>JARQZK010005079.1:0-150000 GCA_030704885.1 Cynegetis impunctata
AGTCAGCCTTCCACAACAAATGTCGATTTAAAATCTCCCTTTATTGGTCTATTAGTGTGGTTTGTGTTTTGGTATATTTGTGTGCTTCTAATCTTTCTTCTGAATTTTGAAAAGTTTGTCCTATACGAGGATGTATTGATATCTAGTTAGCCTAGACCAGTTCCCTGCATAAACAAAATATTGCGTTACCATAGCAACGAACAGTAACTTATTAGAAGTGTCAGTGTCAAATTTGACGTCAAAAAAGTAAACCAGAGTTACGCAATAAAATAAAAGTAAAAATATGTCCACCGCAATTGTGAAAATCGAAAAATTGCGCATAATCAAGTGGAGCGACCTTCTTCTCATTCATATAACTTGATGAAAATTATGAATAGTTATGAGGAGCTTCGGTGAAATCGTTACTTTGGAAGTTCAAATTCAGATTTTTTTGTGAATATTCCATGTTCAAAAGGAGCCTCACATCTGATACGTCGATATTATCTACATTATTTCGATCTTTGGTATAATTGTCTTTTCTATTTGCATGGAAGCAAAATATGATGTACCTGGAGTATTCGATAATTGAACCAGTTTTCATGTTCCATACTTCCTTAGTGAGAGCAGGTAGTTCGTGCAACTCCCAACGCCTGAACAGCATTAAATCGGGTCTATCCGATTTTATGGATTGAAGAAGTTCTAATTTGGGACGATCTGATGGATAAATATGCTGAACTCTTAATTCTATACTCTGAATGATAATTTCTGCTTTGGTAACTCCAGAAGATTCCCCACTCCAGCATTCACTAGCATTGCATTATTGTCATTGCGAGCTCGAACAAAACGAATCAATTGTTTTCCACAAATAGCCATTCTATAATCGTTGAGTATATTGGGGAGATGGCTTAGGGGTATTCGTAAATTAAAGCTTCCATCTTGATTGGTAATAGCACCCTTTGGATAAATTCATCCTGCTTCAGCCAGTTTGCGAATTTCAGCATTTTCATAACATAAAAATCCTCGTACAGTACTAACAAGTCCTGGATCTTTAACGGTATCTATCTCGGTTCCAGAAAGACATGTAATCGAAAAGGAAAGCACCAGCGTTATTCATCAATGTAACATTCCTTGCGCCCGCAGTTTTGGTCAATTTTCCTCTGATAATGACAGCTGCATCGTTCATGAGATTCTAAACATTAGATCTATTGATGCCAATCTCGATGGTGTCGTTATTTTCAAAGGATTTAATAAAAGGTAAATATGTCCGACTTTCAACTCTGCCGATTGAATCATAATTGACGAGAAGGCGGTACATATCGAGAGCCTGGCCGGATAACATGACCTATAGATTGGAAAAATGTTTTATTTTCTAACGTCAGGTGTGACCTGGATGGCTGTTGAATGACTAATGGTTTCTGTGCTGTTTCACCTGTATCTTCGAGGAAAAAATCAAGACCAATTTTCCAGTTCCATTCTAAGTATAATTTCTTCACCTCTAAAATTAACCAGTTCAAAATCTTGATCTCGAATACTCAATGTTATATTATATTTATTTTTCTTCAATACAGAAGTAATATTATATTCGTATATCGTATGTGAAGGTCTATTGTTGTAAAATGCTCCCTCGCTGATATAACTATCTATATGTATAGGTCTAACTTTTACTATTCTCACAGGCAGATCTACCTCATGAACATTTCCAGCTTCTGAAATCATATCGCAGAATCCCAATAGCCTTCCTAAGGAATTTTTCCTAGTAAAGTCGATAGACAGATGACTTGTGAAATATATCGCTTCTTGAAGTTTCATTATTTGGTCTCAGGAAAAATATTTCTTCGTAAGTCTCCTCCTTCTTTTGTTCTTTTTCAGGAAGCAAATGTTTTCTCAAATAATCTTCGATATCGGTTATCTCATATGTACCAGTAGTTATAGGTAGTGCCTGCTGTTTGTCAAAATAGTAAACTGAGTATTATTGTCTATATTCGGTTTTGTATTATATGAATAGATTCCGATCAATGCAAGTCCGTACTGACAATTTTCATCCAATTCGATCGGAGGAACGAAATCAAGGGATAACGTTGGAGTGCGACTCTTCAGTGTTAACATCAGACATGACTGATGAAAATAAAACTAATAGTCCATATTTACAACATTTTATTCTGTAGAAATTCTAAACACAGTTTTTCACAACTTTCAGTGCTATATGTCTGATATTCCTCTCTATTATATAGTATTTTAACCTTCAAGAACCTAAGTCACAAAACTATCAAAATATTTTGCAACATTTTCGTTTTTTGTGCAAGCTGTCCCATGGCTGCCACGTCCCTGTGAAGAATACAGGTTGATCACCCCACAATCCTTTTTTCGCAGTTTTTTCGGTAAATTATCGCGCATAAATACACCTCTGAAGAGAGGTATATTTTTCGCATAATTTTCAATTTCGTAACCGTATAGAGCTCAATTAGGCAGCTTAGTTAATAGTTTTTTGTTTTTTCAAGTAAAATCCATAACGTCATTTAGATTTTTCCACATAGAGCCCTTCAACTATAGATTCCATAGCCTTGTTATGGCGATGTTCCTCTTTCAACTTTCTAGTAGCATTTATAGCGTCAACTACAGTTTCGGTAACAGCGCTACCTCCAGTTAACAAAATTCCCATAGCAGACAGTCCAGTGAATATTGGAACTAAGGGTAGAAGACCACTTGATTTTGATTCGAATGGAAAAATTTTTGGCACTCGTATGTTTCCACGAACATCTGCTTTCTTGATCGCAAGCCTTGCAGCTCTAAGTGCCTTAATGGATGACTTTTCAGATTTCCTTCAATACCTTCTCTTTTCAACATTTTGGCAACAGGGTTAATAACACTCATTTTGAACGACTTTTTGAGACCCATTCCTAGTTTACGTTTAGCTATCATAATTCCTGTTACCATAAGAGCGTGAGATTTCTCTTTGAATTTAGCGTCCTTTGACTTATCTCGTTTCCAAGCTTTATTTTCGATAATTTAATCGGCTTTATGTCTAACGGCTAGATCTTTGATTTCGAGTAGACAATGTCGTGTTCTTTACAAGCTGCGTGGAGTTTATCAATTCATGAATCACCTCTACGAAGACTATCTTCTAACTTGGAACCACGTCCACAATACGAATAAGCAGGTAAATGTAACTCAATCGGCAATCTATTAGTGTGTTGACAAGTATGTCACCTACGAACGTTGACATGATAATGAAATTACGTCATTCAATTCGAACCATATATCTAATCCGACATTTGAATTTAAAAAATTAATGCTGCTACGCCCATGTTCAAGTGAATGAATTATTTAATACATAAATAATGAAAACAATATTGGCTGACACGTACATTTTACATAAATTATTCATAACAGGAAATTTTATAGATTGTCCCAATAATTATGCGATAAACGTGACTCTTTTAAATATAAATATATTTATAAAGCTTTGAATATAACATCGCATAATTTCAATATTCCGCGATTGAAAAATATATAAACCGTACTCTTATCACTCTGATAAAATCCCTACTTCGATGATATCATATTGTTGGTTCTCTTGAGCCTGAAGATTAAAATGGAATGTTAGTTCAGAATTATTATAATAGCGATCGGATTTCTTCAATTTGAAATTATTTTTAAGATTGGTATAGCCGTGATTATAGTGTTGGACTCCTAATCCAGAGGTATCAGGTTGAATCCCACACTCGATTTCTTCAATTTAAATTTTTTTGTTAATCAACTTGGTACGTCAACGTCATCTATGAGTAGGTATTCAAGGGACATATGTGTAATTTGCCATACGTCACATGTATTCAACCATCTTGATTTCAAAACATACAGCAAGGCCAAAGATCCGCTATCTTGAATTTAAGCCTTAAAACTGTCATTCGTTAAACATTGTCAATTAGAATGCGATTGCAACGCCCTCCGTTGAGAAGGTTCTGAATGAGGAGAGATTTCTGAACCGTGATCTGTAAGTCAGCGAACGACAAGTTAGGTTAAATAACGGAGGCCTGCCTCGAATATTTGTATAAGAGTCTCAAGGGCCCTATGAAGACTACAAAGGTGCCACCATTCCTACATAACGAACAATATCAGTCGCCTGGGTCTTCATGTATACTCCTGGAGGCCCCCATAAACAATTTCAGTTTCCTAGACTCCTCATGAAGACTCCTGAGGGCACCCATACGCCAGATTCTGAATGATGAGGATAGAGTGATCTGTAATCTGTCATACTTGTTTCGCCATCTTGGAACGCCCTCTGTTGGCGAATCTTCTGAATGAGGAGAATACAGTGTTCTGTAATCTGTCATACGTGATCCGCCATCTTCGAACGCCCTCTGTTGTCCAGGTTCTGAATGAGGAGAATACAGTGATCTGTAATATGTCATACGTGATCCGCAGTCGCGCATGCGTTGAATCAACATTTTGGATATATGTCATCAGTATCATCCATCCATCGAAAGTGATAACCAAACCAACATTCCAAACGGTCTTATATTTCCCTTCTAGCAACACAATGGCATATAAATATGACACAGCGCCACCAGTCGGAAACAATTGAACCACATCTTTCAGACAGACGAAACATTAAATAATGATTACTCCGTGGCAATCCCAAAAAACTGCAGCAAGAACTTTTCCAGCAGATTTTTGGACACGAAACTTCTTAGGTCTTTGAGAACCGGAGTGTCGCCATTCCATCGATTGTTGCTCTATTTCTGGATCGTAGAAATGTATCCAAGTCTCATCCGTAGTAAAAATTCGGTTTAAGAAGACATCGTTTTCAAATCGAGCACAGATCGAACGCGATGCTACTACCCTTGCACGCTTTAGGTCAACATTCAAACATTTGGGGATCCATTTTGCAGTAATTTTTCTCATGTCCAAATTGACGTGAACTATATGATGAACGCGTTCGTATGAAATATTCAGTGCTTCAGATATTCGTTTAAGCCCAATTAGACGGTCTGTTAAAATTATGTCATGAACTGCATCGATATTTTCGGGGACTGATACACAAACTGGCCTTCTCGATCGGTCATCATCTTCAATGGAAAATTTACCTCTTTTGAAGCTTGCAGTCCAATTTCTCACGGTCGCATACGAAGGACATTGATCACCAAGGGTATTAAGCATATCTTCGTAAATCTGCTTACCTCTTAACCCTTTTGAATATAGGTGATGGCTCGATACTCCAATTTTTCGATTTTCACAATTGCGGTGGACATATTTTTTCTTTTATTTTATTGCGTAACTCTGGTTTACTTTTTTGACGTCAAATTTTACACTGACACTTCTAATGAGTTACTGTTCGTTGCTATGGTAATGCAATATTTTGTTTATGCAGGGAACTGGTCTAGGCTAACTAGATATCAATACATCCTCGTATAGGACCAACTTTTCAAAATTTAGAAGAAACATTAGAAGCACACAAATATACCAAAACACAAACCACAGCACTAATAAAACATAAAAACAATGAGAATAATTGTTTCAACTTTATTAGCACAAAAATTTTAGAAATAGAAATAGATCAGATGTATAGATATATATATATATATATATATATATATATATATATATATATATATATATATATATATAAACACATCTGATCTTTTTCTATTTCTAAAATTTTTATCACTTGTATTCAAAAGGGTTAAGAGGTAAGCAGATTTACGAAGATATGCTTAATACCTTTGGTGATCAACGTCCTTTGTATGCGACCGTGAGAAATTGGACTGCAAGCTTCAAAAGAGGTAAATTTTCCATTGAAGATGATGACCGATCGAGAAGGCCAGTTTGTGTGTCAGGCCCCGAAAATATCGATGCAGTTCATGATATGATTTTAACAGACCGTCGAATTGGGCTTAAACGAATATCTGAAGCACTGAATATTTCATACGAACGCGTTCATCATATAGTTCACGTCAATTTGGACAGAAAAATTGCTGCAAAATGGATCCCCAAATGTTTGAATGTTGACCTAAAGCGTGCAAGGGTAGTAGCATCGCGTTCGATATGTGCTCGATTTGAAAACGATGTCTTCTTAAACCGAATTTTTACTATGGATGAGACTTGGATACATTTCTGCGATCCAGAAATAGAGCAACAATCGATGGAATGGCGACACTCCGGTTCTCCAAGACCTAAGAAGTTTCGTGTCCAAAAATCTGCTGGAAAAGTTCTTGCTTCAGTTTTTTGGGATTGCCACGGAGTAATCATTATTTAATGTTTCGTCTGTCTGAAAGATATGGTTCAATTGTTTCCGACTGGTGGCGCTGTGTCATATTTATATGCCATTGTGTTGCTAGAAGGGAAATATAAGACCGTTTGGAATGTTGGTTTGGTTATCACTTTCGATGGATGGATGATACTGATGACATATATCCAAAATGTTGATTCAACGCATGCGCGACTGCGGATCACGTATGACATATTACAGATCACTGTATTCTCCTCATTCAGAACCTGGACAACAGAGGGCGTTCGAAGATGGCGGATCACGTATGACAGATTACAGAACACTGTATTCTCCTCATTCAGAAGATTCGCCAACAGAGGGCGTTCCAAGATGGCGAAACAAGTATGACAGATTACAGATCACTCTATCCTCATCATTCAGAATCTGGCGTATGGGTGCCCTCAGAAGTCTTCATGAGGAGCCTAAGAAACTGAAATTGTTTATGGGGGCCTCCAGGAGTCATCATGGAGGCCTAGGCGACTGAAATTGTTCGATTTATAGGAATGGTGGCACCTTCGGAGTCTTCATGGGACCCTTGAGACTCTTATACAAATCTTCGAGGCTGGCCTCCGTTATTTAACCTAACTTGTTGTTAGCTGAATTAGGTACAGACCACGGTTCAGGAATCCCTCCTCATTCCGAGCCTTATCAACAGAGGGCAATCGTATTCAAAATGACAATGTTTAACGAATGACAGTTTTAAGGCTTAAATTCAAGATAGCGGATCTTTGGCCTTGCTGTATGTTTTGAAACCAAGATGGTTGAATACATGTGACGTATGACAAATTACACATATGTCCCTTGAATACCTACTCATAGATGACGTTGACGTACCAAGTTGATTAACAAAAAAATTTAAATTGAAGAAATCGAGTGTGGGATTCAACCTGATACCTCTGGATTAGGAGTCCAACACTAAAATCACGGCTATACCAATCTTAAAAATAATTTCAAATTGAAGAAATCCGATCGCTATTATAATAATTCTGAACTAACATTCCATTTTAATCTTCAGCCTAAAGAGAACCAACAATATGATATCATCGAAGTAGGGATTTTATCAGAGTGATAAGAGTACGGTTTATATATTTTTCAATCGCGGAATATTGAAATTATGCGATGTTATATTCAAAGCTTTATAAATATATTTATATTTAAAAGAGTCACGTTTATCGCCTAATTATTGGGACAATCTATAAAATTTCCTGTTATGAATAATTTATGTAAAATGTACGTGTCAGCCAATATTGTTTTCATTATTTATGTATTAAATAATTCATTCACTTGAACATGGGCGTAGCAGCATTAATTTTTTTAAATTCAAATGTCGGATTAGATATATGGTTCGAATTGAATGACGTAATTTCATTATCATGTCAACGTTCGTAGGTGACATACTTGTCAACACACTAATAGATTGCCGATTGAGTTACATTTACCTGCTTATTCGTATTGTGGACGTGGTTCCAAGTTAGAAGATAGTCTTCGTAGAGGTGATTCATGAATTGATAAACTCCACGCAGCTTGTAAAGAACACGACATTGTCTACTCGAAATCAAAGATCTAGCCGTTAGACATAAAGCCGATTAAATTATCGAAAATAAAGCTTGGAAACGAGATAAGTCAAAGGACGCTAAATTCAAAGAGAAATCTCACGCTCTTATGGTAACAGGAATTATGATAGCTAAACGTAAACTAGGAATGGGTCTCAAAAAGTCGTTCAAAATGAGTGTTATTAACCCTGTTGTCAAAATGTTGAAAAGAGAAGGTATTGAAGGAAATCTGAAAAGTCATCCATTAAGGCACTTAGAGCTGCAAGGCTTGCGATCAAGAAAGCAGATCTTCGTGGAAACATACGAGTGCCAAAAATTTTTATATTCGAATCAAAATCAAGTGGTCTTCTACCCTTAGTTCCAATATTCACTGGACTGTCTGCTATGGGAATTTTGTTAAGTGGAGGTAGCGCTGTTACCGAAACTGTAGTTGACGCTATAAATGCTACTAGAAAGTTGAAAGAGGAACATCGCCATAACAAGGCTATGGAATCTATAGTTGAAGGGCTCTATGTGGAAAAATCTAAATGACGTTATGGATTTTACTTTAAAAAACAAAAAACTATTAACTAAGCTGCCTAATTGAGCTCAATACGGTTACGAAATTGAAAATAGGGAATCGGACAAATTTTCAGAAAGTGTTTTAAATTAATCTTTATGGATACTTATTCCCATAAAAAATGAAATTTTATTCATTTATAGCCTTTTAGGTACTCAAAATCATGTTTTAATATTGTTTGTTTAAAAATCCCGCCAAAACGGCACTTTATGTCGTCTGAGAGCGCGTGACGTCATTTGTGTTTTAATAACTCATAAGCTGAAAGCTCATAAGCATAAGTTCGTGAGAATTTTCGTTTCGTGGAGTACTATCTTGATTTGTTGTTATGGAACGAAAAAAATATCGTTGGTGTGCAGTACCTCAATGCACGAACACATCAAAAACTACTCCAAATAAAATAAGAGTGGCTTCAGTATAGGAAGCTCTCGAAGACAGTAAATTGGCGAGTGATGCCCAAGAAGTAAATACAACTTTGCCTGCTAGTAAGTACTTATCAGACCAAAATATATCTATTTCTGTCTGCGAGTGTGTAATTTACTCGCTTCAAGATTTAGACAGATTAACAATAATTACCTTTATCTTTGTTTTAGGTTCACCTGTAGAAGTCGTAGTCGAACATCAGCCAAAAAATCAAGATAAAGGAGTTCAAGTTTTTGTGAAGAGTACATACTTCAGAAGTAAGTCAACGAAAACAAAATTCAAATCCCATAGTATTGCAACATCACCATCCAAAACATGTACATGTACAACTGTATCAACATCACCCTTCAAAGTAGAACATATAAAGCTAGCTATGCCAAGTACTTCCAAAATCCACAAAAAATTACTTATGGATAGATCTGATAGTGACACATCACTATGCAGCCATTCAATATTTCAACAATCATCACCTTCCGTTGAATTGTTACAGTTGAAATCACTGTCCGAAACCAGTAGCTCAAATGAAGAGGAAGCTATATTAGAAAAGAATAGAGAAGCAAAGCAAGCCGTAGACAGTATTCTTAAAAAAATTAAAGCCAAACCACGATTGTATATTGGAATACCTAATAACTGTTACTTTTTATTAAATTTAATTGCAAAAAATACCAACATACCTATTAAGAACATATTAATGAGTTTAAAAAAAATAAGAATGAATCCAACATTCTCAGAACTTTCTGATCAGTTTGGAATATCTACATCATATGCTGGCAAAATATTTGAAAAATGTATTCCAATGATTTCTGATGTTCTTAAATCCTTCATTGTAAAACTAGATAAAATAATTAAGGCATCCCTTCCAATCGCATTTAGGCATCGCTACAATAAACTCAACTGCATCATAAACTGTTTTGAAATTGAAAAGCCTTCTAAATCAGTACATCAGGCATGAGGATAGTCTGAATATAAGAAAGGGAATACAATCAAATACTTAATATCAAGTACACCAAATGGTTTGGTGAATTATATATCATCAGGATATGGAGGACGGATAAGTGACACTTTACTTGTGGAAAACTGTGAATATCTTGACCAACTAGAGCCTGGAGGTTGTGTTTTAGCCGACCGTGGTTTTAAACATATTGAACAACTATTAATCCCAAAAAAATGTCATCTATTAAGACCCCCAAGTGTGATTCAAGAGGCTAAATTAAGCAAGAAAGAGGCTCATCAAACTAAGCAGATTGCAAGCTTAAGGATCCACATTGAGAGGGTTATTCGAAGAATACAGGAATTCTCTATGTTGAAACCACATTCTCTGTTAAACACAAAGTTGGTTAATGTGCTAGATGAATGTGTCATTATAGCGTGTGCTCTTATAAATTTACAGGACCCCATTGTATACTAATCTAGTTCTAGCTTAGCCCACAATCAATTCGGTACGCATGGAAATTTTTTTAGAAATAAGTTTGTTTAGTATTGCATTTTTTCTATTCTGTTGATATCAGCATATTTAATAGCCAACTCGCAATTGTAAATGAAATTAAATACTTAGGATTTATTATAGACCATCAGTTAACTTTGAATAAGAATGCAGAATATACTATTAGAAAGATATGTAAAAAAATGTATTTTTTCTCTAGAATTTCAAAATCTTTATCAACCTTTGCTAGATTAACATTTTACAATTGCATAATAAGGCCACACTTTGACTACTGTGCCACATTGATGTATCTATTTGGCCGAAATCAAATAGGACAAATGCAGAAATTACAAAATCGAGGTATGAGAATTATTTTTAAATGCAACCGATATACCCCTATTGAGTTTATGTTAAATACCCTATGTGACAGCTGGTACATAAGAGACTGTATTATTTGAGCATGATTTTTATTTACAAAATTATGAGTGGGATACAACCAGCCTATCTTAGCAGAGTACGAAATGGTGATTTTTATTCACATAACACAACAACATGTAATACATTTTATATATCACGAACAAATTACAAGAGCGGAATGAATTCGTTGTTCTTTAAAGGTCTAGCTAGCTTTAATAAGATACCTGATAGAATAAAAAATGTGAGTTCCTTAAAAGTGTTTGGAAGGTTATTATCAGAATATATCAAGTTGTAAGGCATGACGTACTGTGAAATTATTTGTTTGTATAAATCATTTATATATTTATAACTATATATTGTATATTAGGATTCCTAAAATAAAGTCTACATTATTATTATTATAATATTTTTTATGTAATTATTGTAATGCATTCAATTAATCAAGATTAATAAATAAAACAAAGTATATGAAGCCATAATGTATTTTATTTCGTGCTGTTGTATAATATTGGATATATATTTTTCTCCCAAAATTTGTACACACTGGAAAAGTAATCAGTAATCAAATTTTCATCATATCTAACTAACAGTACTTCCACATTATTTGTGTCTTCAAAATTATAGTCCGCAACACAAAAATAAGTTATTTTCAAATTTGTTACATACATTTGGACTTGCAATTGAGCCATGTGTTTTTGCGTAACTTTTCCATTTAATATAATGTTTATAAGTTTTTTCACTAGAGGGGCATTTTATTTCAATGCAAATCTCACTGTCACAAATACCATCAGGTGTAACAGCCAGGAAAGTAACAACCTGCTTTTATGTTGTGCCCGAGTATTCCCTTCAATAATTTTAATATTTTCTTCTGAAAAATACTTGGATATTTTGTTCAAAAATGAACCACAGTCACTTTCATCACAATTTTCTAAAATTAAATAATGTAGTGAAAACTTCTCAATCTCATTTGTTCTATTATTATTGTAGTTGAATAACCCACAGTTAGTTACACCTCGGTTTGATGCTTCTTGGAGAAATTGTGACAGAAAATCACTTTGCGATGCAGTCCGCATAGCTTGTTGTATTTTAACAGTGGACAGATCTTTGGTAGTCATGTATTTAATATTGATACCAACTTGAGCCAGTTTTGATTTCTTCCAGTAACACTGAATTTCTGTACATGATGGTTCTTCGCTTCTTCTGTGTACCCACATCAGGAAAGCTACTGAATGTTTGCAACCGCCTGTAGATGCAGCACAATCATGACACTGGACGCTTACGACTTTACCTGCTTTTTCATCTACTATCATAGTCGCTGCATACGATTTTGAATGAACTTTGTGTTCTGGACACACCTTGCATTTAATGGTACATAACTCGGAATCACGCCGAAGTTGTACATATCCTATAGCATCGTCGCCGTATGATTGTCTTGCTGATCTGAAAAAAAGTGAAAGTAAACTACATTTTTCCTCAGACGTGCCAAAAAAGATGTAATATTCTTTGAAGTTTATACTTTTAAGGTTATATTTGGTTTGTTTTTCAATAGTATTTTTTCAAGTGCCAAGGTGGTAAATAATATATTATAGTAGTATAGTTTTAATACTTACAGAGAAGTTTTCACATTTCGGAATTCAGCGTCACAAAAGTTGAATTACTTGCAAAGAAATTGCAAATCATAAACATATCCACTCTGGGAAGATTTCGATTGTCGGCTTTCGTAAATCCTGTTTCCATTATGAAAAACTGGAGAAACACCACGTGGTAGTTTTTAAATCGATTACTGTATCCTAATTTAGCAGTAATCTTTCAGCAACTTTTAGAATTTCAACAAAATTATGGAAATAACTGGGTGAACTAAGTAGTTAGTACCCGTGCAGTCAATGGTCGCACACAGATGACGTCACGCGCTGTGATTGGTGTTTCAATACGGATTCAAAATATTGTAAATAACAACATTTTATTTCTTCATTTAAAAATATTTAGGGGCCTTATATTGAATTATTATTCGATAAATAATCATAAAACAGTATATTTATTTTATCTAAATACATTTTAGATATTAATCTGATTATTGTCCGATCCCCTATTATGTGAAAAATATACCTCACTTCAGAGGTGTATTTATGCGCGATAATTTACCGAAAAAACTGCGAAAAAAGGATTGTGGGGTGATCAACCTGGATTCTTCACAGGGACGTGGCAGCCATGGGACAGCTTGCACAAAAAACGAAAATGTTGCAAAATATTTTGATAGTTTTGTGACTTAGGTTCTTGAAGGTTAAAATACTATACAGTATGTCCACGGATGGGGTTTACAAGAGGACAAATGGACCAAAAATTGAAAGATAAGAAAAAAAGTCACTCTTAATAAACGTTTCTGCTTGTCTAGAAAATACGATCCATCTTAAGAAATTTTAATTTTTGTATACAGGGTGGGTAAAAACTGCAAAAATGTTATTTTCCTTAAGACTAAACATACCTTATTTTGAAAGTTACGAAAAAAAATCAATCTTAATAAACGTTTTTACTTGTCTAGAAAATACGATTCATCATAAGAAACTTTAATTTTTTTTATACAGGGTGGGTACAAACTGAAAAAATGTTATTTTGCTCAAGAGTGAACATACCTTATTTTGAAAATTATGAAAAAAGTCCCTCTTAATAAACGTTCCTGCTTGTCTAGAAAATACGATTTATCATAAGAAACTTTAATTTTTTTATACAGGGTGGGTACACACTGAAAAAATGTTATTTTGCTTAAGAGTGAACATACCTTATTTTGAAAATTATGAAAAAAGTCCCTCTTAATAAACGTTTCTGCTTGTCAAGAGAATACGATTCATCATAAGAAACTTCAGTTTTTTTCATACAGGGTGGGTACAAACTGCAAAAATGTCATTTTCCTTAAGACTGAACATACCCTATTTTGAAAGTTACGAATAAAAGTCACTCTTAATAAACGTTTTTAATTGATGCAGTAATTATAATAATAATAATACGAACATTTTTATTGACATGAAAATAATACGATAACGATCTCATAATTCAAAAACTCTACCGCCATACTCTACACATTTTTCTAATTGCTTTTTCAAATAAGTGAAAGATTTTCTGATTTCTTCCTGAGATATCGATTGGACAGCCTGAATAATTCTGCCCTTCAGCACTTCAATATCATTTGGTACTGCGGTAGCAAAAACAATTTGGTTCAAAGGGCTCCATAAAAACATATCGGCCAAGGTTAAGTCGGGGCTTCTTGGGGGCCACAAAACTGGGCCATTCCTGCCAATCCACCTTGATCCAAACCTACGGTCAAGCCATTCTCTAAACTCACGAGCGAAATGAGCTGGACAACCATCTTGTCGAAAATTTAATGGTAGATTTTCGAGTTCATCATTGAAAAATGTATCCAGCATTTCTAAATATAATATTCTATTGCACGTGTTATCAAAAAAATATGGCCCTATGATGCCATGGATGGATGTCGCGCACCACACGTTCACCACACATATAGTAGAGTATTTCTACTCAAATAATAACTTCATTGAATAAAGACATTGAAAACAAGTACCTGTCACCTTAAGTGTCAATATTATTTTAACTAGGTTCACCTGCCAGAGGTGTGCCAGAGAATAATTCTTGGGAAATAATTTTTACATAGGTAAACCTTTTAATTAATTGTTCTACTTCGGTTTGTCGTGTAGAAAACACTTTCATTAAAAGTGACCTCTTTTCATAACTTTCAAAATAAGCTATTTTTACTCTAAAGCAAAATAACATATTTGTAGGTTGTACCTATAAATTCCTATATTCCTGTATAAAAAAATTAAAGTTTATAATGATGAATCGTATTTTCTAGACAAGCAGAAACGTTTATTAAGAGTGACTTTTTTTCGTAACTTTCAAAAAAAGGTATTTTTACTTATAAGCAAAATTTTCAGTTTGTACCCACTCTGTATACAAAAATTGAAGTTTCATTTGATGAATCGTATTTTCTAGACAAACAAAAACGTTTATTAAGAGTGATTTTTTTTTGGAACTTTCAAAAAAAGGTATGTTTACTCTTAAGTAAAATAACATTTTTGCAGTTTGTACCGACCCTGTATAAAAGAATTAAAATTTCTTATGATGAATCGTATTTTCTAGACAAGCAGAAACGTTTATTAAGAGGGACTTTTTTTTCGTATCTTTCAATTTTTAGTCCATTTGTCCTCTTGTAAACCTCATCCGTAGACATACTGTATAATAGAGAGGAATATCAGACATATAACACTGAAAGTTGTGAAAAATTGTGTTTAGAATTTCTACAGAATAAAATGTTGTAAATATGGACTAATAGTTTTATTTTCATCAGTCATGTCTGTGATATTAACACTGAAGAGTCGCACTCCAATATTATCCCTTGATTTCGTTCCTCCGATCGAATTGGATGAAAATTGTCAGTACGGACTTGCATTGATCGGAATCTATTCATATAATACAAAACCGAATATAGACAATAATACTCAGTTTACTATTTTGACAAACAGCAGGCACTACCTACACCTACTGGTACATATGAGATAACCGATATCGAAGATTATTTGAGAAAACATTTGCTTCCTGAAAAAGAACAAAAGAAGGAGGAGACTTACGAAGAAATATTTTTCCTGAGACCAAATGATGAAACTTCAAGAAGCGATATATTTCACAAGTCATCTGTCTATCGACTTTACTAGGAATGGAACTGGAAAAACGGTCTTGATTTTTTCCTCGAAGATACAGGCGTAACAGCACAGAAACCATTAGTCATTCAAAAGCCATCCAGGTCACACCTGACGTTAGAAAATAAAACATTTTTCCAATCTATAGGTCATGTTATCCGACCAGGCTCTCGATATGTACCGCCCTCTCGTCAATTATGATTCAATCGGCAGAGTTGAAAGTAGGACATATTTACCTTTTATTAAATCCTTTGAAAATAACGACACCATCGAGATTGGCATCAATAGGCCTAATGTTTAGAATCTCATGAACGATGCAGCTGTCATTATCAGAGGAAAATTGACCAAAACTGCGGGCGCAAGGAACGTTTCATTGATGAATAACGCTGGTGCTTTCCTTTTCGATTACATATCTTACGAACTTTCTGGAACCGAGATAGATTCCGTTAAAGATCCAGGACTTATTAGTACTGTACGAGGATTTTTATCTTATGAAAAAGCTGAAATTCGCAAACTGGCTAAAGCAGGATGAATTTATCCAAAGGGTGCTATTACCAATCAAGATGGAAGCTTTAATTTACGAATACCCCTAAGCCATCTCCTCAATATACTCAACGATTATAGAATGGCTATTTGTGGAAAACAATTGATTCGTTTTGTTCGAGCTCGCAATGACAATAATACAATGCTAGTGAATGCTGGAGTGGGGAATCTTCTGGAGTTACCAAAGCAGAAATTATCATTCAGAGTATAGAATTAAGAGTTCAGCATATTTATCCATCAGATAGTCCCAAATTAGAACTTCTTCAATCCATAAAATCGGATAGACCCGATTTAATGCTGTTCAGGCGTTGGGAGTTGCATGAACTACCTGCTCTCACTAAGGAAGTATGGAACATGAAAACTGGTTCAATTATCGAATACTCCAGGTACATCATATGTTGCTTCCATGCAAATAGAAAAGACAATTATACCAAAGATCGAAATAATGTACATAATATCGACGTATCAGATGTGAGGCTCCTTTTCAACATGGAATATTCACAAAAAAATCAGAATTTGAACTTCGAAAGTAACGATTTCACCGAAGCTCATCATAACTATTCATAATTTTCATCAAGTTATATGAATGAGAAGAAGGCCGCTCTACTTGATTATGCGCAATTCAAGTCACGAGTCATATTTGTAATCGATTGCTCTAGACGCGATGAAGGCTTCAAATCATCTACCCTAGATGTTAAATTGGAAATTCAAGCCAGAAGAGGATTCTCCGCTTTCACAAGAGCATACTTTATAATAAAATATTATTACGTCATCGAATATCTACCTCTCATTGAAACTGTGAAGAAGGTGACATCTTTCTAATCAGTTGAAGAGAATACTCTGAAGATGAAAGTTGAAACGTTAGATATCCAAGGATTCGCCATGCTGGAGAATTTTACCCGAAAGAGATAACTATAAATAATGGAAATCAGATTGCCCATTTCATATTCAAACCTCCAAGAGAATATTCCACAATAACTCTAGAAGATAAGATATTATACGCGACGCGATGGCGAACGGACGCGGAATTGTATGCTTGAAATGTACAAGCAAAATGAGTAGATACGACGACTCAATTAATTGTGTTAATTGTACGAACTATTTTCATAACAAGTGTCTTGACATGTCTGTTGATGAATTCAACCAATTACGTGAAAAAGATATGATATCGAAGTGGATGTGTTTCAAGTGCTCTAGTGAGATGAAGATTAACGTCCCTTGTGATCCTGTGAGTTTAAACTTGGACGCGAAAGGTATGACTCGGGACCAGGAAGATTACAAAGATTTCTTACTATCTTCTTATCGAAACCTAGTTCATGAAGCAGTTAATAAAATCTTGATTAATTTTACTTCGGAAATTGAATCATTGAAACTAATAATTCGTCACCAGTCGGAAATTATCACTGATATAAAGAAAGACGTTATTATTATGAAGGATGAAAAAAATGAGAATGATAACGCTTTTAAACGAGGAAACAAGAAGTGTGCACATGTGACTCACAACAGTGAATCGCCGCCTGCTACAACAACTAATGAATCTGTAGACAGAGTAGCTTTGAATAATCCTCAATCTATGGTTAGACAGTACGGTAGAATAATGACCGGTATAATTAATTTGCCTGCTAAACCTACCAGCGATTCTGTGGGAGGTGTTAAATGATCGGAAATCTATGGTCAAATAATATGGAGTTCCAAAAACAATGAAGGCCAAATGTACAACTAAAATTATCACTGACGGTTTTTCGAAAGATGAAGAAAAACAACATAGCTACAACGAACTCAAAGCTGCTTCACGAACGAATTAATCCATATTACAAGTGACAAAGAAATTTCTGCTCTCCACGAAGCAGACAAATATAAAAATGTCGATAACTCAAAGTGGACGATGGCAGAAAACAGAAACAGACGGAAAACTTCATCCTCAGTCAAAACGAATATGACCGCTGAAATAAAGGCTAACAAGGAAGAGCACAAAAAACAAAACAAATCCCTAAAAGTTGGTAGTGGGGATGGAGATCCAGACTTCCATGGAAGAGAGAACAAAGACAGAAAAATATGGCTCTTTATCTCAAAAAGTCCTGATAGTGTAACCTCTGAGCACAAAAAAGTTATTTGATGAAGAATACAAATTCGGACAACAGTTCAGTCGAACAACTAGATACCAATAGTATCCGCAGGGATAACCAATCTTTCATGGTTGGTGTGGAGCCCCAACTGCAGCAGAAAGTGTATGAGTCCAGTTTCTGGCCGAAAAAAATTGCATTTGGGCGATTTGACTTCAGACTGGGAGGACGCTTCTTGGATCAACATAAAAACATGCACAAAAATGAAGAAGTTCAACCAGACTCTTTTTTAGAAGTTCGCTAGTTAATAACATATCTCATAAAAATATTGATACATCCTTCACATCTAACTACATTGAAGATTGTAATTCATTTTTGATTGTTTCATATTAACATTCAGAGTATTTCCAACAAAACTGAACATTTATCATGCTATATTGAAGATTTTCCGTACAATATTGTCTGCATCTTTGAGCACTGGCTGAATGATGCAGACCTTGCCAAGATCAAAATAACAAACTATCATCTAACTAGTCAGTTTTGTAGAAAACAGCACATTCACGGGGGGGTTGCTATATTTGCAAAGAGTGAAAAAATATGTAAACGGATGGATGTCAGTGAGTTCTGTAGTGAGATACACTCTGAATTTTGTGGTATTGAATCAGACAATACAATATATATTGCTGTATACAGATCATGCTTGGGAGACTTTGAAATATTCTTAAGTAATTTTGATAAACTTTTAGAAAATGTTTTACGTCTTGGCAGGCGGTGTGTGATAGCAGGCGACTTCAATATAAATTTCAATGTCGAATCACAACATTCAAACAATTTGAAGAACGTGTTGGAATCCTTTGGGCTCATGATAACTATAAAGCAGAATACCAGAATCACTGCAACATCAGCATCTTGCATAGACAACATTTTCACAAACCTTCCTAGAGTTCACAGTGGGAATTTCAGAACCTTGTCTCTCAGACCATCTTGGACAGGTATTCATTTCTAACAAAATGGAAAAGGCCACTTCTAAAACTGTCCTTAGAAGATTTTTCGGAAAAAAAACCAAAGTGTCATTGCACAATGATCTTCGAACGGCGAATTGGTCCTTTTTGGAGCTACAGAGTGATGTTGGTTGTTTGGCCGACAAATTTGTCGCCAAAATTACTCACCTTCTCAACAAAAACTTTCCATTACGAAAGTATCACGAAAAGTCCAGGCCGCCGGTGACTTAGTACAATGACGATTTGAGATCTATGAGGGAAACTTTATCTGCAGTAAAAACTGTATGTGCAGTAACTAATTGTCCTGAAGACCTGGCAGTTTTCAAAACTATGAAAAAACAATACTCTTCTGCGCTAACCACGACCAAGAAGAAATCTTATGAATCATTTTTGTCAAGTTTAACAAATTTTTCAAAAGATTCCTGGAAACTAATAAATTTTGAAAGAAACCAATGTCATGGTATTACAAAAATTGACCAGAGTTTGACACCCACTGCTTTCAACCTATATTTTTGCAACATCGCTAAAGACATAAAATCTGTTCTTCCGGATTCAACTGACAATCCCATAGATCTCATGAGAAATTTACCAACAACCAGAGGTTCTTTTTTTCTTGAACCAGTTGTTGAAAATGAAGTATATGATGCAATCTTATCCCTTAAGAATTCATCAGCTACAGATATATATGAATTTAACAGTATGTTATTCAAAGAAAACGCCGACCTGATTACCCCTCCTCTCACAATCATCATAAATTATTGTTTCAGTTCTGGTATTTTTCCCGATTCTTTTAAAATTTCTAAAGTTCTACCTCTACTAAAAAAGGAAATGCTGACTGTTTAGAGAATTTTCGACCCATTTCCATTATACCTGTGCCCTCCAAAGTAATTGAAATAATCATGAAACAAAGGCTATATAAATACTTCGAAAACAATGCATTGTTTGACAATGCACAATTTGGGTTCAGAGGAGGGTCTTGAGGAGGGTAAACATACTAGTCTCACACTGTGCGGCCTAACCAGGGCCTTCGACTGTGTATCCCATGAGATACTGATTAGAAAACTCAATCACTATGAAATAAGAGGTATTCCACTGAAGCTGTTCGTATCTATCTCAGAGAAAACAAGCTGTCTCTATCGATGGTATTATATCTGACCCGGGACATATTGAAATATCCGTCAAGGGTCTGTTTCGGGACCACTATTATTTATTGTTTACATTAACGATTTTCATCACTTTTTGCTGCCGAATAAATCTGTCTTATTTGCTGACGATACTACCATAATAAACTCTGCCAAGAATATCAACACTCTCAAACAACTGGCCATGGATACTGGAACTACAGCGAATAAATTAAATCTGAATCAAGCTAAGACAAAATCTTTAACCATGTTTTCACATATCAAACAGGGTTTATTATTGAAGATATTGGGGGTATATATTGATGACAATTTGTCTTGGGTCAGTCACATACATTATTTATGTAAAAAATTGTCGAGTATAATCTTCATGCTTCGAAGACAAACAAATATTGAGCTTCACAGCTCTTAAAATTGCTTATTTTACACTGTTTCATTCGCATATATGCTACTCGATAATTTTATGGGGGTCATCGTCCCATTCTGCTGAAGCTTTCATCCTACAAAAAAAGCCATAAGGATTTTAACAGGAGCGGATAGGCGTGATTCGTGCTGACCTCTTTTTGCAAAGCTGAAAATTATGACTATTCCATCGGTTTACATTCATAATTCCGTATTAGAAATCCACAACAAGAAAGATTCATTAAACAAAAATTCAGACCACTATAATTACCCAACAAGATCCGGAAATCTTCTCAGATGTCGACGATATAGGTTGAGTAAATCTAGGGATAATTCGCTGGACCTTGACCTTTACAACAAACTTCCAGATTACTTCAAGGATCTTCCCCAGAATCTTTTCAAGAGTAGAATGAAACATTTTTTCCAAACTCACTGTTTTTACTATACTTTTCGCAGTTTCAATTTTCCCTCAACTCTGAATTTGTTGAATGAAGCGGATCAGTCCGCTGATGGTGCTCCTATGAGCACCAGTTTACGTGATTCCCACTAGCACATTTTTAGATTGGTGGGTGCATATGTGTATAATTGTATTTTGTTTTATATGTGTCGAGTATAATTGTGGATATGTGTAAGTATATGTGTCTCTTGTTCACAAGACATTTTAATTTGTTATTTTTATACACACATGAATGTTTTGACTTGTGTAAATGTTGTATGGCATATAGCACCAATAAATTATCTATCTATCTATCTAAGAAACAAATCAGATACTTGAAACGATCTCATCATGGTCCGAAGTATTCAGAGGGAAATCTATCATACGTAGAAATAGATGCTATTCTGAAAAAATACTAACCGATGAAGATATCGTATATGTGAACGGAAACCAAAAATACGATTTTCTATTGAAGAAATTGAATTGTATTGAATTGTCGCTTCAAATAACAAATGTGGAAAATCATGTGTGGATACCCCCAAAGTTTGAATTGAAACGTCATCTGTGCAGTGGGGAGCGCATGTGCAGTTTGACAAATTACAAAGATTTATTTGAATGGGTTTGAAACTTCGTACCGAAATAGAACATAAAAAACTTCTATTTTTTTTACATCAGTATCAAGATGTATGTCATACAACAGACAACTAAGCTACCGATTTAGAATTCAGATATTTTCGAGGATCAGATTGCTAAAAGACATGATGATTTATTCCCAAACAGCTGTAGATTTATTATAGCTGGTCCTAGTGGGTCAGGAAAGTCCAATGCTTTACTAAGTTCACTTTTCAATCCCAACAGATTTGAAAACGTTCATATTTTCTCGAAAAGTCTTTATCAGCCCAAATATCGCTTATTAGAGCAAGTTCTCAAGAGATATTATCCATACAAGGAAAGTGATGAAATCATTGACCATTGTGAAGCACAAGAGAATTCAGTCTTCATTTTCGATGATATAATGGGAGATACGCAGGATAAAATTAAGGATTATTTTTCAATGGGTTGACATAAATCTATTGATATAGCGCTCATATGTCAAACATACGTTTCTATGAAAAAACAACTACCACGTAATAACGGAAATATAATAGTGTTTTTCAAATAGGATGATATTAACTTACGTCACGTTTATGATGTCAGTCCAGATATGACGTATGATGAATTCAAGGAATTATGCTCTCTGCTGTGAAACGCAGATAAATATTGGTTTCTAGTTGTAATGAAGAATTTCAACTTGAAAAAAGGACATTATCGAATGGGCTTTGATAAATTTATAAAACTAAAATAATAATATAACACTGTTCCTGACTACTGTAAAATATTGAAGGTTCATATGAAAAGATTTGTTGATTCAGGTCATGAAGTGGTATTCATTATTAATATACCATAATAATTAACCTATGTACAGAGAGAGAGAGAGCTTTACATTATAGAAAATTTTTATGATTTGGTTGATTTGTATATAGCTATGTTAACATAATAAAATCATTTCGTTCTAGCCTCATGTATATGATATTGTTTTCTATATAAGTCTAATAAAATTATTTCGATTTTTCTACATGATGCCTTGTTTATATTCATGATGACAATAAAATGATTGAAAAATCATCGTAAAACAGACACCTGAACCGAACAAATCTAATCATAGAAGTACTTACAGTTTCATACAATTTGTTTTTTATTAAATATTTCTAATGTACAGGGTGTCTCTCATAAATGTACTATACTTGAATACGAATTTTTCAATCAATTCACATAAGTGTATATTAAATTGAATTCAAACCGATGTATTGTTCGTTGCAGAAATCAATGGCCATTTGAATATATGATCTTGTAGAGAAACTAAAAAAAATTCCATTACACAATAAAATCAACTTCAACATTTTATCAAAGAATGATATTTCAACGTACTCGTTACGACCGCTCTCGTTGAACGGACCTGTTGTAAACGGACCCGCTGAATAGACCCGTTGTAATGAACGGACCCGTTGTAAACTGACCCGTTATCAACTGACCCAATGTAGAACCCTCACGTTTTAAAACCCACTCCGCACGTTTGGAAACCCACCCATTGTGAACCGTCACGTTGTATAACCAATACGTTCTAGAACCAAACACGTTGTAGAAGCAACACGTTGTAGAACCAGCACGTTGTAGAACCAACACGTTGTAGAACCAACACGTTATAGAACCAACACGTTTGCAGTCGTTGTTAACAGAAAATGTTCTCTCTAATAACAATGAAATCTAGGTAATTTGATATCTAACTTTCCGAAGATGGCCCTACGAGTCATCGAAGGAGCCCCAATTCCTATATATCGACAAATTTCAGTCCTCTGGGCCCTCATATGTATTCTAACATGCTATACTACTATGAACATGATAATAAAATAACGTCATCGAATTAGCACTATATATGAAATCCAACATTTGAATTTGGAACATAGAGCCAGGATCATAGATCCACCATCTTGGACTTAAGGCCTAGAACTGTCATACATTAATCGTCATCATCAGGTTCAAGCTTAGTAAAGCCGTAGAAGTAGTGTTGGACTCCTTATTCAAAAGTACCGGGTTCAATCCGACGCTCGATTTCTTCAATTTGAAAATATATATATATATATATATATATATATATATATATATATATATATATATATATATATATATATATATATATATATATATATATATATATACATATATATACATATATATATATATATATATATATATATATATATATATATATATATATATATATATATATCCGAGTCGAGAAGCGATTCTAACGAATTAAAATATATTTTGATAAATCACGCTTTAAAAGCAAACCGAATTAAAAAGTAGAAAATAATTTGTTTTACTAAAAAAAAATCGCGAGGTGCATCGTGGCTGAGGAAGAAAGTTGAAACCAACGAAAAAACGTACCTCCACATCAGCTCAATCCACATACCAAATTTCAAACCTTTATTGTAAAGAAAAATTCGCGGAGTGCATCGCGTACTGATAGCGAAACAGATCGAGATGCAATTTGAACGGAATAGTCATCACGAAATGCAGCGCGGTTGAGAAAAAGGGCTGAATCCAAAAAAGGATTTTAAGTCAACATAAACTCAATGTACGTACCAAACTTCAACCTTCTAAATCAATCTGTAGAATTAGTGAAGTTCGGTAATTTTTCGAAAAGCATGAAAAAACAAGAAATATCTACGTAGAAATGGCGGCGGTTGGAAAATTTTTTATACTTTCGTTCTGCAATTAAAACAATCCCAGGTACCAAATTTCAGATCATTCGACTCGATGGGAGCAGCTGGAGATATCAATCAATATGAACTGGGGAAAAAATTATGACTCCCAGAACGGTATTAGAGGTATTGACTTATTTGCAGTTGTTAACTACTATGAGGATTCAAATAACAGGTTAAATAAGGGTGAATTACTGAGTGCGGTTTGGTCATTGGATAAAGATCTGAAGATTTATGTTTTAAAATTTTCATAGATTTTAATAATTTTAATTTTTGAGACTCATTTTCCGTATGCAAAACTTTAAAATTATGGTTGTTATGAGCTTCTTCTATAAGATGGTTTAGTTAATGGGAGTAGCTCTTATCATTTTTAACATGACTTCCTTCAATTGAAAAGAACTGCCTGTCTGACCTCTATAAAATTTAGGGCATGAATTACATTCAAGCATATAAACTCCTTTCTTATTTTCATCTAATTTCTGTTTATTGTTCTCAATGATTGTACTTAAAGAGTTGTTGGTGTTGGAAGCTAAACTATGATTGTCACTCAAAAGTAATCAAGAGACTTCATTTGTTCATTTACCAGTATATCTGAGTGTTTTATATTTTTTGAGATTATATGTATTATTTACAAATATGATATGCTAAGTTGTTAGCTTTATTATAGAAATGCTTAGTGAGAATACTTAGAACATTATCCATTACAATGGATATGAACCCGATTATGTTCTAAATATTCCTAATAAGCATTCTTATAAGAAAGCTATCGACTTAGTATATCCTACGAACAATACAGATAATATCAAAAAATATAAAACACTTACATATACTGGTGAATTAACAAATGAAGTCTTCAAAATATTTTTGAGTAACAATTATTCAGCAACACCTCTCTAAGTACAATCCTTAAGAAAAATGAATGGAAATTCGATAAAAATAACAAATCAGGAGTTTATAGACTTGAGTGTAATTCATGCCCTAAATCTGCTATCGTCTATAGGTCAGACGGCTAGATCTTATCATAATAGAATCAAAGAATATTAAGTTATTTTAATAATAAGAGCGACTCCCATTACTGAAACCTTCAGTAGTTACTACTAGGAGAGAACTGGTCCACAATGGGGGCCATCGAGGTGGGAGACCTTTCCAACCAACGTAAGATTTTGTGCGCATCCGTCTCGGACACGTCAAAGCTGAAATATTAATAAATGAAAAAAATCCCCTCGAAGGAATTCGAACCCAGAATTACTAGTCCAAAGAGTTGTTGCATTTTTGAAATCAAATTTTAAAAAAATAAGCTGATTTATTGTGACAAATTTATTTTTGAAACTCACAAAAATTCTTGGAAATTTATGTTTTAAAAATTACGTTGTCTAAATGTGCCCCATTTCTGTCTTGGCAGTCCTGAACCGACCTCTAAAATCTTTCATAACTCGGCGGCAAGTGTCTGCACTTCGATTTCTTGTCGAATATTGTTCTTTAGATCTTCCAGGGTGGCGGGTTGGTTACGGTACACTTGACTTTTAAGATTTACCCATAATAAAAAAACACAGGACGTCAGGTCCGGGCTTCGGGGGGGCCACTGAATGTCTCCTCTTCGAGAAATCAATTTTACAGAAAAAAGCGCTCGAACGACGGGCAAAGAGAGATTCGAAGTGTGACAGGTGGCTCCGTCCTGTTGGAACCAAGTGTCACGGGTGTATCCTTCAAATTCTTGAAGAGCGGGAGTAAAAAAGGTTTGAAGCATGTCGACATAATGATGAGAATTCACCGTTACTGAGCGGCCTTGGTGTTCTTAAAGAAAAGGAGCGATTATTCGGGATCCCGACATTGCAACCCAAACTGTGACCTTTGATGTTTTTTTTTAGGATTTTCTGCACACCAGTATCGACAATTTTGAGTATTGACATGGCCATTCAGGTGAGCCTCATCGGAGAATAAGATGTTGTCAACTTCTGGAAATCTATTTATTATTTCGCCCAGTTGGCGCCCATACACCGTCACTCTTTCAATATTTTCAGTGGTTCTCGCTGACATTTGACGACCAGAGACGCGTTTATTTAACGTTGAACCAGTTTCTTCAAACTTGCGAACCCATTTCATAATCAACGGAAGACTTGGACATTGCTGAATATCGTGCAAATTGAAATGTTGTCGAAATCTACGGCGAGCAATAGTGGCAGAATTGTTGTTGCGGTAATACTCGCGTACACAAAACGAGCGCTCCTCTCCCGTGTAGCGTTGCATGGTGACTAAATTTCCCTGAGCCAAACTACCGTTTGACTCCGACCGCACCATAATACCCCTCCTACCAAATTTTCTAGAGCGCTACCAAATATAAACAACTCTTTGAACCACCCATATATATATATATATATATATATATATATATATAATATATATATATATATATATATATATATATATATATATATATATATATATATATATATATATATATATATATATATATATATATATATATATATATTATATATATATATATATATATATATATATATATATATATATATATATATATATATATATATATATATATATATATATATATATATATATATATAATTATATATATATATATATATATATATATTATTATATATAAATAATTATATATATATATATATATATATATATATATATATATATATATATATATATATATATATATATATATATATATATATATATATATATGTATAGATAATAAAGTCTATGAGTTCTCGGCAAATAAAGAAGGGGCCAACTAACGAAGAATCACAACCATTTCGTTAATAATGTCTATATTTCGGATATAGATTATATCCTTCCTCAGGACTCTACAAATGTACATGGTATTAGAAACATAATTAAAAAATTAAAATATTCACATCTTACAACTAACAAGGCTGGATGTAAATTAAACCATAACAGAAAATGCAGTGTATGTTGAATATAAGAGTCACCAACAGTACTTAATAAAACATTGAAACAAAAAAAATAAGAGCTAAATCCAAAATCGAAATCGACAACATAACCCTCCAACGAATCGGAAGCAATAAAATGACAAATGTCAAACAGGTTACCAACATTCACAGTAACCATAGATTAACGTCTCCGTGTAAGAGGTGTCACCTAGATAGACAAACAGAGGGTATAGATGTCATATGAACAATACAAATATGAAGTCAACACCAAAAAATATCAACAAAGAACAGAGAACAAAACTTTTGATAGACAAACCACGATGAATTTCAGACAAAGAAACACCTGGAACAAAAACACAATCAAAAATTCAGAGAAAGAAGATGACTATAGACACAACTAAGCCTTGCAATGTCAGTTCTTTTATTAACGTTGTTCGGATTATGATTTATATGGCACATCTCTAAAAAAAATCTTTTTTGACCATTGGATGCCCTATCCAAAATTTTGAAATTTGCAAAATCAAAACAATGTCCCATACTTGTCGAATGGAGTGCCAACGCACATCTATCCGGGTGAAGTCTGACATCACTCTTATGGAGAGTTATTCTTCTTTTGATGGTCTGAGATGTTTGACCTATATATATCCCATCACAATCCAAGCAAGGCACACTGTAAACAACGTCTGAATTGGACGATAGAGGAATCCTGTCCTTCAATTTCGTGAAAACACATCGACCCACCAGAAAGTTATATTTAGCCAATTTAAGATGTTTAATACTTGAGAAGATGTGTGAAAGCTTCACAGTTAGAGCTGAGAAATATGGTATAGATCTATATTTAATAACCTGAGTCTGTGTGTTAGTTTGTGACACATCCTCCGTGTGGTGGATCATCTGAGATGCGGGAATAGATCGCCTAGCATCAGTATGCTGATGCTAGGCGAGTATGGGACATTGTTTTGATTTTGCAAATTTCAAAATTTTGGATAGGGCATCAAATGGTCAAAAAAGAATTTTTTTAGAGATGTGCCATATAAATCATAATCCGAACAACGTTAATAAAAGAACTGACATTGCAAGGCTTAGTTGTGTCTATAGTCATCTTCTTTCTCTGAATTTTTGATTGTGTTTTTGTTCCAGGTGTTTCTTTGTCTGAAATTCATCGTGGTTTGTCTATCAAAAGTTTTGTTCTCTGTTCTTTGTTGATATTCTTTGGTGTTGACTTCATATTTGTATTGTTCATATGACATCTATACCCTCTGTTTGTTTATCTAGGTGACACCTCTTACACGGAGACGTTAATCTATGGTTACTGTGAATGTTGGTAACCTGTTTGACATTTGTCATTTTATTGCTTCCGATTCGTTGGAGGGTTATGTTGTCGATTTCGATTTTGGATTTAGCTCTTATTTTTTTGTTTCAATGTTTTATTAAGTACTGTTGGTGACTCTTATATTCAACATACACTGCATTTTCTGTTATGGTTTAATTTACATCCAGCCTTGTTAGTTGTAAGTTGTGAATATTTTTATTATGTTTCTAATACCATGTACATTTGTGGAGTCCTGAGGAAGGATACAATCTATATCCGAAATATAGACATTATTAACGAAATGGTTGTGATTCTTCGTTAGTTGGCCCCTTTTTATTTGAAGAGAACTCATAGATTTTATTATCTAAATTTTACGGCAATACTCCTTTTTCTATATATATATATATATATATATATATATATATATATATATATATATATATATATATATATATATATATATATATATATATATATATATATATATATATATATATATATATATATATATATATATATATATATATATATATATATATATATATATGTATATATATATATATACAAAGGGGAAAGAAAAATTAAAATTACATAGTGAAATATCGAAGATTTTTCAATTAACACTTATTAGAAAAAAAATATGAATTTCAATACTAGGATAATATTGAATAAATCATACATGGAAAACTATTTCTATATATATATATATATATATATATATATATTATATATATATATATATATATATTAATATATATGTATATATATATATATATATATATATATATATATATATATATATAACGAAGAATTCATTAGAAGAGCAAAACAAGAAGAAGAAAATCTCATATTTTGGTTACATAATGAGAAAGGGAGATTGATAGAAGTTTTCACGGTTAATATTAAAACGGAAAATTGAATGAAAAATAGGTTAGAAATTAAATTATTCATGAAAGAATACGTTATAACTATTATATATCACACTTTTGAGAATTTATTCGGTAGACATTTCCGTAAGTAAATGAATTAATTACAATTTCATTATTCCGTTCGAAAACATGTGTCTCTTATCTCTCGGATGAGTCCCAGCGACAGCGTTTCATGAATCGTATTATATTTCTAAGGCTGTACATAGTCAATCTCGATCCCGATCCGGATTTCAAAATATTTAGATATTTTGAAATCAGATCCGTCAATCGAACTCGTACATTATCAATCTGTGTACGATCCCCCTAAAAACGACAGAGGAATGTCACAAACGTAATCTACATGCTTATTCCACATTTTCTAACCGTTAGCCGTGTGCAAAATAACTCCCCCACTAAAAACTTCCTTCTAATAACTCTATATGTTTGAATATTTCTAATTAATTTCATTCGAACTTCAACTTCATTTGAATCAGCATCGTTAAACTTTCGATCTGACCGTTTGGGTGTGTCTTCCTGTCTTAGTGAAAATCAAGTATGTTTTTTTTTGAGTTATTCCTCAGAACGTTATTTGATATTTTTTAAATTTGTTTTAGAGATGGATTTAGAACTTATCCGATCTGATTATCGAGGAGCCCTACAGAGTATATGAAGCAAAAATAATTACATCTCAGTTCGGAGAGTCAGTACTTCTAGACTTGGGTAACTACAATGTCTTTTTACCGAAGAGGGCAACGGAGGAATGCAGACCTTATATAAAGGAGATCACAACAGGAGAATATTCCATCGTATCCAAGGAAACATTTGAAACCGGAAAAACCCATCCAACTACAATCTCTAAACTTATTACAAACTAGGTAAATATTATTTAATTTCCTATAATATTTTTTCTCTCTCTGTGTGAATTATACAAAAATGAATTTCACTGGTAAATTAACGAAAATAGATAAAACTCTGAAATTTATTCAAGAAAATAATTATCTTTCAGATTCTAATGAATGGGAAACATTGATTTTCTCACATATTCGTACTTGTTATAGAGGTTTGTACGAATTAATTTTACTGTAGGTGAAAAACGTAAAATGTACTCCAAAATCGTTCAATGAGTTGTTTTATTAAATATTTCCCTCAACAACAACACAGTGGCGGAGGTTTACATAAAAAACGTAATGATAGAATTCGGTGGAGGAATATTAATGCTATTTATAAAAATAGAGTAAGGACTGGATTTATTATTAATTTACGTCATTTAGATGTCAAGCCATTTTTAGATGATTCTCTAATTCTCTAGCATAAAATCAGTTGAATTTCTCAAGGACTTTCGTACTTTAAAAGTGAACACAACTTTCTGGGGTGATTTCGTTAAAGTATGAAATATTTCGGTACACCGAATGCTATTATCGATATATCGACAGATTTATCATTGTGGTTCAAAGAAAATGTCTTAAACAAAATTTTACATTATTTAGAAGAGAAGAGCTTTAAAGATAGTGGTTGGGCTCTCTCGAAAGTTATCTTATTGGAAGAAGCTATTAATAAGTTTGAAATGGGTACGGGCGGTTCATTTTACATTAATTTACCTCAGGAAATAATCAACAAAAAAACTTGCGTTAACGTTGTGAACAACGATAATTCATGCTTTTTCTGGAGCTTAGTCAGTTGTCTTTATCCAGCGGTTAGTCATTCATAACGAAAGTCATCATATCCTTTATATTCGGAAGTTTTGAGAACCGCAGGTTTAGAATCTCCTATGAAACTTACACAAATCATGAAATTTGATAAAATGAACGATATTTCGGTGAATGTATATGCTTTGGAATTGATCGAGAATGAAAATAAAACTTTTTATTCACTAATACCTATCAGGTTGAGTCGACAAGAGCGTCACGTTAATTTACTATTAGTTCAAAATATATACTATCCTAAATTAAATGAATATGAGCCGGTCATAGGAGATCCTGTAGGTAACTACGACAACGACGAAATCAGATATCATTATTGCTGGATGTTTAATCTTTCTAGACTCGTATCAGGTCAAATTTCCAAGAAAAACGAAAAAAAATTCCTTTGTGATAGATGTTTGAATTATTTCAGCGTTCAAAGTAAATTGAATGAACATGAAGTTTTATGTCGTGATTTGAACCATTCTAAAGTTACTTTCCGAAATATGATTATGTCGAATTAAGAGATTACTCTTTTAAACAAAAATGTCCCTTTGTAATTTATGCAGATTTCCAAGCTATTTTGGAAAAGTGTAATGAAATAATTAGTCCCAAAACAACTAAATATCAAGAACACAGACCCTACAGTGTAGGATATTATCTAAAATGCTCCTATAACGATAATTTCTCACGTTACTCTAGTTTTCGCGGCGAAAATTGTCTAGATTGGTTCTCCGATGAAATCGATAAAATTGGTAGATTCATTTATTCGAAAATTAAGTACGTTGAACCTATGACTGGAGAGGTACCTGATAAAGTCACCACCACTCACTATCATATTTGCGAAAAACCCTTCACGAGTACGTATATATTTGTTAGAGATCACGATCATTTTTCCGGGGAGTTTAGGGAGTGGGCTCATCAGAAATGTAATTCGAATTTCAAAAAAATTTTTATTGTCCCCTCATGCGCTCATAATCTTACAAACTACGATGGTCACTACTTGGTGAAGTCACTTCTTCAACGAGGACTTATAAACCCCCTAGCCGTCAATAAAGAACGATACATTTCATTCACATATTATCATACGGAAACGAAACTTAGATTCAGATTTATACTCTTTCAGATTTATGGAAGCCAGCTTGGACGAACTAGTTTCAACCCTGATTCTAGGTAATGTCAAAAATCTGAAGAAAGAGTACCCCATCTAGTCGATGAAGAATTTGAGCTTCTAACCCAAAAAGGGTTTTTCTCACGACTATATAACCGATTTCGATAAACTTAACGATCCAACACTTCCTACCATCGAAAAATTCTACAATAAACTCACCGATTCTCATATTAGCGGGAAAAGTTTTCGTCATGCTCAAAAAGTGTGGAAAACGTTTAATATTCAAACACTGGGCGAGTACAGTGACCTCTATATGAAAACCGATATAATGTTGCTCGCAGATGTAATGGAAAATTTTCGGGAAACGGCTACAAAAACCTATAATCTCGATCCAATTTGGTTCAATACTTCACCTTCATATACATGGTCCTGTGTGCTAAAATATACGAAATGTTGCTTGGAAATTATAAAAGACATAGATATGATTATGTTTATCGAGAGAGGTATACGTGGGGGTATTTCGTGTTGCATGAATAAATTTTCAGAAGATAATAATCCTCGTATGAAGGATTTTATATCATGGGAGAATTTTTACCATATGGAGGGTTCGAATGGTGCGAAATACCGATATAGTTCTAACTGAAATACCTGACGATTCTCCCGAAAGTTATATCCTCGAGGTAGACATCGATTATCCTCCGAAATTACACGATCTTCATGAAGATCTACCATTTTGCTGCGAACACCTCACTCCCCCAGGAGGAGGAGGAGTATATAAAAAGCTAATGTTTACCCTGTTTAATAAGTGAAATTACGTGATGCACTATAGGAATCTCAAACAGACATTAAAAGCAGGTTTGGTTCTTGTAAAGGCGCACAAGGTGCTGAAATTCAAGCAGAGTCCCTGGTTAAAGCCCTATATAGATCTAAATACTGATCTAAGAACAAAAGCTACCACTACATTTCAGAAAAATCAATTTAAACTTGCTGATGATGCTGTTTTTAGTAAACCATGAAGAATATTCGATTACATAAGGTAATTCGACTATTGAATAAATACGAGGGTCGTTACGGAGCTAAAAATCTCATTTCCTCCCCCCGATTACAAAACCGCCTTGGTTTTGGAGAGGATTTGATGGCAATAGAGATGAAAAAGTCCGAATTACTCTTCAATAAACCTCTGTATATTGGTCTGGCTATTTTAGATATTTCGAAAACTTTTATGTATAATTTTCATTATGATCGAAAAGCACCCCCAGGGGGTTGTAAAATCAACTACAAAGACACTGATTGTTTTCTATAAGAACTAAACTGTGATCCGTACAAAATCATTAAAGAAAACTGTGATAGTCATTTCGATACTTGCCTACATGCTACAGACAACCCCTATCAAATTCTTTTGATAAACAAAAAAGTCCCAGGTCTAATGAAAGATGAAGTGAAAGGTAAAATCATTACTCATTTTGTTGGTCTTCGATCCAAAATGAGTAGTTAACAGTAGGCGGATTCTAACTCACAATGGCGGCCATCGAGGTGGGGGGACCTTTCCGTCTACGTCAAATCGATATTCAAGATGGATGCTATGACGTCATGGGGCCTGGGGGCCCTCTGTCATCTAATATAGAGGCTCCTTCTCCTCGATCCTGGCTTGGGGGTCCTAGACTGAGGGGTCCTGACTATCTCTCTCTCATGGGGGTCCTCTCACTCCTTCTCATCGATCCTTCCCGGAGGCCCTAGCTGAAATATTAATAAATGAAAAAAGCCGTGTCGGGATTCGAACCGCAGAATTACTCCGCCAGAGTCTAGTACTCAGACCGTTCATCCGTCACCTCACTGTGATGATTAGTAGGAATGTATGTATGTAATTTGATATCCAAATCTACGAAGACGGTCTCCTATATACCAAAAGAATTTCTGTTCCCCCACGGTCCTATATATCATATAATTTCAATCTACTGAACACACATGAAGACTCCTGGGGGACCCAGTACCCCCATGAAGAATCCCTGAGGGTCTCATGAAAAATTTCAGTTCTCTGGGCCCCATATATATATATATATATATATATATATATATATATATATATATTATATATATATATATATATATATAATATATATATATATATATATATATATATATATATATATATATATATATATATATATATGGGGCCCAGAGAACTGAAATTTTTCATGAGACCCTCAGGGATTCTTCATGGGGGTACTGGGTCCCCCAGGAGTCTTCATGTGTGTTCAGTAGATTGAAATTATATGATATATAGGACCGTGGGGGAACAGAAATTCTTTTGGTATATAGGAGAGCGTCTTCGTAGATTTGGATATCAAATTACATACATACAAAATAGTTTTTTTCTTAAAAATTCATTTCCATTTTGATATATTGAATATAATCAATATCAGCTGAGACCGTCTTCGTAGAATTGAAGCCGGTGTCAGCAAATTCTCCGTTCCGTAAGTAAATGAAATAATTAGATACAAGGTCATTATTCGTTCTACTGAAGAATTTCAGCATCAGCGTTTTATGAATCAAGTTATTGCTAAAGGGGTCCATACATAGTCAATCTCGATCCCGATCAGGATTTCATCATTTTGATACCAGATCCGTCAATCTAACTCGTACATTATCAATCTGGATCATCGATCTCGATCGAGGTTGACTGTGTACGATCTCCTTCAAGAACAACAAAGGAATTTCTACATGCTTATTCAACATTTTCTAACTGTTAGCCGTGTGCAAAATCCCTCCTCCACTAAAAACTTCCTTCTGATAATTGTTGAAATTTTTCTTATTAATTTCATTCCAACTTCAACTTCATTCGAAGGAGCATCGTTAAACTTTCGATCTAACCGTTTGGGTGTGTCTTCCTGTCTTAGTGAAAATCAAGTAAGTTTTTATTTTTGAGTTATACTTCAGAACGTTATTTTAATATTGTTTTAATTTGTTTTAAAGATGGATTTATTAGGAAAATTGAACAAAGTTTCTTTCCTAGAGAGGAAACCAAAGAAGAAGCTATCCGATCTGATTATCGAGGAGCCCTACAGAATATACGAGGCAAAAATAATTACATCTGCGTTCGGAGAGTCAGTACTTCTAGACTTGGGTGATTACAATGTCTTTTTACCGAAGAGAGTGACTGAAGAATACAGACCTTTTATAGGGGAGATTACAACAGGAGAATATTCCATCGTATCCAAGGGAACATTGGAAACCGGAAAAACCCATCCAGCTGCAATATTTAAACTTATTAAAAACTAGGTAAATATTATTTATGTAGATTTCTTGTTCAATGGGAATCTAAAACAAGAACACTGTTACTTACAAGTACGATTAATAAATTTTTTCAAACTTACTCATGGTTTTCAATTAATAATGTTTCGTTTTCCCTCTCAATGATTCTTATATAAGATCGAGATTTAATGTTATCTTCATAGTACATAAATTAGAACAAGGTCAATTACTCACACGTATATATATATATATATATATATATCTATATATATATATATATATATATATATATATATATATATAATATATATATAATATACTTAATTCATGAGAGGTGTTCAAAATGATAAATTTTTCAAAAGAGAGTGAGAGTGAAATAAACATCAATTTCATATACATTTTTTTATTATACAAAATTTTCCTTGTCTATATCATTCAATATTTTATTCTTGTTATACAACAAACATTCTAATATGATGTAACTGTTCACTGAAGAACTAATTTTACAGAATTCAGTTATGAGTTCTTCAGATGATTTCTCACTTCCGTTCCTAGATGCTTCCCTGATGACTTCCAGAAAATTCCTATAGTAGTATGGAAACTTTTGATTTTTTAACATCTCGATTCTACTAGAGATTATACCGTTCAATTGAATGATTTTCTCTACGTCATCGTTACTGAAGAATAGAAAATTACCCCACTTGGATATGCTCAACGTTGAATTATCCCATGATCGCACTATTTCAACACCAGAATTATTATTGGCATCCTCATTTTGAAGTTTCGAAATGAAGGTATCCCATTCCCAGTTATCGAAGGAAATTACAGCTTCGTTACAGGTGAACTTGATTGAAGGTATAAAGTTTCGGACTGAACTTATACCACAGTCAATATGTAGAATACTCGGTCCAAGACCACAATTTATTTCGATTTGGAAGTGTCCATTTAACAGAAAATTCGTCTCATTCTTGATATCCTCATCGTACATCTTCACTATACGATTCAGTTCAGCATCGAAAATTACATCAACGTCCTCATCATAGTCATCGATAAAACCACTGTCTTGAGACATTATGATACTTCAAACTTCAATACTCTACTGTGAAGTTGTAGTTTATTCGTAGAGTGAAGATCCTGTTCCTTATCCACTCTCTCCCCCTCAACCCTCTAACCAAAAACCTTATCTCCTCTCTCATGTTTTTCTACTAAAGAAATAACAGATTATGACTAATCTATATTCAAAATATTATACAAGTCGAGACTTGACAAAATTGTTGAAACCACTCATTTATTTTTCATGATTTTTTTCTCTCACAAATATATATATATATATATATATATATATATATATATATATATATATATACATATATATATATATATATATATAATATATATATATATATATATATGATAAATATTATAATGATTAAAATCTGTGAACTATAGTAATGTTACAAGAGTGAGAAATTCATAGAACACATAAGAAAATAAAGGAAAAAAATAAAACAGTTACTCCCTCGTCACTACAGGGTGAAATATCAAAGCGTTTGACTTAAAATATGAAATTTTAGAAAAAATACAGAGACACTTGTATTTGATACACAGAAAAAATAACAGAGGTTCTCCTACCTCATATATATATATATATATATATATATATATATATATATATATATATATATATATATATATATATTAAATTTATTTATAAAAAAAAATGAAGGGCACAACGAAAAAATGTTTAACTTGAAAACCATAAAAAAGTTTCAAAAATTTATTAAATGTTTTTGTTTAACAAGAATTTCTTATAATTATTTTAAAAAAATTAATATATATATTTAATATATATATATATAAAAGGTTGTAATTAATTCCAAGGGCGTTCCAAGATGTTTTTCGTTTCCAAGGTTCCCAACCCGATAGAAATTCCCTGTTTGAATCCCTTTTTAAAAGTTTCGAAAACTTAATACTTCCTTCCGAAAACGAGGAACCCCGTTCTAAGAAGTAACGACTTTCCATCGAATGTTAATGTTTTGCCTTCCATAAAATTCCCCTGTCTCAACGAATTTAATCAACACTTCGGTAACGGGGCCCCTCGTGCTCGTCCTGGGTAACCGTTGTGAATTTGATCTTAAACCTCTCTTGTTTCCAATACAATAATTTCCCTTCTGAAACGTTAACTCAAAATTTTAATTACGATAATCCCCTAAAGCAGGAGCTGTCCCCTATCGTCAGGAATTCGAAAAGTTTGAAATGCTCCTTCGAGTGAAGAGGAAGTCTTTTTTATAGAGTTAAATTTGTAAGTTTTGGAATTATATAATATATATAAAAAATTTTTTATAAATAAAAAATATATATATTAAAAAAAATTAAAATTTTTTGTTGTTTTAAAAGATCGTTCCAAGAGGTAATCGGATTATATATGAAATTCTTAGAGAATTGTAGAACAGAAAAAAAAATTCTCCTACATAATTATATTATATATAAAATAACACACACCCCACACACCAAAAAATTTTTCATTAAAACAAAAGTGATTGTTTTCTAAAATAGTAATTTCCATTTTTTTTAAAATAAAGGGGAAATAATTTCTACTTTATTCAATTGTATATATTATTTAATAAACAAAATTTTAAAATTAAAAAAATTTTAATATTTTTTTTATGTTTGAATGAAAAATTTGTGTTATCTAACGTATCAAGCGGGTTTATATATTCAAAAAATACTGGGTTGAATAAAAATTGTAAATGATTTTTTCTTTTTTCTTGAACAACAAAACAGGGAAAACCTAATTTATGCAAAAATCCCCATGAAATTTTCAGTTCTTTTAGTTTTTTATATATATATATTATTATATATATATATATATTATATATATATATATATATATATATATATATATATATATATATTATATAAAAAATTATTTTTCTGTCTAAAAAACTATAATAAAAATTTTGAAAAAAAACAAGCATAAAAAATTTATATTTTATATTAATATATAAAATTAAAATAATTAAAAAATAAATATTTTATTATTATATTATATTAAAAATTTAACGGGGGGGACGGTTAATTTAAAAGAAGGGCTATTTCCTTATTTTTAAATCTTTCTCCCAAATTACTGAAACAATTGAAACCCCAACTTACCCCGATGAAAATCCCCATTATTTAAAAAATTTAAGCGTTTCTGGGCCCCAATTTTGTAATAAAAATTTCAATAAATTCACAAAATAAAATATTAAAATTATTTAATTCAACACTTCGAAAATAAAATTTACGATATTTTAAAATTTTCATCCAGAAACACTTAATTCTTCGAAGAACATTAAATTTCTCTAACGCTTCGATAAATGTTGTCGTTGAGTTAATTTTGAAATTTACCTTAATAGGAAAAACAGGGAAATTTTTGGGTTAATAAAACCTTTCGTTTTTAAAATTTTATAATAAATACTATAAATATTATTTTTTAATATTATTATATATATATATTATATATAATATATATAATTATAAAATTGACGGGAGTAAATTATTGTTCCTCCAAGGTGAAAACGGAATTTAATTAAATAACCCCCGGGTTTTTATTGTTTCAAATAAAGTTCAATTATTTTATAATAATTATTTAAATATAATATAATTATATTAAAATATATATATTTTGATAAAAATCTGTTATTTTTCTTGTAAACAAATTTACAATTTTTGTATTTTTTAGAAGTTTCATTAAAAAAACGCTTTTTCCACCCTTAAAAAGGGAACAATTTTTTTTAAATTTTTTATTCAACATTTTCTCACTTTGAACACCCGTTCAAAATTTCAATCATGAAAAAACCCTTTATATTATATTTTTTATTAATATATATATATTTTAAAAAAAAAATTTGAAGGGAACAATTTTTTAAATCCGACTTGTAAATATTTTTTGTTGTCATCCCTTTTATTTTAGTGAAGAACATAGAGGGGGTAATTTTTTTAAGGGTGATGGTTATAAAAATTTCAGAAAAAAAACTTCCCTTAATATTGAATTTTTTTGTCTCAAAAATGGTTTTATTGAAAATGAACAAATTTCGATGCTGAAGGGAAAAAAAAGGGAAAAAGTACGGATGAGGGAACGAAGGGGTCGAATTTTCTGAAAAGGCGGGAGTAAATTTAAAATTTTTCGGGGAGTATTCTACTAGACGGGTATAATTACCAAACTTTCATTTTTACCGAAGAAGTGCACCCTGTAACGAATTTAATTTATTTCCCTTCAAAAGGGTCCAAAAATAATTTTCGAAAATCACTGGGAAGACGTTGAGCATATCCTGGGGGTAATTTTCCCAGTAAAGAATTTAGGGGAGAAAAATATAGTGAAACGTAAAATTTATAAATAAATTTAAAAAATAAAATTTATATATATAAATTTTCAATACAGGGGGAAATTAAACGGAATAAAAACAAAACTCAAAAATCTTAAAATTTTCTCATAAATTAATATATTAAATTTTGTTGTAAAAAAAATTTTAATATATAAAAATTTGTAAAAAAAAAATTATAGAAATTATGATTTTCCCCCCTTTTCAAAAAATTTTCCCTTTTGAAAGGGACCCCTCAGAATTTGGAATTATATATAATATATAATATATTATATATTAAACGTGTTAATTTTAATTATTTACTATTTAAGGTGAAAAATAGTATATTAGTATTATGAATTATTCAGAAAAAAATTTTTTTATTTATGAAATAACATTTCTCCTTTATAAGAATCCTAGCAGGGAAAAAAAATTTTTGAAAAAGAGGTTTAAAAAAATTGATTAATCTGTTTTGGAAAGGCCAGATTCCCGAGGGAGAAGAAATCTTCTAATTTTAGAATAAGGGACATGGGCCGGTTTTAAAAGTTCCCATGGGGGAACGTCATTAGGCAATTCTTGAAAACGTTATCCGTAGACTCTTTTGCGTAAAAAAGGTTTCCCCGGGCCTCACCTTTTGGGGATAAAAATTGTTGAGTTTTCCCGGGCCTTGTTCAACTGTTTTTAAACCCTTTTAAAAAATTAAAACAAAAAATTTCTAAAAAAACTCCAAAAAATAAAAATTTGTTCGGAAAATTTAAAATGTAAAAAAAAAGGGAAAATTTAAAATTTAAAAATTCTGGTTTTGGTTTAAACCCTTTTAGAAAAAATAAAAAATCAAAATTTTTAATTAAAACGAATGAATTTAAATTTTAACTATTTCTTTTTTTTTTTTAAAAAAATTCCCATTCCAAAATTTTGGCCCCCAACATGAAATAACCCCCCCAAATCCCGTATTTAAAAAACCTCAGTTTTTTTATATTTTTTATTGATTATATCTGATAAAAACAAAAATCATTTTAAAAATCTTAATTTTTTGTATTTTTCGTAATTTTAAAGGTTTTCCACACAGGCCTCCCCAAAAATTTCCCCCCCTTAAATTATTTATATAGGGACCAACAGAAAAAAAAAAAAAAGACCCCGTAAAAGCCAAATTTTTTATTGGGAAGGTGAAAATATTAAAACCCATTCATTTCCATTTTTTGGATAAAATATAATCAATATTATATAGGTTTTTGTTAAAGCCGTTTCCCCGGGAAAAAATTTTCCAAATTTTACAAAACTGTGCGAGGCAAAACCCTCCAACAATTATATTTTTCCGGTTTTTCATTTTCAAGAAGGTCATGTTAAACTTCGCCCCAAGTTGTTGGAAATTTATTAAAATCAAGGGTTTATTTTTTCCACCAACTTTTTGAGCATGAAACTTTAACCTTCGTTTTCCCGGCTAATTTTTTTTGAGAATTCCGGATTTAGTGTTTTTTAAAATTTTTCGATGGAGAATTTTATCGGGAAAAATATAACGAGGCAAAAAATTTTGGGAGAGTCAGTACTTTTTGGTGATTTACCAAGTTTTTTCCCCCAAAATCCCGGGTCTTTTAAGAAAGTGTTATATATATATATTTTTTTTTTTTTTGGTTGAATAAAACAAAACAAAAAAAAATATAAGAAAAAAACCCCATTTTTTGGGGTTAGAAAAAGCCACTTAAATTCTTCATCGACCCCAGAATTTTGGGTAACCTCTTTCTTTTTTTTCCAAGGGTTTTTGAAATTAAAATCTAAACAAAAATACCCCCAGGGTTTGGAAAAAACTAAAAATTCGTCCCCAAAAGCTGGGCTTTTTCCATACAAAAATTTCTGGAAAAAAAGGAAAGGTTTTTATAAAAAAAATTTTGAAAAACATTTTTTTTTAAGTTTCGTTTTTTCCCCGTTATGGGTTTGAATAATATGTGAATTTGAGAAAATTGTAAAACGTATTCGGGGTTTCTTGTAATTTTTGGAAAAGGGCTTTTTTTCTAAGGGGTTGGGGTTTTGGTCCTCCCGGGCTTTTTGAAAGGGGAAAATTTTTCGTTCCACGAATATGGTATGGATCTGGGGACCAATTTTTTTTAGGGGTAGTTTGTTTTTTAAGGGGATTATTCACGAAGTAGTGCCCAAATATTGAGGGCATGATGACAATAAAAAAATTTTTGAAATTCGAATTATATTTCTGATGAGCCCACCCCCTAAATTCCCCGGAAAAATGATCGTGATCTCTAACAATTATATACGTACTCGTGAAGGGTTTTTCGCAAATATGACAGTGAGTGGTAGTGACTTTATCAGGTACCTCTCCAGTCATAGGTTCAATGTACTTAATTTTCGAATAAATAAATCTACCAATTTTATCGATTCCATCGGAGAACCAATCTAGACAATTTTCGCCGCGAAAACTAGAGTAATGTGAGAAATTATCGTTATAGGAGCATTTTAGATAATATCCTACACTGAAGGGTCTGTGTTCTTGATATTTAGTTGTCTTGGGACTAATTTTTCATTATACTTTTCCAAAAAAGCTTCGAAATCTGCATAAATTACAAAGGGACATTTTTGCTTGAAAGAGTAATTTCTAAATTCGACATAATCATATTTCGGAAAAGTAACTTTAGAATGGTTCAAATCACGACATAAAACTTCATGTTCATTCAATTTACTTTGAACGCTGAAATAATTCAAACATCTATCACAAAGGAATTTTTTTTCGTTTTTCTTGGAAATTTGACCTGATACGAGTCTAGAAAGATTTTACATCCAGCAACAATGATATCTGATTTCGTCGTTGTCGTAGTTACCTACAGGATCTTCTATGACCGGCTCATACTCATTCAATTTAGGATAGTATATATTTCGAAATAATAGTAAATTAACGTGACGCTCTTGTTGACTCATCCTGATAGGTATTACCGAATAAAAAGTTTTATTTTCATTCTCGATCAATTCCAAAGCATATACATTCACCGAAATATCGTTCATTTTTTCTAATTTCGTGATTTGTGTAAGTTTCATAGGAGATTCTAACCATGCGGTTCTCAAAACTTCCGAATATAAAGGATATGATGACTTGCCTTATGAATGACTAACCGCTGGATAAAGACAACTGACTCCAGAAAAAGCATGAATTATCGTTATTCACAACGTTAACGCAAGTTTTCTTGTTTATTATTTCCTGAGGTCACAATTAATGTAAAATGAACCGCCAGTACCCATTTCAAATTTATTAATAGCTACTTCCAATAAGATAACTTTCGAGAGAGCCCAACCACTATTTTTAAAGCTCTTCTCTTCTAAATAATGTAAAATTTTGTTTAAGACATTTTCTTTGAACCACAATGATAAATCTGTCGATATATCGATAATAGCATTCGGTGTACCGAAATATTTCATACTTTAACGAAATCACCCCAGAAAGTTGTGTTCACTTTTAAAGTACGAAAGTCCTTGAGAAATTCAACTAATTTTATTTTTGAAGAGAACTAGAGAATCATCTAAGAATGGCTTGACATCTAAATGACGTAAATTAATGATAAATCCAGTTCTAACTCTATTTTTATAAATAGCATTAATATTCCTCCACCGAATTCTATCATTACGTTTTTTATGTAAACCTCCGCCACTGTGTTGTTGTTGAGGGAAATATTTAAAAAAACAACTCATTGAACGATTTTGGAGTACATTTTACGTTTTTCACCTACAGTAAAATTAATTCGTACAAACCTCTATAACAAGTACGAATATGTGAGAAAATCAATTTTTCCCATCTTTTAAAATCTGAAAGAGAATAATTTTCTTGAATTAATTTCAGAGTTTGATCTATTTTCGTTAATTTTGTGAAATTCATTTCAGTATAATTCACACAGAGAGAGAAAAAATATTATAGGAAATTAAATAATATTTACCTAGTTTTTAATAAGTTTAGAGATTGTAGTTGGATGGGTTTTTCCGGTTTCAAATGTTCCCTTGGATACGATGGAATATTCTCCTGTTGTGATCTCCTTTATATAAGGTCTGCATTCCTCCGTTACCCTCTTCGGTAAAAAGACATTGTAGTCATCCAAGTCTAGAAGTACTGACTCTCCGAACTGAGATGTAATTATTTTTGCTTCATATAGTCTGTAGGGCTCCTCGATAATCAGATCGGATAAGTTCTTCTTTGATTTCCTTTATAGAAAAGAAACTTTGTTCAATTTTCCTGATAAATCCATCTCTAAAACAAATTTAAAAAATATTAAATAACGTTCTGAGGAATAACTCAAAAAAAACTTACTTGATTTTCACTAAGACAGGAAGACACACCCAAACGGTTAGATCGAATGTTTAACGATGCTGCTTCAAATGAAGTTGAAGTTCGAATGAAATTAATAAGAAAAACTTCAACATATAGAATTATTAGAAGAAAGTTTTTAGTGGGGGAGGGACTTTGCACACGGCTAACGATTAGAAAATGTGGAATAAGCATGTAGATTACGTTTGTGACATTCCTCTGTCGTTTTTAAGGGAGATCGTACACAGTCAATCTCGATCGAGATCGGTGATCCAGATTGATAATGTACGATTTCGATTGACGGATCTGATATCTGATATCTAAATATTTTGAAATCCGGATCGTGATCGGGATTGACTATGTACAGCCTTAGAAATATAATACGATTCATAAAACGCTGTCGCTGGGACTCATCCGAGTGATAAGAGACACATGTTTTCGAACGGAATAATGAAATTGTAATTAATTCATTTACTTACGGAAATATCGAATAAAATTTCAAAAGTGTGATATATAATAGTTATAACGTATTATTTCATGAATAATTTAATTTCTAACCTATTTTTCATTCAATTTCCCTTTTAATATTAACCGTGAAAACTTATATCAATCTCCCTTTCTCATTATGTAACCAAAATATGGGATTTTCTTCTTCTTGTTTTGCTCTTCTAATGAATTCTTCGTTATATATATATATATATATATATATATATATATATTATTTATATTATCTGGGTTCTTGGATTGGCAGTGTAGGTGTGAATAAATATACAAAACTTGATAATGATAAATGTAATCATGAACGTTTCGGAGATGTGTCTCCTTCTTCAGTATTTTTAGAGCTTAATAATCTCTAATTAAAATATAACTACACGAACATTTAAGTACGGTATTTTAACACATATAACAGGTCAAGTCACGTTCCTGATTACATTTATCATTATCAAGTTTTGTATATTTATTTACACCTACACTGCCAATCCAAGAACCCAGATTATTTATATATATATATATATATATATATAAATATATATAAATATATATATATATATATATATATACATATATATATATATATATATATACATATATATATATATATATATATATATATATATAATATATATATAATATATATATATATATATATATATATATATATATATACATATATATATATATATATATATGTATATATATATATATATATATATATATATATATATATATATATATATATATATATATATATATATATATATATGTATATATATAGAAATTTTTTTCCAAAGACCGCGTTACGGAGTCCTCTACGAACGGACAATCTCGTTATATCACTCACCTACTCCTCCAAAGTCTAACGGTAGGCTGACGGACGAGAGTTTAGAGTACTAGACTCTGGTCCAGTAATTCTGGGTTCGAATCCCTTCCGGAGGAATTTTTTCATTTATTAATATTTCAGCTTTGACGTGACCGAGACGGATGAGCATAAAATCTTACGTTGCTGGAAAGGTCTCCCACCTCGATGACCGCCATTGTGGATCAGTTCTCTCCTAGTAGTAACTACTACCTTCTAATGAAAGAAGCTCATTATTTCAACCATAATTCTAAGGTTTCATATGAGGAAAATAAGTCTCTTGAAATATTAATCCTCAGATCTTTATCCAATGAGCAGACTACACTTAGCAATTCACCCTTATTAAACCTGGTATTTAAAGCCTCATGATAGTTTACTACTCCAAATAAGTTAATACATGTAATATTGTTCTGGGAATCATGAATACAGTCCTTTTATTAATAACCATTGTTAGAACATTTCAGATAGTATATAAGCACTGTAAAATATGTGAGAATTAGTTTAAAACTCAATCTGATGCAGACACTGTGATCTCGAAACAATTGTTATTTTAGTCCAGTCAAGTTGAACATGAAAAAAAGGTTGTGCTTGCAAAAAGGCGTTCTGAATTTTTTATATGTTGTTAGGACCTACACCAAGGCGAGCTCAATACAGCCATTGGCTTGCAAGATACAGTTCTACGAAAATATGCCATTTTTTCCTAAGAGTGATTTATTTTCGGAATGTTCACTTATTCTGTGAAATATCTTCTAAAATACACATCCCATGTCAAATATTATATGAAATAAAGTTATAGTAATTTTAATAAGCTTTTATTTGAGATTCAGAGGTTCTTTCAAAAACGGGAGATAACCAAAAACAGTCATAAGTGGGTTTTGGAAAGAAATGCTTATGAACTGTACTCACGTCTTTTTATGGTTTTATCTCTCGAACAGTTTCAATTTATTTATTTTTGTTATTGTTAAAGAATTCCTCGATGAAAAAAGAAAAAGATATACCTTTCGAGAATTTCGACAACATCAAACATTGTTTTATGCAACTACATACTAAAATGCTTGTACAAACATCATGGTGCTTAACATAATATTTACCCAAAAAAGTTTTGGTTGCCAAATCATGGCGTTGCTTCTTATTTCAAATGGCCTTGGCTGGGGTCGCACGAATATGGTGTCTCGATGTCCCAGTATGTAGTCTCACTTCCGGGACGTTAATGCATAATTTGCCACCACATGACTGGCAGAGGACTGAGCATGGGGCCCAGCCTTTCTGCACGAGCTGCTATTAGAGGATCCTTTCTTGCATTTACATGAAATTTTTCGCAGGAGTTCTAGAGGTACGGGATTCATGGTGGTGGGGATGGGGCTGTGTCCCTGAGCTTTCACTACAATCAGTGGCATTCAAGTTGACTCCCCGCCCCTTCTGCACTTGGGAATAACTCTTTGCTGCATGATGACCTGCGACATCTTCCGTCGGTGGCAGAAGGACGAGTTTTATAATCGTTGACAAACGTCCTATACACCAGGAAATCCAAAGTATCTCTCATGATTTCACCCCATCCATCAGATCCAATAGGTAATCATACACACTCCATCGCTTCTTCAGTAATTCTGGCTGGACGATACTATTTCTTCTTCCCAGTAGCAGGTGGTAGTCTAAACAGTCTCCTGTAGCACAATCTGCGGTACGTCCCGTCTGCAGCGAATAGGTCGTGAATGCCGAGCTGGCGCTCCTCAATGGCCCTTCCCCAATCTTTAACTCGACGTTCAGCTGCATCTAAAACAGTTTGCCTCATGTCCAAGTTCTGAACCATATGGGCCACATTTCTTCTTGCCAAGGGCAGTTTGGTTTGTTGCTGGAGAAATTACTCAGTAATAGCATCACCGCACAAAAAGAATATCCCTCGCATGGAATTGTCGATGGGAAGCAGAATTCCCTCCTCTACGAACTGAGGCTTCAGAGGTCCTTTATCTATCAAAAAACCTTCTTATAATCGTTTTTAGTTTTGAGAGAACTGCTGGACCTAAAGATATCAGTATGTCCTTAAATGAAAACTAATTAAATATACTACAACTTCATTTCATTGAATATTTGAATTTCGGAAAAATTGCACTTTTAGGAGAATGTAGCATATTTTCTAGGAACTGTATCTTGAGAACCAATGGATATATTGAGCTGAACCTGGTCTCAAATTGTAGTTGATTTAGTCTACTTTGAAAGTAAATAGAGCGACTATACCGATCGCACTCTTACTCCATTGAGATATTGAGCAAAAACTGAGAAAAGTCCGAAAATTTCATGGTTTTTTTGGCACACCGCCGCTCGCATAGCACATTGGTATATTATCTTTTTTTTTTCATCAAAACATTTTCAACAATAACAAAAATAAATGAATTGAAGCTGTTTAATCAATAAAACCATAAAAAGATGTTTATTTGCATTTCCCCCAAAAACCCACTTATGATTGTTTTTGGTTCTCCCGTTTTTGAGAGAACCACTAGGCCTATAGATACTTACCAGTCTAGTCCCAAATGGAAGCTAATTAAATTTACTACCACTTTACATACAATATTTGACGTGGGAAGCGTAGTTTAGGAGATATTCCACAAAATAAGTGACCATTTCGAAAAAAATCAGTTTTTGAAAAAAAATGGCATATTTTTGAAAAACTGTATCTTAGGAACCAAAGGCTGTATTGAGATTGACCTGGTCTCAAATTGTAGTAAATTCAGTCTACTTTGAAAGTATATACCGGTCAGACCCTTCCTTCGCTGAGATATTGAGCAAACTTTCATGGGTTTTTGGGTACACCGCCGCTTGCACAGCACTTTGGAAATTTCAAATCTGGGTTTTAAAATTGGTTTAGGTCCTAACAACATATGAAAAAATCAAAACAACCGGACCGTTCGCAAGCACGGATGTATAGGGTGGGCCAATTCCGATGGGATTATTGGGTTTATGGTACTTCTAGCATATACATATAGCCAAAATCTAATAGACATTTTGTGGGCTTTAAGATAAGTTCAAATATGAAAACCGCTTTTTGATACGTCAAGTCGTTTTCGAGCTACAGAGGTATCTTCGAAAACTTTGCATTTTTGAAAAGTCGCCATATCTTTTTTATAATCCAAATTTTTTATTTTTCGAAAAACCTTTTTTTTTAGTTTTTTTGAAGACCAATCCACCACTGAAATCCAACATGTCATATTTCATTCACTTTTTGAGATATAAGACAAACTTGATATTTTTCTTCCATATTTTATTCTTCTCTCAAAATGTACATGAAATATCCTTTAAAATTTTGTATCACAGGCAAGGTTCTGATCATTATTTTTCAATATTTCACGTTTTTAAAAATTATCATAGTTGGCTGCGACCTTGACATTGTGTGTAATACAAAAATATATCATTCGTTCAAATTATGCCTTAAAAAATGCTTCTAAAACTAAGTTTTACCAGAGTGAGGTTTGACAAAAACATAAAGTCTTTGTGTATATTAACGTAAAAGAACTGGCATGGTAACAAAAAATTACTCACTGTTGTCACTTTTGAGTAAAAATTTATTGAAATGCTTTATCATTGCGAATGTATCATGAGCGATATCCAGCGAGGCAACCGTCGAGTAAAATGCTTAGCTGACTGTAGCAAAATCTAATATCACATGGTTAATTTAAGAAGCCCAGGCCTATATAAATCTAATGGTAGAAAAATAATCATTCTATCATTTCATTTCATGAGAAAGATGTAGGTATATGTTTTAATTATTAAAATATATTCACACCAAGAAGGTGTCTTACTGATATGAGAATATATTACACACCTTAGGTGTAATACAGTCAATACTCCGATGTATTTCAGTAGCTTCTTTCAATCTCTTAGCCCATTCCACCCCACCACTCGGACCTATAGTTAAATGGTAAGATCCCTCACTCTGAAAAAAGAAATTTTTCAAACCTTAGATAATAATTCATACAAAAACTACCTCTGTCTGCAACCATTCCTTAGACTTTCTAGGACGAAATGGAGGTATTTCTTGAATAGATCCGGGTGTGATATTAATGGGTTTATTTTGCCAAGTCGAGCTACCAAGAGATGGTGATGGGCCAGATGGAGTTCCTGGTGAAACAGCTGAAGATTTTTGTGCTTGTTTATAATCACTATCATGTTGTTTTTCATCCAACGTTTTGTTTTCGTTTGTCACCAATTTGTGACTGGGAGATACAGAAAACCTTAAAATATGTTACAGATAAATATGAAAATATTTTATGTTGGATCTTACCGTCCAATGGTATGATAATTTTGTTCATCGGGTGATGAGGAGTTTGTATTAGTCGATCGACTTGCTTCCCTTCTTGCCCATTCTATCTTTGCCATTTCAGTAGCTAACCAACCAGGTATATCTGGTATTGCACACGTTATGATGAATCTTATAACTAACATAATATGCTGGAGAAAAACAAAAGCATGAATTAATATATATATATATACAGGGTGTCTCATTTAAAATGTCCTCCCTCAATAACTCAACAACGAATCAGAATTTGTGAAAACACTCAGATAGGTCGATTTTTGATGGCAGGGGAACATGATCTGGGATACAAATCTTGTTTCTACTAGCAACCCCCTGGAGAGGGTTGCAACCCCATCAGGAATTTGAATAGGGAATGTGGGTAGTTTTGTAGCAGAAATGTATGCATGGATTCAAATTTGTATGAACCTGCAGTTTGTGTTCTATAAAATGAATATTCACAAAGTTACAGGATGTTTTTTTATGGAATTATGGTACCGATAAAACTAAACGAAACTGAGATGTTCTAATTGATCGTAATTTAATTTCTATTGAAAGAAAAATATTTTTAACAAACAGTATTAGTGAAAATTTACCGCAAATACTCAAAGTGCTAGCCATCAGATTGCATGCAGCGATACAATAGTTCTTCAAAGTTATTTCGTACATGCAGTAGCATTTCAGGAGTAACGTTACGATATTCTAACACAATTCGTGCTCTAAGGTCGTCTAAATCTGCAACTCTGGTTTTATAAACTTGTTATTTTAAGTGGCCCCAGAGAGAAAAATCTAGCGGTGTTAGATCCAGCGATCGCGCAGGCCACTCCACTGGGCCCCTTCGGCCTATCCAACGTCCAGAAAACCTACCATTCAGGTACTGTCTCACATGATGTGCAAATTGCGGCGGAGGTCCGTCCTGCTGAAAGCGTAACTCCTCTTCTAAAAGGTTTTCATCTGCCTCCAAAGCTTCGCTGATTGCTGATCAGAAGATCAATCACGTTTTCGAGCAAATCCAGATACACATCGCCAGTGAGAATTCCAGGAATGAGCACAGGACCAATCAAGTGATCTCCCAAAACACCCATCCAGACGTTTAGTCTTTGCGGATGTTGAGAATATTGCTCCCTAGAGAGGTGGGGATTTTCATCGGACCAAAACCCACAATTATGTTTGTTTCCGTTATGGAAAAAGGTGCATTCATCCGAAAAGCACACGTTGTACGAAAACACAGGATTTGCAATAATTTCTTTGCAAAATTATTTGGCAAAATTCCATTCTCCGATCTCCATCAACTTCGTTCAGTTCATGAACAAGTGTTATTTCATAAGGATGGAACTTAGACAGCTTCAATATTCTGTAGACGCTTGCCCTTGAATATCCAGTTTCCTGTGACAACTTTCTAACACTTCCACATTGTTCCCGTTCAGCGATCAGTTGGCCAATTACGGCGACTTGATCATTTTCACCCGTAACCGTACGAGTGCGATTATGTTTTTTTTTTGTAACTGATCCTGTTACCTCAAATTTATGTATCAACTGAATGATAAATGAATGATTAACATTTTCATCAGGATGTCGTTCATTAAAAATCCTCGCAGTAGCCCTAGCAGTAGGAAATAAATTTTCAGCATTTCTTTTCTCTCCTCCAACGTGAGTAGAGTATAAATGGTGATTACAAATCAGTTTGTGTCCCTAACCTCACTTTTGTATCATGGTAAGTAAGAGTCGTATGGTCTCCGCGTATTTTTCTTCTTCTTCTCTTGTTTATTGGGTGGAAGATGTGTGTATTTCTTATCAGCATAATATGCTCGTTAAAAAGATATACATGTAAATACAAATATTTATAAATAATATATTTTTTAGTGAAAAGATGTGTGTGTGTATATATATATATATATATATATATATATATATATATCTTATTAACATAATAAATGCTCGTTAAAAATATATACGTATTTGAAAAAACAATTGTTTGGTTTGATAAGGCAGAGTACATATATATATATATATATATATATATATATATATATATATATATATATATATATATATATATATATATATATATATATATATATATATATATATATATATATATATTTATATATACCAACTGATGCTTTGGTAAGTCGAATTGATGCTAATTATTTATGCATGATGTCTAGACTTAATGGGGATCGGTCGTATCTAAATCGTGACTTTATTGCGAGCGGATTTCATTTTTATCGTTGTGGTATCAATTAATATTGTTGATATATGTGAAAACTGTCAAAGTGATTGGTTGTTATTTCAAAAAATATTCCCGCTTCGAATGCAAATGAGCTAGATAATTACATATCTGAAAAGCAAAAGGTAGTTTTGAAATTCCTTTAATGGAACGACGCTGTTGAATATTAATGGCTCGCTCGATTTTGCTTTTTAAGGTGAAGTCATCCTCTGGTCAAGACTTGTAGCATTCCTATCAATAACAAGATCCAGATATGAATAAGCTCGATAAGTACACATATAAAAGCAAGCACTCCTTAAATGGAAAGACGCGGCTGAATATTAATGACCCGCTCAATTTTCCTTTTTTTTTAAATTTTACTATGTACCCATCCGCTGGACAAGGTTGTCTGGTGTGTAAGTTTCAGGGCTATAAAGATATATAAATGTTGAGAGTCTTATTCAGAAATATCAAAAGTCAACCATGACCGACAAAATGAACCCCACAGAATGTGAGCGGTATGTTCGAATCCTTCGGGGTAATTGCGTGACGGGGTTGGGTTTATCCTCAGATGAAGAGGATGATTATGAAGATAATTACGAAGATTTCTTCGATGAAGAAGAAAATTTACCGATTGTAAGTATATACAAATTTAATTTTTTATTTTTTTCGTAATGAAATATTTTCTTCTTCAGCGCCCCAAGCCATTCACATCAGCAACGCTACAGCCTGAACAAAGCCAAAATTTACCAATTGTAAGTACACACATAAATTTATTTTTTATTTTTTTCGTGAAGAAATGTCATTTTTTTAGCGTCCCGAACCGCTCACAACAACTGGTGGACAAGAGAAGAAGAAATGAATATATATTAGAATATATTATATTATTTTAAAAAATATATTTATATATTATAAAATCCTGGTTTGATTATCGAGAAGGTTGACCAGTTGCTCGATATACTGTGGAGGGGTATAAGTATATTCAGAGGCGTGAAGAGTTATTCAACTTGATAAGTTCTTAGCTTGAAAATGCAGTCAGTCGAAACACTCCGAAGCATTTGTTTGAATTTCGTAATTGAAAACTATAAGAAGTTTGATTTTCATGAGTACGATTATTTGTTACTTGAACAAGTGTCAATTCAAGAAGTACATTTGAAATATTCAGGTTGTATTCGACCGAGTAAAAAAGAGATTGGTGATTGGTTTTTCAGAAGATATTCAGCGTTGGAAATTATTGAACTGATTAAGTCAGGCAAAAATTTAAAAGACGTTCAAAGATTTGAGTGGTAGAAAAAACATTGTTCACTATGTGCGAAGAAGGAGCAAAATCTGTTAGTGCTCTATGCGAGGGTATGCTAGAGAAAACACGTAAAATATTAACTTTAGTAAAAACAATTGGTGAAGTTCGAAGAAATTTGTTGAGTATCAATAAGAGTATCAATCTTTTGCGAAAATCAATAACAAAAATTAATGTTTATAAAAAAGGGGACACTTTGGAGAACCCCTTTAAACTAGAATATTGTTTGGCTATGATGAAAAATCACCGTCAACAATTACGTTCTAAATTGCAAAATTTGACAAGAGAGGATGTGGCGGGGTCCAGTGGATATGGTGTTATTGAGGGTGGTGGTTACAATCAAGATTCTTCAGGGGGTAATCAACAAAAACAATTGTTATGGGAGGACACAGAAAGCTGTTTCAATAGAAGAATTAGAACAGGTATTATTGTTAATTTAGGAATTAAGGATCCAATTCTATTTTTTAAAGAGGCATTTACGATTTTTAAAAAACAAATAAAAGCTAGTTTAAAAAAATTCAAAATGTTGAAGGTTAATTCGATACTTTCGGGGGATTTTTATCAGCCAAATTCAAAAGAAGTTGACTGTAAATGGTTCAATACTGCTAATAATATAATTGATGTAAATACTGATTTATATCTTTGGTATGAACAAAATATTTCGAGTATTATTCTGCGTGATTTAGAGGAGTTTCAAGAGAGAGACTCGGGGTGGAGTCTTTTGGAGATTCTAAATTTGAAACTAAACATAAATAAATATGAGCCCATCAGGTGCGGATTTTCTACATATGTTAAAACACCTAAAGGTTTGAAAGGTGTACTTAACATACAAAATAATGATATTTTCTGTTTTTTATGGTGTATTATGGCCTTCTTATATCCATGCACCGCGAACAATAAGAATCGCTCAAAAAGTTATTCCCATTTTAGCTGTTTTTTGAAATTTGACAATATTGAATTCCCAATTAAACTACGCGATATCCCAAAATTTGAAAAAATGAATAATTTGTCGATAAATGTCTATGTGTACCAGAAAGTGAGACTCAAGCCTGTTTTACTCAGTAAAGTTAATCTCGATAAAGAACCTATAAATATTTTGATGCTGCCAACCCCTTATATTTCTGAAAAAAACTGTCATCAGTGATAACGACAAGGGGCAACGATACTTATACCATTTTGTTTTGATAAACAATCTCTCAGCGCTCTTACGTTCACAAATTACAAAGCATAAGGGTGGTAAGGTTCATTTTTGTTTCAGATGTCTTAACCATTTCACTCATGAACAATCATTAATTGATCATAAATCTAAATGTCTTATCTTTAACGAGGGTTCTGTTAAATTACCGAGTGTATCGGAGAATATTCTGACGTTTAAAAACTTTGCGCATCAGGAAAGGGTTAAATTTAGTGTATATTTCGACATTGAAAGTATTTTGATGAAATGCGATGAAAAATTGAGTGAAAATTCTAAATCATCAGCTAGGATTTATCAAAAACACAAAGCATTTAGTGTTGCTTATTTCATGCATTGCTCATACGACGATTCCCTATCAAAGTTTGAGTCATATCGCGGAGAAGATTGCATGCAATGGTTCATGAAGAAACTTCAAGATATAGCCTATTTTGTAGATGAAAAATTGAAGACAAATTTTCCTATAAGTGCGTTATCCGACGAGCAAATGAATGATTTTAAGGATAGCAATACTTGTCATATTTGCAAAAAACACCTTTCAGATAATGAAATTAAATGTCGTGATCATGATCATTTACTTCCTGATAATAATTATAGAGGTCTAGTCATCAAGCATGTAATTTAAATTATCAAAATCCACATATAATTTCCTGCATTGCGAACAACTTGACCGGATATGATTCGCATTTTATAATAAAAGATTTATGTGGGTCTTTTCCGGGGAAAGTAACGGTGCTACCAATGAATAAAAATAAATATATTTCGTTCACTAAGCGAATAAATGGGGCGAAATGTCAACTTAGATTCATAGATTCATATAGATTTTTGGCTAGTAGTATCGATAAACTTTCATCTTATTTGGAGGATAATCAAAAGAAAATTACAATGTCTTATTGCAAATCAAACAAAAATTTCCAATTACTGAACAGAAAAGGGGTTTTTCCTTACGATTATATAGATTCTTTCGAGCGTTTAAATGAGCAATCATTACCATCACGTGAATCGTTCAATAATAAATTGAACGATAGTTCTATATCTTATGAAAATTACAGTCATGCTCGAAAAGTTTGGGATCATTTCAATATAAAGACTTTAGGCGAATATTCAGATCTGTATCTCAAGACAGATGTTTTATTGTTGGCTGATATTTTCGAAAATTTTCGTGAAACATGCATGGATACTTACCAACTAGACCCTTTACATTATTATACACTACCAGGATATAGTTCTGATGCTATGTTCAAAACAACAGGTGTCTCATTAGAGCTTTTAACAGATATCGATAAAATGATGTTCATTGAGAGTGGAATAAGGGGTGGTATATCACAATGCAGCAATAGATATGCACGTGCAAACAATAAATACATGCATGAGGGTTATAATGCGAATGAACCATCAAGTTATTTGATTCATTTAGATATAAATAATATGTATGGCTGTAGTATGTGTGATTATTTACCCCAGTCAGATTTTGAATGGGTTGATCCCGAGGAATTCGCGAATATCGATATAATGAATTTTTCAGATGATGGTGATGTGGGTTATATTTTCGAATGCGATTTGGACTATCCGACGAATCTATTTGAGAAGCATAAAGATCTTCCTCTAGCTCCAGAACATAAAATACCTCCAAATTCTAAAAATAAACAAAAGAAACTATTAACAACTCTATTACCAAAATCTGAATATATTGTGCATTATAGGAATTTGAAATTTTATCTTAGTCAGGGTCTTGTATTGAAAAAAGTACATAGAATCTTGAAATTCAAACAATCTCCATGGTTGCGTAGTTACATACAACTAAACTCGGAAAAGCGGAAAATGGCTAAAAATATTTTTCTGAAAAATCTGTACAAACTTTTTATTAATGCTGTTTTTGGGAAATGTATGGAAAATATGCGTAAACATAGAGATGTACGTATTGCAACTAAATGGGGGGGTAGTCGGAGGGCGCGTTATTTAATATCACAACCAAATTTCAATAGCTACATAATTTTAAATGAACAGACCATTATTATCGAAATGAATAAATTGGAAGTTAAACTCAATAAACCGATTTATATAGGTTTCACAATTTTAGACAATTCAAAAATATTGTTGTATGATTTTCATTATAATTACATTATGAGGAAGTTTGAAAAGAGGGTTAAACTCAACTATGTAGACACAGATTGCCTTCTTCATAAACTTGATGTGGATGATATTTATTACTACATTAAACGTGATATTGAAAAGTTTGATACTTCAGATTTTCCAGAAAATAACGTTTACAATATACCTAGGGTGAATAAAAAAGTGTTGGGTCTTATGAAAGACGAAAATGGTGGTCGTATAATGCTTGAATTTGCGGGGCTCAGATCTAAAATGTATTCATATATAGTACAGAAAGATGTTTCCGAAGAAGAAAATTACAATCTTAAGAAGGCTAAAGGTGTAACTTCTGCATCGCTGAATAAACTTTCTTTTCAAGATTATAAAGATTGTTTATTCAACAAGAAGTGTATTCAAGGTAATCAAAAACTAATAAGGTCAATTAATCATAACGTTTATTCAATAAATCAAGAAAAAGTACTTTTAAGTGGGCATGACGACAAACGTATAATTAATCCCCATTCAACAGATACATTACCGTGGGGATATGTGTGTGAGTATGCGCAAAATAAAACCTGAATCTTTTTCACTAGAACGATATATAATTTCAGTCAGTCAGCATCAGCAAATATGTCAACATCGTTGTTGTCGTCGTCGTCGTTGTGGTCAATTAATTCAGTGAAAGAAATGATTGAATATGAAATAGCGATAAGAGCCAAAAAAGTGTACAAAAAATATTTAAACACAATTTTTCATGATGGGAATTCATCGTTGTCGAAATCTTCACAGCAGCAACAACAGCAAATATTACTATTTATTTTACATGTAGAGAAATATCCGTTGAGGACATGTTATTTCAAGTTGATTTCACATTTGCAGAACTATGAGAATGATGTTATAACTAAAATAGCATCCATGGTTTTTCAACATAAATTTAAATTTGATGTGTATGTGAAAAAATTTCTCGAAGTGTGCGATAAGAATAATTTAAAGAATATGAACTTAATAGAATTGGATTCTTTCCTAAAGGATTATGACCTGTATGTAAATAGACATTACACAGTGTATTTGTATGATTTACTATCTAATAATTTGAATGGTGATGAGTATAATGATTCAAGTATGAAATTTAGCATTAAAAATATAAGTGATAATTATAGAAATATAGACTTCTGTATGGATATCAGTATTTGTGAAGCAGCTTATTATGCAAACAGTGATATATTGAATGTATTAATTAATGTAATTTGTAATTTGAATATACCATATAAATTTCAACCTGTATCCGATAAAACACATGAAAAAATGTTGGTATGGATTGAAAAAAATTTAAAACTTGGTAGAGAAGATGTAAATTCTAGACTTGGATGGATTAGTGGTCCATGTTGTGGTTTTTGGCCATCTGATAAATTATATGATTATGAAAAAACCTATTCTTTGTTACAAAAATTAATTGTAAATTGTGAATGATTATTGTTTTATAAATGAAGAAAAAAAATAAAAGACCAATTATTGAAATATTGTTTTATTAAATATATATACATATATATATTAAGCAATTAAAAATGTAAAATAAATATTATGTTCAAATGAATGTGATGAAAAGTTCTTCTTCATTGCCATTTTCACCATCAATGAGTATTATGTTTATGTTTAAATCTATGAAGAAATCTTCTTCTTCCTCCATGGATGACTCTTCTTCTTCTTCTTTGAATGGGATAATTGTTTCCTCCTCCTCCGTTATGGGAAGTTCATCCTCTGGTATATAACATGTGGGATGAATCGGTAGGAATATCTCCCCTTGCTGTTGGCACGGATCGGGAGACGCTGGCGATTCGTAATCAATCAAATAGCTGGGATGAATGGGTAAAAATATCTTCCCTTGCTGTTGACACGGATCTGGAGAAGCGGGCGATTCATAATCACTCGAACCTTCTTGTGGATATGGCTCGGGAGAAGCTGGGGATTCTTGTTTGTTATTCATTGTGAACTCTTGCGACGAAACTGATACGTTCCACCGACTATTCATGATCCTTATATACACAATAACACGCAGATGAATTTATTATAGAATCTTATTTCCTTCTACGTTATTATAACCAGTAATCAGAAAAAACCAGTTTCTCAACTCGACGCAGTCGTTGCTTGAAGCGGTGGGTAGTTGTTTAAATACCACAATGCTAATTTGAATACGTTAAGCCTCGAACATTTGAGATTCTTATTTGTATGTTTTCCACAATGAAAAGATTCACAATTCGGAATATTATTTATATTAGGATAATTCATTTCAGATTCCATATCAATAACGTAATTGTATATATATTTTTCGAGCCATGTCTTCTTTTGCATCCCCTTTACCATAATTGAATCGTTATTATAGTCTCCTATTACATTTCGTATGAATTGACCAATTTCGAAATATTTAATTTCTCCATCATCGTTCCAAACTAATCCATGCATATTTCTGGTCAGCCACTTCGTATGATATTTAAATTTCTTATCAAGATGTGCATAGTCAACAGGCATATTAACGATCGCATGATAACACGTAAAGTTTTTCAAAATAGCAATTTCTTTACATAAAAAATCGCTTTTCCCATATTGAAATCCTTGAATATCAATAATTATAGGCATTTTGTTTATTGAATTACTCGAATAGCACCGGTTAATGGATTATATTTCACAAATTTATCGTGAAGTATCAAACAGAAGGCTGTCGTGTTATTTGGAATATTTTCAGCTGTTTCAAATTCCAAACGAATATCAACGGATCCAGATTTCAACACATCATTCTGCTTTGAAGCATCAATAACTACTAAAGGATAATCATCTCTGAATTGTTGCGGATTGAGCAATGCGTTGCCCTCCCTCCCATAGTAATTCTGCTGAAAATTATAATACATCTCATACAAGAGCGCATATTGGTTGTTCTTGAAACTGAGATTTAAATTATCGTAGGGAAACATTTCGGAATTGAGATAGAGTTTGATATTTGTTAATGAGCAATGATCAAATTTACTATAATCAATAGTAGTTTTATTCTTTCTATCGGTCTTCATACCGAAAATTACGAAGCGTGGTTTTTCCATTTGCGTGCTCGTTTTGATAGCCCATGTGTGTCTTTGCGTTTGTTGTAAAAGAGGATATTCATGCATTTCCCATCCTCTGAATGCGATATTGAGCTCATTATTACTAGACACTTGTTTTAATAGTTTAACACGCTCCGTGTCCGAAACGGATATGTGAGGCATGCGCCATATTATCTTTTTTAACTGAACTTTATTCTCGTCATCTGCAACGGTATTGATAATGGCGTTTGTGTCGGAGTTTGAGCGTATAAGAACCAATTCCTGGCGTAGATTCAGAATAATTTTCTTAAAATCTTCACAGAATCCAAATATAAAACGTAATGGAATAATCACATTAAAAGAACCATTATGTGTAATATTAATTTTATCGAAAGGATTCTAACCAGCGATACCTAAACTAGTACTCTCATTAGTAGACAGTGAGCATATAGCTTCCATTGTAGTTGTAACACCTGGATTCCTCACACGATCAATTACCATACCACCAATAGCATTATTGCGTTATTTACCAATTTAACAGTAGTTGATGCGGATTTATCAGCTTTTTTTTGTGCCGTCAATTTTCCTTCAATGTACAACGAGCTGTTCCATGGGTGCGTATATGTATCCTGCTGTTGAATACTTATGCGAACTTCATCGTTATTGTTCAAAGCATCAGCAGCCGTATATAGAAGATGTGAATGCTTTTCAGCATTTAATGCGATCGTCGTAATACACATTTTCACTAACACTTAGTATACCCATAATCTCAATTTTTTTCGTTATCCGCTCGTTTTATACAGGTGACTTTTGCAGACAAAATTAACGCTTCTCGTAATTACTATACGAATTGCTATTACAGAACGCAAACAAAATTTTCGTATTCTTTTAATTATGCCTGAGTTTAAATTCCAAGGATAATAAAAATTTTCTATTCGCAGAAATGTTTTTTTTCGAATATTAATCCTTTTGTTTGTATAAGTATTTATAGGAAAATTTTTGTCGCTACTAGAAGTAGTAGTAGTAGTACTGGTACTGTTCAATCCTCGATTGAAGTCAAATCCCATTTTTTTTTTCAATAATTACCATCAAATTTCTTTAGATGTAATCTTACCGTGACGACTTCTCCACGAAAATTGATCAATTTACCATTCTGATCAACTATTTTAATGGTTAATTCGTCAATTTGGTGCGTATTGATTGGTAGATAAATAACATTTCGAGGTGTTTCGATAATTTTGAACCCTGGAGGTACATCGGGGAAAAATTCGTGTAAAAGATGGACAGCCTGTTCATTTCGATAGGAACCTGAAACAATATTACATTCAACACCTAGTGAATTGATACTGTTCACGTTCACGGGAAAATCGGAAATATGTTTTCTTTCTTTCTCGAGCTTACGGTGTTTAAAACCTAAAATACTTGCAATTGAATCCCTTGGTGTGAAATCGATATCGAAAGTTGCTTTTATTTCAGATTTCAGTGTGTTATTATTGCTGAAAATTGTAATATATTTGGGGTTCGGGAGTTTATTTGGCTGTGATGTAATTTTCTTATTCCTTCTCCGTTTTCCTTGTTGTTGTTTTTTATTGATATCAAAATCTGTAGTCGTCGTCGCCGAATCATCGATCGGTACAAATTCAGTAGAAATTTTTTCGTTTCTTTTTCTGTCAGCAGGATAATTATAATTGAATATTTTCATGATTGAATCTATTCTAGGATCTCCAACTGCCCGTTTTATGTATTGATTGATAGTTTCCTTCCGGTAACTCAATTATATGTGTCTTGTTATCAGCAATATAATGAAACTTATTATTTGATCCAACAACACTAGGCATTCAATTATAAGTTTCCAGATTTATCAGACCTATTACGTATTGATCTTTCTCATCGAGAACGATTGGTGAATAGAAATTTGTTGTGAGAACAAAACCGACACCTGTTAAACAAAATGTTCGAGACATAATGTAGTATTAACAGATTAAACGTTCGAATCGACATGAATATTTGCATTCAAGAATTTAGTATATGTTGTAGTTCACCACATAAAAATTTCAAACAGAGATGTCCACAATTTACCGTAGAAAAGTTTTGATATTTTGTATAGTTGAATTTTATAATGACTGCATCATCGGTTCTAAAATACCGTTAAACTTCCAGGGGTGGTCTCAAATCACCAAAACTATCGAAGTAAATAATTTGCTTTCCATTTTTCTTATAAGCAACCCAGTGTATACCTTTATTTTTCATTTCATCTGAATTGATTATACCACATTCTTTCGTATGAATTTTATTCGGTAAATTATCCCTCATTAAGACACCTCGAAAATGTGGTATTTTCGTTTCGCGCACCAATTCTTCAATATCAAAATTGGTGAGCGGACGATTCGTTAATTTCATCGGGATTTTCGTCTTCCTTGATATGGGGCTAAAAAAAGACCCAAACCTCTCCTATATGGTCGTAAGTCCTTTACCCATTGCGATAGCTTCCATTTGTTTATTGTGTCTATGAGTCTCCTTTAGATTTTCCGCAGCTGATTTTGCCGTATTTATAGCTTTCACTACCCCCGCAGTCCCTCCTGTAAGTGCTCCAAGAGCTGACAATCCTGCAAATAGTGGAATGAGAGGAAGAAAACCACCTGTTTTAGGAACGGGAATGACACGACGACGACCAGATCCTCGAATTTTTCGTTTTGATTTCTTAATAGCATTCGCTGCAATTCGAACTGAATCGTAAAGATTACCGAGGTTTCTGTTACTGTTTTTAGTGCTATTCTTGCAAGTTTAGTTGCTGAATTAAGATTGAGCGCACCACCAACCGCAACTTTCTTCTTCTTCTTCACCTGTTTTCTTCTTCTTCTTCTTACATTTCCGTTTAATTTCCCTGCACAACCTAATCCGAGTTTCACTTTAGCTTTCATAGCTGTCGAAACTGCTAATGCTGCTGCTTTTTCACCCAAACTAGCGTCCGAAGATTTGAACCTTTCCCAAGCTTTCGAACCCAAAACACGGTCTGCTATATGTCTGAAAGCTGATCATACGCAATGTCGTGATCTCGACACGCAGTATCTAACTTATTGATACCAATATCACCGCGAGCCAATCGTTTTTTAAATCAGTACCCGGGCCGCAATATGAATATTTTTTACCAATTCCTGCGGGCAAATGGAGCTCGAATAGTAATTTATTTATCAAAGTATTCAAAATGCCAGATCCTTTACGCGGAATTTTTTTTTGTGAATGACACGATTAGGTTTCTCCATCTGATTATATATGTACATCGCATGCGTGGTGAATGTAAATAACTATATATTCAGATTTTTTCGCATATATATATATATATATATATATATATATATATATATATATATATATATATATATATATATTTAACTGTTTACACAGATAAAAATCATTCAGTTCAGTCATGCGTATTGTTAAACAGAAATATTCTCTACCAATAGATGATTCGTTCAATTTAATAAATTATAATGATAAAATAAAGCGACATGGTATGCTTTTACCATCATCGATACGATGTTTAATAATTGGACCATCGAATTGTGGAAAAACTACAATTATGATCAATTTACTACTGCATCCGAATGGATTACGCTTTGAAAATGTATACATATATTCAAAGTCTTTATTTGAACCGAAATATATTTATTTAAATGAGATTCTCACACCCATGAAATCCATCAACTATTTTAAATTTGAAAATTCCGAAAATATAATTACCACCGCTGAAGCAAAACCCAACTCAATTTTCATTTTTGACGATGTTGCATGTGATAAACAGGATATAATGCGCGAATACTTTAGCATGGGTCGCCATAAAAATATTGACAGTTTCTATCTCTGTCAAACTTATAGCAAAATTCCTAAACAGCTGATAAGGGATAATGCATGTCTACTGATTGTATTCAAACAAGATGAACTGAATCTGAAACATATTTATAACGAATACAGATATGACTTTTGGGGATTTTAAAACTATATGTGGAGAATGTTGGCGGCCCGATAAATATGGATTTCTTGTCATTGATAAAACTAGTGGAATTGAAAATGGAAGATATAGAAAGGGATAAGATCACTTCGTTTATATGTAGAGCTCGGCATTAATTCTCGCAGAATTAATACAACCTTCTAGCTAAATAGGTTGAATAAAAGCTGTTTTTAGCTGTTGAAAAAGTTGTTTTAGCCGTTAAAAAAGCTGTTTTAGCCGTTAAAAAAAGGTGTTTCAGCCGTTAAAAAAGCTGTTTTTTCCTTGATATATTAATATGAATGATGAGATAAAATCGAAATCTGACCTAGTGAAGGTTAGAAATATTTTGAAAAGAAAACTGGATGAGCTCAAAATGAGTGAAATTAAACGGAAGGAAGCTTTCTCACCGATAACGAGACCATTGAAAAATTTGGTTGAAACTATTACTACTAACGATGGATCAAAACACACAATTAAAAATGAAATTAAACTTGAACCTGCTGAATTTAAAACTGAAGAAGAATAAGAAGGAGAAGAAGGTAAGAATCAATGTTTACATCACCGAAAAAAAAAGAAGAAGAAAAAGGATATTATTATGAGTCTGAAGAAGAGGAAAAAGAGAAAACCATCCATATTCGAGCGGTCACAATACATGTCTACACCTAAAAGTAGAAATGAAAATTTTTCAATATAACCCACAACAAACTACTGAATTTTTTGAAAGTTCACCCACCTCTGAAGAAGAAGAAGAAGTGGTAGATAACAATGATAATACAGATGATGAATATTTGGAGGATGTATACGATACTAGCAGACAATTTATTCATAATATATCTAGGAGTGACGAATTCAATGAGTGGATGAATATATTACCACCATTACCACGAACATATATTCATGATATGGTTAGAGATACTGAAAACTTGTTTGATTTCAGATTTGGCGTACATTTTGATGTAGAGAAACAAGGTTTAAAAATTGGGAATGCCTCCTTTAGTATAAACGATGAAAATGGGAACGTATTAATTGGTGATAATAAATTAGAATATACAGGTACACCTGGTCTATATGAATTACTATTCAAAAGGAGACCTCAAGGGTATACAGCTAGAGATGAAAAAAATTATTTGGATATTGTAAAAATTTCGAACGCAAATAGACGTAATTTCGATCCAAATGATCAAATTGCAGGCAGCCGATCTTATAAATATCAAAAAATAACTAGTAAATTAAAATCTATGCCTATAAGTGAACGAAGACCGCCTTCAAAAACAATTGTGTTAAAACGAAAGTTGGATGGTGGTTCTATTTTAAAGGATCTGCATAACAAAGGTGAAATTGATTCTATATACTGGGATGATATAAATGAACTAGTTGACAGATTACGTCTTTTAGTAGCATCTCGAGATTCGGGAAACACAGGTCTCAATAACGAAATAATTTCTATAATTGAGGAAATTCTGGAGGCTGGTGTAATATACTGATAAAAAAAATGGTGATTGACAAGTTTGGTCATCATATTAGCGCTTACCATAGAAGACCTAATGATGACGTTGCATTTCAGATATTAAATTTAATGCAAAAAATGACATATAAATTCATAATAGTTTTCCAATCGGATAAAATCGATCCTTCGTCGAATAATTATCTTCTATTTCACACCGAAAGATACTGGGATTTTTTGATAGATTATGGTGTCATAAGAGAAGTACATGCTCATCCAAGTAATTTAATTGTTAATATTACCGATGAAAAATATAGTTTTGAAGAACTCCAAGACATACCTCTGATACGTAATAATTGTATTTCATTTAAAGGTGTGGAGAATGAGAAATTGTTCGTTGAATTATTAATTGAAAGTCCCATTTCTTTTGTCACCGAAAAAAAAGAAGAAGGAGATTATTACGAGTCTGAAGAAGAAGAAGAAGAAAAATAGGAAACCATATATATTCATCCAGACATAATACACATAAGGTGGGATTGAATTTTTTTTTTCAACCCCTAAAGTTCGATACAAATGAGAAAATTCTGGGATGATATAAATGAACTAGTTGACAGATTATGTATTTTAGTAGCATCTCGAGCGTCGGGAAACACAGGTCTGAATAACGAAATAATTTCTATAATTGAGTAAATTCAGGCTGGTGTAATATACCGATAAAAAAAATGGGTATTGACAAGTTTGGTCATCATTTTAGCGCTTACCATAGAAGACTTAATGATGACGCTGCATTTCACATATTAAATTTAATGCAAAAAATGACATATAAATTCATAATAGTTTTCCAATCGGATAAAATCGATCCTTCATCGAATAATTATCTTCTATTTGACACCGAAAGCTACTGTGATTTTTTGATAGATTATGGTGTCATAGGAGAAGTACATGCTCATTCAAATAATTCAATTGTTAATATTAACGATGAACAATATAGTTTTAAAGAACTCCAAGACATGCCTCTGACACGTAATGATCGTATTTAATTTAAAGGTGTGGAGAATGAGAAATTGTTCGTTGAATTATTAATTGAATGCCCCATTTCTTTTGATGATTCTGATTTGGGTTCAGATTTATAAATAATATATATCATGCATTCAATTAATAGTATTGAATTGATATCGTAACCACAACTACAAACTATGAAGAAGCGAAAAGATATATTTGCAACATCTGTGAAGGCTGACATTGTAAATGAGCTACACAAGCCTAGAACGATTAACTTCCCCCGAAAAAAAATTATTCTAAAAGGAATAAATGACCTCATTCAGATTGACTTGATTGAAATGATCCCCTATTCAAGAGAAAACAAGGGCTATAAATACATACTTGCTGTAATAAATTGTTTTACGAAGAAAGCTTGCGCTGCCCCTTTAAAAAACAAATCTGCCGCAGATGTAAGCAACGCAATGGAATATCTTCTACACAAATCCATCGAACCAACATCTAAAAACCTACAATCGGATTTGGGGAAGGAATTTTATAATAAGATTTTTGCAAATCTAATGCAAAAGTACGTAATAAATCATTATAGCGTTTGGAGTTCGAAAAAGGCTTCAATTGTCGAAAGATTCAACAGAACACTCAAGAATATATTGTGGAAATATTTCAATCTACACGGTTCATATGAATGGTGGGATGTTCTGGATACTATTATAAATAAATACAATAACACCACTCATAGAACCATAGGTATGAAACCAAATCAGGTGACAAAGAAAAATGAGAAGGAACTGTTGAATACCGTGTATAGCAGAATAAAAATGACTACCTTGAATACTAATTTCAAAATAGGCAATTACGTGAGGATTAGTAAGAGTCGAAATGCTTTCGATAAATCCTACACACCCAATTGGTCAAATGAAATATTTCAGGTGAAAAAAATTAAATATACCAACCCAGTCACGTATTTGTTACAAGATGAAAATGGTAATGATCTATCGGGTGGATTCTACGATTTGGAATTGCAGAAAGTGAAACACCCAGGAATTCTACTAGTTGAAAAAGTTATTAAAAGAAAAGGAAATCAAGTTCTTGTCAAATGGTTAGGTATGGATCACACAAAAAACAGTTGGATAGATAGTTCAAATATTCAGTAATATGTATAAATATTATATATATATATATATATATATATATATATATATATATATATATATATATATATATATATATATATATATATATATATATATATATATATAATATTTTTTTTGTGAAAAAATAAAAAACATTTCATTTTACATATGTTATTTATTCAATATATAAAACATTATTTTTTTATATAGATAATTCATAATCACAATCATCATACAGAGCTCTAGTACTATTAAGATTCTCAGATCTCAAATATCGAAATTCGGTCTTCAGATCATCGGTTAGAATTGGCCACATTTTCTCAATATAGTTTTTGAATCCCAAGTCTAAAAATTTTTCACAAAACTCTCGTAATGAAATTTCTGAATTTACAAATTCATAGCACAAGTTGAAGGCAGGAATGAAACATTTCAAATCAGCCAAATTTTGTGTGCAATAGAAGCATTGGTTATCCACACAGTCGTACAGATTGTGACCATATCTTCCAATTTGATCAATTGTAGATTCAATATCATTTTTGATCATTATTACAACTCGAGCAGCTTCTGTTTCAGGAAAATTAGACAACATATTCCACTTGTTAATTATATCATGGAAAAAAGAATACTTATAAAGGAATAATTCTTGCTGTAGCTCGTTCATCTTCAAAAAATAGTTGCTACTCGGTTCAGTCTCTCTGAAGAATTAAAACTGTTTTCTGAAAATCAGTTGTTGGTTGGAAAACAATCCCTCTCCATTGGTGCTACATTTTGTTCAATAGGTGAATGACCTTCTTCTTCTTCTTTCAAACGTACATATGTGAAATAGAAATCTCCATTCAATTTATAATTACGTATGAAATTCAATTTTTCTGTAAGAATAGGTGCGAGAATCACATTCATCTGGGAAATTCGATGAAAAAATTGTACTCTATCTCTCGCCCATTGTTCCCATAAACCTTTACGAGCTTGTGAATATGCAAATTTCCATTTTATCATTAAATTTACCTTAACATTATCATTGAACTGGATATTCTTCTTTTTTTCTCGTTACTCATAGAGCTCAGGACCTGATGTGTGTTTGTATGATATATTTCAAGCTTCTACACCTCCCTCTTCAAATTCAATATTGATAGTTCGGCCCACTTTGCCTGAACTTTTCATTGTGATGATTTTTCAATTATCAATATTTTCATTCATTTCCTTAATTTGATTATCGCTGAAGATACCAGCAAACCTCCCCGGTAAAATTACTGATGCTTCGGCTGTCCTCACAGATATCTTCTCACCGTACTTTGTCGGAATTCTAGCCATATTTTCAATTATAAATTTTCGCCCAACCTCAAGAGAGCTTGCGCTCTGCATATCCCGGGTTGAAGATTCTTTGTTGATTTTAGCGAACATGACTCTGAACAACGACTGTGCTATGCGTAATACACTCAACGTATATATACTTTCATACCCCCACACAAATACACAAGTTCATCAAACGTTCAAGGTTTACCTTCATCGGTTATCCAGGGGAATGCTACAAGTCTCGAAACGAAAGAAAATCGAGCGAGTCATTAATATTCAACAGCGTCTCTCGTTTCATTAAAGGAATTTCAAACGACTTTTTGCTTTCAGATACGTAATTATCTAGCTCATTTGAATACGAAGCGGGAATATTTTCGAAATAACAACCAATCACTTTGACAGTTTCACATATATCAACAATATTAATTGACAGCACCACGATAAAAATGAAATCCGGCCGCCATAAAGACAAGATTTAGATACGATCGATTCACATTAAGTCTAGACATCTTGCATAAATAATTAGCTTCAATTCGACTTACCAAAGCAACAGTTGGTTTCTAAATATATATATATATATATATATATATATATATATATATATATATATATATATATATATATATATATATATATATAAAACAAAAGCAAAATTATCGGTCTAGCCCGCATATGTCGAAGCAGCCGTTGACACGTGTTTCGGACTCATTGGTCCTCATCAGAACGGCGTAGCCAAGTATGCGATGGAAAACCTGGAAATGAAACAGCAACAACAACCGGAACCGGAGAGTTCGAACAATGTACCACAAATGTGTGATTGTCTTCCGAAGCAAAGGATTCTGCTTGTTGTTGCTGTTTCATTTCCAGGTTTTCCATCGCATACTTGGCTACGCCGTTCTGATGAGGACCAATGAGTCCGAAACACGTGTCAACGGCTGCTTCGACATATGCGGGCTAGACCGATAATTTTGCTTTTGTTTTATATACTATTTCCCCGCGATAAATCTCCTCTTTGTTGTTTATTTCCACGGTCCAGGATCTCGCGGATGGCATTAATCGCCTCCGTGGTCATAGTTTGACCAAATCTCCCAAACCGGAGAGTTCGAACAATGTACCACAAATGTGTGATTGTCTTCCGAAGCAAAGGATTCTGCTTGTTGTTGCTGTTTCATTTCCAGGTTTTCCATCGCATACTTGGCTACGCCGTTCTGATGAGGACCAATGAGTCCGAAACACGTGTCAACGGCTGCTTCGACATATGCGGGCTAGACCGATAATTTTGCTTTTGTTTTATATACTATTTCCCCGCGATAAATCTCCTCTTTGTTATATATATATATATATATATATATATATATATATATATATATATATATATATATATATATATATATATATATATATATATATATATATATATATATATATGTACTCCACCTTATCAAACAAACAATTGTTTTTTCAAATACGTATATATTTCTAACGAGCATTTATTATGTTGATAAGATATATATATATATATATATATATATATATATATATATACACATACATCTTTTCACTAAAAAATATATTATTTATAAATATTTGTATTTACATGTATATCTTTTTAACGAGCATATTATGCTGATAAGAAATACACACATCTTCCACCCAATAAACAAGAGAAGAAGAAAAATACGCGGAGACCATACGACTCTTACTTACCATGATACAAAAGTGAGGTTAGGGACACAAACTGATTTGTAATCACCATTTATACTCTACTAACGTGTAAACCATTTTGAAATTTTTATTAAGAACTGATAAAACGCATCTCTAACAACTCTGCAATACAGAAACTGAAACGGAATTTTCTGAAAGTAATAATCTCTTTGCGTATGGCCTGATAAGCATGAAGAGAAAAAATGCATTTAACACTTCTTAATCACCTTATTGTTTAATTTTGCTTCGTCTTGGAACAAAAGATAATCACGGTTTTATCGCTGCTTGAAATCTATTGGTGAGAAATTTGAGAATTTGTCGTAAATTTTTACTAATACTATTGGTTGAAAATATTTTTCTTTCAATAGAAATCATACGATCAATTAGAAAATCTTTGTTTCATTTAGTTTTATCGGTATCATAATTCCATAAAAAACACCCCGTAACTTTGTGAATATTCACTTTATAGAACACAAAATGCAGGTTCATACAAATTTGAATTCATGCATACATTTGTGCTACAAAACTACCCACTTTCCTTATTCAAATTCCTGATGGGGTTGCAACCCTCTCCAGGGGATTGATAGAAGAAAGAAGCTTTGTATTCCAGATCATGTCCCCCTGTCATCAAAGATCGACCTGTCTGAGTGTTTTCACAAATTCTGATTCGTTGTTATATATATATATATATATATATATATATATATATATATATATATATATATATATATATATATATATATATATATATATATACATATATATATGATATAACCATAATTATTCATATTATACTATGCAAGAGGAATATATCCAAATCAATATATTTATGCTTGGCAGCTGGGGATAGATGTAAGGATGAAAATATAACTATTCATTTAATAATTTTATAATAATTTTATAAAAAGTATCATCACACGTTCGAAGGCACCCTATAATGTCCCCAAGGCAACGTCTCATCTGTATTAAATATATTTTATCGTCTTCAGGACTAAGTGCAATTGTCTGCTGTGTGATGGAATATACGTTGTGCTTATTGGATCTTATTATATTTTGAGTTTTAGTAACCTCCTTCCATGTATCAAGACATTTTTCATAATCTTCAAAAGTAATCTTCGTCCTCACAACTGACGATTTGACTCCATTTGCTTACTTCATAACACCAGCATTTTATCAATATCATCTATCTCATCATCATCGTATCCTTCATCAACCCACTGCTTCTTTTTTTTGTATATCTTCATGAGTCTAATACATTCGTAGTGTATAATTCTGAACGAAGTCCCACATAATTTGTCATAGGAGTTCCATTGTTTTCATCTTTCATCATTTTCAATACTTTCATATTCACTTGAGGAATTCCATGTATATTTTCAGGTAAATAATCGGGCTCAAAACGGGCTTGGCAATCGCGTTTCATAGCCTCATATGGATCCTTATGTAGCTCATAAAGTAAACTATCAGTGTCCGTATAGATGGCGCTGCAGTTGCCCAGAAACTCGTTTTTCATATAATCATAATGAAATGCACAAATGGTTGTTTTGGTCAAGTCAAGTATTGCCTGTCCAACATATATAGGTTTATTAAAGAAGACATTTTTCTCAATTCAATAGCTACAAGATTTTCGTTGAATATCGTACAGTTCTTGAATTCAGGTTTAGCAATATATGCCTCGGCGCCATACCGTCCAGACCATTTATTTAGAAGGCACACGTTGACCCGTTTACAGATGTTCTCCATGGTTTGACCGAATACAGCATTATTCATAAGTTTGAATAATTTTTTCTCAAATTTATTCTTAGCATTCTTTCGAAGTTCAGTATTCAAATCGATATAACTTTTGAGCTAAGGTGCTTGCTTGAACTTTAGCGCTTTATGAAGTTTTTGAATTACCAGACCATGTTTAATTGCTCGCTTCAATGCTTGATAATGAATAACATAATTTTTTTCATGATGTAGTGTGGCCATCAATTTTGAGGGTTCCTTTCCAGTCTTACGAGGTTCACAGGTTTTTGGATTAATGTGTTCAGGGCAACATGGAATATCTTTATGGAAGTCGTGAAGTTCTAGAGGATACTCAAGATCCACCTCTAGCATGTATCCTATATCTGAGTCATCTGGAAGGGTGGTGACATAAATTTTAGTGTCAACCCATTCAAATCCACCGTAGGGGAGATATTGACTCATGGCCCAACCATACTGAAAAGAAAAAGCTATGAATTTTCAACTCGATTTGAAGAATAGTATATAATACCTAATATTCATGTCGAAGTACATCAAATACTTTGAACGTTTCGTCGGATCATAACTATTACAATAACGGTTGTTTGCAGTAGCTCTTCTAAGACTACAAACTTAACTGAGACCTACGCGTATGGCTCATTCAATGAAGAGAAATATATCTGGATCAGTGGGAAGCTCCAATTCTTGCTTCGTATATTTCAACATCGCATCCCAAGTGAATCCAGGTAATGTGAAATAATGAGCAGGATCAGGCTTATAGGTCTCAAGACCTTTCGTCCGAAATTGTTCAAATACATCTTTTAGAAGAAGAATATCAGTCTTCATGTATAGGTCAACGTATTCACCCAAGTTATTACAATTGAATTCATTCCAAACTAGTGTGCCCTACGATAAAATCTTTGAGGGCAGGGTTTATTATCGAGATCATTATAGAAAGCCTCAATACATAGTATAGTATAGTTTAACCAAATATCGAAAATGCATCAAGGTAATCATATGGAATAACCCCCTTCTATGTTAGTAGTTTATAGCGATTCTCATCTAATTCGGAAAATTGCGATCTCAGATTTCGATATTTAGTTAAGAATGTTGCTAGGTTATCTAGTGAGGAGTTCATAAATCGAAATGAATCAATGAAACGGAATTGAATTGGAGTTTCATCAATATTTTTAGTGAATTGAATATACTTGTCTTTAGTTATAGGTCCCTTGCATCCTTGTTGCCGCATTCTCAATAACGAAATTAGCATCATACCCACTAAGGTTATGAAAGACCACAGATATCACACGGCTATCTTGATAGTTTATATTACCTACATGATTCGTGAGTAGCACGTCTATAGTTGTTTTCAAGAATCAAATGGTTTTGGTCTCTCACTTTCTTATCATCCGGAGAGAAAGCGTGATCACATATATGACACTCCATAGGACATCTAAATTCAGATTCATCCTAAGTCATATATATATATATATATATATATATATATATATATATATATATATATATATATATATATATATATATATATATATATATATATATATATATATATATATATATATATATATATATATATATATATATATATATATATATATATATATATATATATATATATATATATATATATATATATATACATTATACGAACACCAAAAGACAGTAGAGAGATCTTCCGATGGCTGTTTCATTTCATCTGCAAACCACTGCATAGAATCCTCCCCACGATGAGATTTATAAAAACTCAGAGAATCACCATAGGACTATTTCAGATAATATCCTAGAGGTGCAGGTACATGATGTTGTGGGTTCTTGTTATCATTGGTAGGTTTCAAAATGCTTTCTAAATATACGTAAATAATGAATAGAGCTTTTTCTTTATTCTTATAATTTTTAAATTTAAGAATATTTTGACCTTCTTGAGGCATCATAATAGCAGTCTCATTCATTATAAGACATATTTCCGTATATTCCTTCAGCTCATCAAGAGACTGGTAATAGGCGAGATATATTTTCAATCAAAACATAATGAAACTTTATTTCCACCTCAGCATTATTTCCACTATCGATGATATTATTTTCAGTTTCATTTTTTGTAGTTCAAAGTATGATAATCTCAATTGAGGAGTGAATTAATTAATATTAACACCTAAATTAATAACTTGCTTCAACGCCCATCCAGAGTATCGTTCTTGAAAATCTCCACCGAAAACTGCGTTTACCTTGACAAGTTATTGAGTAGCCGCCATCTGAATATCGCACGGCAATGAGCTAAAAACTCTAAACGATCCTTATGTCTGAGGTTTGAAATAACTCCTGTTTTTATACGACAATTAAAAGCTGTAGCCCAGCGACCTCTGTCCCTTGATGTTTCTATCTTCTTTAAAATTTTCAACTGGCTACGCATACTCTTCACCTGTCCCAATTTTGTTGTTAGATTCTGCTCTTCCCCAATCATCTTCACCATTTTCAATTTCTTATTGATTCTCCGTAGAACTTATCAACACTCTTTAAGTCCATTATTAACCATTTGTTCATCATCGCTAATTTCTAGGAAACACAGCAGTGCTCGTATCTTATTCAACATTGCAGCAAACATTATGGTTGTAGTCTCATGAACGATCACACGAAACTGAATCAGAACTCAAGAATTCAACGATTTAATACAAATCAATCAACGGAATACTAAACATTGGTACAAGATATTCAAGGTGTAATAAAAAAAATATAACATATTCATATTCAGAGTATTTCTTTCTGCTTGAGAATGAAATTAGGAATAACTCAACAGATTTGGAATGATTTATAGAATATAGATGAGAAACTTATATTTTCTATATTAATATATGAATCAAACTGATTGTCACTAGAAAATATGTAATGATCACCGTATAAAAATTAAATGTGAGGTGTATTGAATATTACATTTAGTTTCTAAGCCTCAAGTAGACCCCTGAACAGGGTATGTGGTATCACATCGGAACTGTGCCATCAGAGCACCAATTAGAGGTTAGGAACTAGAAACAGTATGCTTCTTCTTCTTCTTCTTCAAGTGTCTTACCCGGTTTCAGGCGAAGGCGACCTCTCTGCAACTATTCATGTTGAGCGTGATAAAGTGATACACGAATAGAAGGGAATTACAGTTTTACGACGGTTCCGAACGTCTTTATAGAAAGGCTTTACAAGGCAGAATACTTCTCGGTGGTATGCCATTGCAAACCACCATCCAAACTGTCATTTCTGCGCATGCGCGACTAACTGTAAATATAGGTATGAGAATACGTATGGGGGCCCAGAGAACTGAAATTTTTCCCCTCAGGGATTCTCCATGGGGGCACCGGGGCTCGAGGAGTCTTCATGTGGGCCCCCAGGAGTCTTCATGTGGGTTCGGGAGATATTTTATGATATATATAGGAATGGGGGCCCTCGGGTGTCTCCATGGGGGCACCGGAGTCCCCAGGATTCTTCATGGGGCCCCCAGGACTCTTCATGTGTGTTCAGTAGATTGAAATTATATGATATATAGAACCGTAGGGGAACAGAAATTCGTGGTATATAGGAGGCCGTCTTCGTAGATTTGGATATCAAATTACATAAATAGTTATTTCAAAAAATAGTTATTTTCTTAAAAATTCATTTCCATTCTGATATATTAAATATAATCGCGTTCAAGCGAAAACAGAATGAGTCAATATCAGCTGAGAGACGGACGTAGAATTGAAGTCGGTATTATCTCAGAAATATTGAATCATCAAATTCCTCCGTTCGACCTAGAGGGACATTGAGAGATGTGGTTCTAGGTCGAACGGAGGAATTTGATGATACAATATTCCTATTAGTACAGGGATGTACAAAGTATTCATTCAACTCGTTAAATAGTTATTACATATTTTGGAATAAAATAATTTATATAATATACAGGATGTGTCCACAAATTTCAAATGTAGGTTTATATATATATATATATATATATATATATATATATATATATATATATATATATATATATATATATATATATATATATATTCTGGATTATTATGATCCGGAATGATAATTGATAAGACACGAAATTAAGTTTGATACTTCTTTTATTCCCTTTCATTTTCATACTGGCTTGCACATCTGCAAGCACAGGTGTTTCCCGAACAATGCGCCGATGCCGCATTGTCACAAATTAAATATAAACAATTCGATACATTACACTTCTCCCCCACCAACAAAAATTATAATAACTAAGAACTAAACAAAAAAAATTTTAGTCATACGTTAAACGTTGGACTGGTTTAACGACCCTTTTCGGGCGATTCACTGCACCAGCACTTCCTAAAATATCAGGAGATATTGTCAAATCTACCTCTTCAATAGGTTCACTTCCTGTGGAGTTATTCCTTTGAAAATTATCAATTATTTGCGCTTCATTAATGACATATTTTTTAATTTGATTAAAATGTCTCTTCCATACTACATTCTTTAATGAAGGAATCCTTATTAAATAGGTAGACTTGCCAATTTTTCTCTCAACAACCCCTTTTATCCAAGAAGGTTTTTGAGGGTTCTAATAATCTCTAGCGATAACATTTTCTCCTATATCAAATGTTGAAGAGCTTTTACCACCATGATATTTTTTTTTGTAATTCTTGTTTTCTCAAAACTTTACATTTTAAATCATTTTCTACGTTCACTTCTGTTGGTGGTAAAAGATTGTCAAACCTGGTATGCAATTTTCGGTTAAACAATAATTCTGAAGGTTTGACACCAGTAGTACTATGGGCTGTATCTCGAAAATCAATTAAAAAATTGCATAATAATAAATTTAAGTTTGTAATGTGTTGAGCTTTCCCCAAAGCATTTTTAAGCGAGTTCTTTATCGTTTTAACTACATTTTCAGCTTCGCCATTAGAGGACGGTTCATATGGTATGGAAGTAGTATGCTTAATATTATTCATCAATAAAAAATTTTGAAATTCTTTAGAAGTGTAAGAAGTAGCATTATCCGATACTATTTCTTTTGTTAGCCCAAATCTAGCAAAAGTACTCCCTAAACAATCTATTGTCACTGTAGAGGTTATTGACTTAACCGGAAAAACCTCAATCCATTTAGAATGAGCATCCACAATTACCAAGAAATATTTATCCCGAAATGGCCCTAGAAAATCGATGTGTAACCTATCTCATGGTTTTTCAGGGAACTTTCATGGGTTTAATACTGCTTTATCTGGTGACTTTTTATTCAACATGCACGTTTCACAACTAGAAGCAATCTTCTCAATTTGTTTATTTAATTCTGGCCACCAGAAGTATGAACGTGCAAGGCTTTTCATTTTAACAATTCCCATATGTAATAAATGTAAATCATTTAAGAGTTGTTGTTGTAATATGTGAGGAATTATTATTCTATTATTCCACAATACTCAATCCGATTCGATACTCAACTCGTTTTCAAGGCGATAAAAACTTTTATATTTATCGTTTATTTTCGTAGGCCATCCAGATAATAAGTAATATTTTATTTGAGACAAAATGTTGTCTCTTATTGTAGCCTCTCGAATTGAGTGAAAGTTCAATGGAAAATCTGTGTTTTTCGAAAAATAGTTAATAAAATTTATATCGACATTTTCCCAATCGGTATCACTACTCTGAATTGGCAAGCGGGATAAACTATCCGCTTGATTATTTACCGATTTAACAAATTTTATGTCGTACTTTGATAACATGAGAGCCCACCGTCTTAGTCTATTTGCTGAAAATTGCGGTATTGATTTTGTGGGGTGAAATATAGAAATTAATGATTTATGATCTGTGAGTAGCGTAAATTTAGGTCCATATAAATATTGAATGAATTTATGAAGTGAAAAAATTATACTTAGTCCTTCCTTTTCGACCTGACTATATTTTTTTTCGCTTTCAGATAAAGTGCGGACGCATATGCTATCCGTTTTTCCGAACCATCTGGATAAATATGACTTATCAGCCCTCCTATTCCGTAGTCACTAGCGTCAACACTTAATTGAACGGGAAAATCCTGATTATAGTGCACTAAAATTGGTGCTGATGTCAAGATATTCTTAATTTTTAAAAATGCTTTATCGCAATCTGCCGACCATATCCACCTCACCTCCTTCTTTAGTAAATTATAGAGAGGCTGAAGCACGGTTGCCAGATTTTGTACAAAAAAGCAATAATAGTTGATAAGACCTAAAAAACTTTTAAGTTGAGTAACATTTGTAGGCAGGGGTGCCTTTTGGATACATTCAATTTTATTATTTGACGTATGTGATCCTATCTTGTCTATTTCGAAACCCAAGTATGATATTTTCTATTGAAAAAACTACATTTATGCAAAGCAATTTTTAGCCCTGAATTTTGTAATATATTCAACACTATTTTTAGTCTCCGCAGATGATCCTGTCGTGTTTTTCCTGTAACTAGGATATCATCGAGGAACACTATCACTCCCTCTAACCCCTGAAACAACGAATCCATAATTTTTTGAAATTTAGCTGGAATACTGGCTATGCCGAAAGGAGCTCTATTATACTGGTACAACCCCTTGTGTGTAGAAATTGTCATCAGTTTCTTTGAACCGTTATCTAAACATACCTGTTGATATGCATTTGAGAGATCTAATTTGGAAAAATGAATTCCTCCTTGTAACTTTACAAAAAGTTTGTTTATACGAGGTAAAGGGTATTGGTCAATCTCAATGAAAGGATTCACCGTGACCTTAAGATCTCCACACAAACGAACACTACCATTTTTTTTAAATACTGGCACAATAGGCGTGCCCCACGGGCTGTAATTTACTGGTGTAATTACACCTAATTTCCCTAAACGTTCCAATTCTTCATCTACCTTTTTTTTAAATTGCAAACGGTAAAGGGCGAGCTCTAAAAAATTTTGGGGTAACATTATCTGATTTAAGTTTGACTGAAATACATCCCTTAGTAAACGTACCTAATCCTTCTGAAAAAACTTGTGGAAATTTCTTAATTAAAATATCTACATCTTCAGGCAGCCCCATGAAATTCAAACAAGGAATATTTAGCCGAAATATATTATAAAAGTCGCGACCAAGTAATGGGGGGCCTGTTGTATTTTTAATTACATAAATAGATAGTTCAGCATGCTTCTCATTGAAAGTTACAGAACAATCAATATAACCTAAAGGAGAAATCTGATCACCATTATATAACTTGAAAATTTTATCGGTTGATTCAATATTTTTGTTCCGAAAATACTTTAAATAAAAATTTTCGGAAATTACACTGAAGCTTGATCCAGTATCAAGATTAAAACTAAAACTTTCATTATCGATTTCAACTTTTACTAAAATAGGACTGACCGAATTTTCCAAATTATATAAAGTATTGTCATCATTTTCCATAATATTTGCATTTTCCGCATTATATTCAAAATTTTGCACTTCTAAAAAGTGTTGGGATACTCTGTTTCTACCAGTGGTATTTGGACGATTTGAATCATGCGATCCTTTTCTGGTCGGACACATGGGAGCTAGGTGACCATTAATTTGACAAATATAACAATAACAATTTTTGAAAAAACATATATTCGCCTCATGGTTCCTTCTGCCACACACTGTACATTGTTGTATTCTAGCGGTACCTGTATTTTGGGCCCTCCGTGCAAGACTGCTTGTGCGGAAACAGAAATTTTCCTTTCGCGCACATTTCACGTTACCTCTACTGCCTTGCACATACATCATCTCCGGTTCCGTTTTGTCACCTCTTGATAGGGCATTACCTCCTTGAACCACTGCACATTTTAATGCTGCAATTGCAATTATGTCATCGAATTTGACCTCCTTCTTCCCATCTAGTAACTTGTCTTGAACTGGGCCGGTATTATATCCGATGATGAAGATATCCCTTAAAACAATTGGTAATATAGTTTTGTCGAATTCACAGTTTGCTGCTAAGCTTCTCAATCTTGCGGCCCACTCACGCGGTGATTCGGTTGTTGATTTTTCTGCGCGGTAAAATTTATATCGCGCAGGAAAAATTAAGTTGGTTGACTTAAAATGCTCCGAAATCAACTTTGTTAATGTTTCGTAGTCTTTCTTTTCTGGTTCATCTGGTAAACATAAGTCGTAGACTAATTTATATGCGTCCTCACTTAACAAATTTAATAAAATTGCTCTTTTCCGGTCCTTATCCGTAATAGTATTGGCTATAAAGAAATTATCTAATCGCCGTTTATAAATCGACCAGTCCGAATTTATCACATCGAACTCGCACAAATGCCCGACATTTTCGTTCGACATTTTTAGATCACTTGAATCACTGACTTTACAGCTCAAATTTGCGTGGGTATTTAGCACCTTGGTTTTTATTGAAACACTAAACTAAATCTTCTCGTCGCCATGTAATATTCTGGATTATTATATAAGACACGAAATTAAGTTTGATAGTTATTTTATTCCCTTTCATTTTCATACTGGCTTGCACATCTGCAAGCACAGGTGTTTCCCGAACAATGCGCCGATGCCGCATTGTCACAAATTAAATATAAACAATTCGATACATTACAATATATATATATATATATATATATATATATATATATATATATATATATATATATATATATATATATACATATACATATATATATATATATATATATATATATATATATATATATATATATATATATATATATATATATATATATATATATGCTTAGAATTATATGACGTCATTTCATTATCATGTTAACTTTCGTAGGAGATGGACTTGTCAACACACTCATAAATATATTACCCATTGAGTTACATTTACCAGGTTATTCGTATTGCGGACCTGGTACCAAGTTAGAAGAACGTCTTCGTAGAGGTGATCCAGGGATTAATAAACTCGACGAAGCTTGTGAAGAACACGATATTGCATACTCGAAAAGCAAAGAGCTAGCTGTTAGACATAAAGCCAATCAAATTCTCGAAGATAAAGCTTGGGAACGAGTTAAGTCAAGGGACGCTGAATTCAAGGAAAAATCTCACGCTCTTATGGTTACTGGAATTATGAAAGCTAAACGTAAAGCGGAATGGGACTTAAAAGTCGTTTAAAATGACGGTTGTTAACCCTGTTCAAAATGTTGAAAAAAGAAGCTATTGAAGGAAATCTGAAAAAGTCTTCCATTAAGGCACTTAGAGCAGCAAGGCTCGCAATCAAGAAAGCAGGGGGTCGTAGAAACATACGAATACCCCGCATTATTTCATTCGAATCAAAATCTGGGGGTCTTCTACCGTTAGTTCCGATATTCGCGGGGCTATCTGCTCTAGGAATGTTTTCAAAACTGTAGTTGACGCTAAGAATGCTACTAAAAAGTTGGAAGAGGAACATCGTCATAACAAGGCTATGGAATCTATAGGTAAAGGGCTCTACGTGAGAAAATCGAAACGAGGATATGGACTTTACTTGAAAAAACAAAAAACTATCAACTAAGCTGCCCAATAGACCTCTATACGATTATGAGATTGAAAATTATGCTAAAAATATACCCCACTTCAGGGGTGTATTTATGCGAGATAATTTACCTAAAAAATCGTTGAAAAAGGAATGTGGGGTGATCAACTTGGATTCTTCACAGGGACCTGGTAGTCATTGGACAGCTTACACGAAAAACGAAAAGGTTGCAGAATACTTTGATGGTTTTGGAAATTTGAAGCCTCCGAAAGAGTTGGTGAAATACTTAAACGTTAAAATACTGTATAATAGAGATCAATATCAGACCTATAATACGGAAAACTGTGGAGAATTGTGTTTAGAATTTTAACAGAATAAAATGTTATAAATATCAACTATTAGCTTTATTTTCATCAGTCATGTCTGTGATATTCACACTGAAGAGTCGCACTTCAACATTATCCATTGATTTCGTTCCTCCAATCGAATTGGATAATAATTGTCAGTACGGGCTTGCATTGATCGGATTCTATTCATATAATACAATACCGAATATAGACGATAATACAAAGTTTTACTATTTTGACAAGGAGCAAGCAAGCCTAACTATACCTACTGGTACATATGAGATAACTGATATCGAAGATTATTTGAAAAAACATTAACTATCTGAAAAAGGACAAAAGAAGGATACTTCCAAAGAAATATTTTTTCTGAGACCCAATAATAATACTTTAAGAAGCGAGATATTTCACAAGTCATACTCTATCGATTTTACGAAGAAAAATTCCCTAGGAAGTCTATTGGGATTTTCCGAGAAGATTTTAGAAGCTGGAAAGGTTCATGAGTCAGATTTACCTGTGTAAATCATTAAAGTTACAACTATACATATAGATAGTAATATCAGCGAAGGAGCATTTTACAACGATAGACCTTTACATACGATATACGAATTTTCGGTGAACGCAGACCCAGGTTACTCGATAGACGAAACACCTAGAAATTTAATATACCTTCCTGTACTGAAGAAAAAGATATATAATATAACTTTGAATATATATTCGAGATCAGGATTTTGAACTGGTCAATTTTAGAGGTGAAGAAATTATAGTTAGATTGGAGCTTAAAAAATAGTCTTGATTTTTCATCCAAGTATAAAGATACAAGAGTAAGAGTACAGAAACCATTAGTCATTCAACAGTCATCCAGGTCACTCCTGACGTTAGAAAATAAAATATTTTTACAATCTATAGGTCATGTTATCAGGCCAAGCTTTCGATCTCTACCGCCCCCTTTTCAACGACGATTCAATCGTCAAAGTTGAAAGTCGGACATATTTACTTTTTATTATATCCTTTGACAATAACGACACCATCGAGATTGGTATCAATAGACCGGATGTTTGGCTTCTCATGAACGATGCAGCTGTCATTATCAGAGGAAAATTGACTAAAACTGCGGGTGAAGGAGATGTTTCATTGGTGAATAACGCAGGTGCTTTCCTTTTCGATTCCATATCTTACGAACTGTGTGGAAGTGAGATAGATACCGTTAAAGATCCAGGACTTGTTAGTACTGTACGAGGATTTTTATGTTATGAGAAAGCTGAAATTCGCGAACTGGCTATTACAGGATGGAATTATCCAAACGGCGCTATTAAAAATGAAGATGGAAGCTTTTATTTACGAATACCGCTGAGTCATCTCCTGAATATATTCAACAATTATCGAATGGCTATTTGTGGAAAACAGCTGATTCGTTTCGTTCGAGCTCGCAATGACAAGAATGCAATGCTGGTTAGTGCTGGAGTGGGGGAAGCTGCTGGAGTTACCAGAGCAAAAATTTCTATTCAGAGTATGGAATTAAGAGTGAAACATATTATTCATCAGATCCTCTCAAATTAGAACTTCTTCAATCAATGAAAATGGATAGACCCGTTTTAATGCCGTTCAGACGTTGGGAGTTGCATGAACTACCAGTTCTTACACAAGGTTCCACTAAGGAAGTATGGAACGTGAAAACTGGATCAATTATCGAATGTCCTCGATATATAATTTGTTGCTTCCATAGAAACAGAAAAGACAATGATATTAAAGATCCAAATTATCTAGATAACATTGACGTATCAGATGTGAGACTACTTTTGAACGGTGAATATATACCCCAAGAAAACCTGAATTTAGATTTCGAAAGGAACGATTTCGCCGAAGCTCATCATAACTATTCGGAATTTTCATCAAGTTATATGAATGAGAAGAAGGCCGCTCTACTCGATTATGCGCAATTCAAGTCACGGGCTATATTTGTAATCGATTGCTCTAGACGCGATGAAAGCTTCAAATCTTCTACCGTGGATGTTAAATTGGAAATTCACGCTAGAAATGGATTTCCAGCATCTACAAGAGCATACTGTATAATAATACATGATTGCGTCATCGAATATCTCCCCCTAAGTGAAACTGTAAAGAAGGTGACATCTTTCTAATCAGTTGAAGAAAATACTTTGAAGATGAAGGTTGTAACGGTAGATATCCAAGGATTCGTCATTGCTGGAGAATTTTGTCTGAAAGAGCTAGCTATAAATAATGGAAATCAAGTCGCTCATTTCATATTCAAACCTCCAAGCGAATATTCAACACTTACTCTAGAAGATAAGAAACAAATCAGATACTTGGAACGATATCATCATGGTCTGAGGTATTCAGAGGGGAATGTATCGTACGTAGAAATAGATGCTATTCTCAAAAAACTACTAACCAATGTAGATATCGTATATGTGAAGGGAAAACAAAAATACGATTTTCTATTGAATAAATTAAATTGTATTGGTCTGACGCTTCGAATAATAAATGTAGAAAATTATGGTTGGACCCCACCAAAGTTTCAATTGAAACGACCTCTGTGCATGCAGCATGGTAGTGGGGAGCGCATGTGCAGTATGACAAATTCCAAAGATTTGTTTGAATGGGTTTGGAACTTCATACCGAAATAGAACACCATACAGACATGTCTGCTATAGATCTACATTTAGAAAATATAAAAATACTGAAGAAGAAAATTTATGCTTATGAGGCTAAGAAGAAGATGTTTGATTCCTTCAAACGAATGTCCTTGGATCCCTGGTTTGATGTTTTCCATAATAAAAATAGATTCAGTAAACTGAAATGTAAATCTCGAGGGGTTGACCGCGGTGCAATTTTGGTGTACAACGTCTAGGAATTTTATACAATTTTTTGCAATTTTATGCAATTTTTGCATTTTTCTGCAATTTTTTTGCAATTTTATGCAATTTTCTGTAATTTTCTGCAATTTTATGCAATTTTTTGCAATTTTCTGCAATTTTTTGCAATTTTATGAAAAATTTTCGGAATTTTATCATTTATTTGTGGACATTTCTGGAATTTTTGCATTTATTTCATATTATTTTGAAAACTTCCATAATATTCATGATATTATATTTTCTATAGTTCATTATCGCGTACAAACTGAATGCTAGGGAACATTGGACTGTAGCTCAAACCTCAAACCTTTCGGGGAATACCCTAACTTCGAAACGTATTCAAGTACAAGAGAAAAAAAGTTTTCTTTAAAGTTGAATAGAAAATGTCAGAAATTAATCCAGAATATTTTTGGGATATTGTCGGGAAATATTTTGGTAATATAATCCCGGAATTCATCAAAAGTATTTTGAAAATACAAGAAATAGGCAATGCTTTCGCTATGGGAGCATTGAAAGAGGAAGATAATCCAAATCGAAACACTTGTTCGAGATGATTTACCTGAACTGATTCCTTAAAGCGATTATCCCAGATATTATGAACCTTTATATGGCGAACGCCTTCAAAAATTCAAATTTTTACTGGGCTATAAGAAACTGAAGTTTTTTGGACTTGTAAACACTGTACATTACCCAGCTACCAATTTTTTCAATTGAACCACTGAAACTCAACAGCATACACAAAGATCCATACCTAATCCAGGATTCGAACCCAGCACACCTGCTTCATAGCCGGTCAGTCAACCTCTTCTCCACAATGCGCGTGTAAAAACAAAAAGTTTTTATTTCTAAGTTTGAACAACTGCAAATACAAATTTCATTGAATTCATCCAATAGTGTATTCTGTCCCATTTTGTGTGTAATCTGTCAATCGAAAATAGTAGTAAGTAGTTCTCAACAGTCTCTCATATTCAATAATCGTTTGACCTACACTTTCTCAACTTCAAAATCAATAAGAAAAATCAAATGTTACAGAAGGGGTATTGCCTATTTTGACAAATAACTTAGAAAATATAAATGAAAATACGAAAACGAAAAAATTAAAACAACCAAATTTATTTTCTATATCTGCAAAAGTTGTTTATTTTTGCGGACGTGCCATAACCCTCTTATAGAAATGGTTGAAAAACTTATTTTGACATTGGTGATCTAAATTAATTTTCATTGATTGGGAAATTCATTCTCATTTTCGGAGACCATTTGTATCCATTAGATGTTCAAATAGAAAATATTCAAATCAAATAATTTTGAGCAATTTTTCGAAAAACCCCCGTAGCTCGAGATAGAATTTTTGTTTTCAAATATGAAACTAGATTTTCAATGTCCTCCAAAAACTGCACATTTTATCTAATTTGGCCAACCTTGTAGTTCTTATAGTTACCGAGATAGCAATAGTGACCCATGGCAATGAGGACACCCTGTATACCTATGCTATTGTTTATTTGAACATTTTAACTATATATATATATATATATATATATATATATATATATATATATATATATATACATATATATATATATATATATATATATATATATATATATATATATATATATATATATATATATATATATATATATATATATATATATATATATATATATAAATATATATATATATATATATATATATATATATATATATATATATATATATATATATATATATATATATATAATTTTTAGTTTCATTATTAAATTTGGAAAATTTTTTGGAATTTCTCTATGAATTTCCTGAAATTTTTTGCAATCTTTTACAATTTTATACAATATTTTGCAATTTTTCTTCAAATTTTTCGTTTCATTATTTGAAATTTTTGTTGGCTTTTTGTGAAATTTTTTTGGAATTTTTGCAATTTTTTGCAATTTTATGCAATTTTTCACAATTTTCAGCAGTTTTTTGCAATTTTATGCAATTTTTTGCAATTTTTTGCAATTTTATGCAATTTTATGCAATTTTTTGCTATTTTATGCAATTTTTTTGCTATTTTATGCAATTTTTTGCTATTTTATGCAATTTTTTGCAATTTAGTATTTTAGTGTACATGATTTCCTAGCGCGGTTAACCCCTCGGTAAATCTAGAAGATGTGCCTAATAAAAAATGTATGAAGAATTATTGTTTTATTTATTTATAACCTCTCAATCAAATAGTATTCAGTATACGTAGAGCATTAACAGAGTAAAGATGTCTGAAAGGTCACTCTATGAAATAATAGTGAAATATATATTCATATCAACATATCTGCTTACATCTATGTTCGTTCTTGTTTTAATCAGATGTTTCTATAATGTAAAAATAACTTCTCTACCTAAAAAATATATATTTTACGATAATCATGTAAAGTGTACGGGGTGTGGTTTAACCATATATTGCTTAGATAAACCTCTACAAACTGAATGCAACATTTTAGAAGATGAACGACGTTGGAATAAAATTGATGGAAAAATATATTGTTGTCCATTGAAATGTATTGGGAGAGGCTTAGATGAAGACTATGCTGATGGAATAGCTTGCTCAAAATGTCAATCCTTCGGATCTTGTAGATGTGAATGTATTATTTATCAATATTTAAGGAAACATAGAAGTGAATTGTTTTTGAAATAATTATATATTTATACAGAGATTGTTTTTTAATTACACAAGTATCAAGATGTCTGTCATACAACAAACAACTAAGCTACCGATTGATAATTTAGATATTTTCGAGGATCAGATTGCTAAAAGACATGGTGATTTATTCCCAAACAGTTGTAGATTTCTTATAGTTGGTCCTAGTGGGTCAGGAAAATCCAATGCTCTACTCTCATTACTTTTCAATCCGAGCGGACTTAGATTTGAAAACGTTTATATTTTCTCGAAAAGTCTCTATCAGCCCAAGTATCGCTTATTGGAGCAAGTTCTCAAGAGTATACCCGATATTGGATATTATCCATACAAGGAAAGTGATGAAATCATCGACCCTTGTGAAGCACGTAAAAATTCAATCTTCATTTTCGATGATATAATAGGTGACAAGCAGAATAAAATTAAGGATTATTATTCTATGGGTCGACATAAGTCCATTGACGTAGTATTTCTATGCCAAACCTACGTTTCTATGAAGAAACATCTAACACGTGACAACGGAAACATAATAGTCCTTTTCAAACAGGATGATATTAACCTACGTCACGTTTATGATGAACATGATAGCCCAGATATGACGTATCAAGTAAATCAAGTAGTCAAAGAACTACATAAACCTGCACGAAGAAATTTCGTACGAAGGCGTACAATCATTAAGGGATTAGATGACTTATGGCAATGTGATTTGGGGCAGATGGACATGTATGCTCGAGAAAATAAAGGAAACAAATTTATTCTTGTAGTAATTGATTGTTACTCAAAGTTTGTGTGGGCTAGGGTATTGAAAACGAAGACCGGTGAAGAAGTCACTCGTGCGTTTTCGGATATACTCGAGAAAAGTGATAGGAGGCCTAAGAACCTACAGTCGGTTCAAGGAAAGGAATTTTTCAATACAAAATTTCAGAATTTAATGAAAAAATATAATATTAACCACTATAGTACGTATAGCATCAAGAAAGCTGTCATTGTTGAATGAGTTATACGCACTCTCAAGGATAAATTGTTTAGATATTTTTCATTGAATGGAACTTACAAGTGGATTGAAGTGCTTGAGAATCACGTTGACAAATATGATTCTAAACATAGAACTATTAGAATGAAACCACGTGACGTCACTAAGAAAAATGAAAAACTCTTACTGAGTACAGTATATTCTCACATTAAGATTGCTGGAAGTAATAAATTGAATGTTGGCGATATGGTACGAATCAGTAAGGCCAAGCATGTGTTTTCAGAAATATATACACCTAACTGGACTACTGAGCTGTTCAAAATCGCTAAAGTTCAGATAACCAACCCAGTTACTTACCTACTCGAAGATACCGAAGGACATCCCATCAGTGATGGTTTTTACGAAGAGGAATTACAGAAAGCTAAATACTCTGACGTTTACTTGGTGGAAATTAGGAATGCCAAAGTCACATGATTCTTGGATATCTGTCAAAAACAAACTATAAGTTCAGTTGAGTATTGAAGTTTGAAGCGTCGAGATGTCCCAAGACAGCGGTTTTATCGATGAAGAATTGGATAGAATTTTGGGTGTCTACGATGAGGCATCAAAAAATGAAAAAATTTTATTTTAAATTGTTGCTTTAACGCTGGAATATTTCTAGTTGAAAATGGTTTGAGTCCAGCTCGAGATTTCAGTCCTGCCGTGAGAGTTAGCTGTAATGAAGTAGTCATGTCCTTTGATGAATATGAATGGGAATCGTTCGTGAAATTAATTGAGAATAATGGTGTAGGAGAAAATAATAGTGGAGCTGAAGTGTTTTTCGATGAAGCAGAAAAAGTGTTCTCAGTGGCTAAATGGGAAAATTATTTATATTTCACAGCATCTGATGTATCCGAACTTATCAAGTTGAATGATATTTTAAGCAAAAGAATTGAGGTGTTACAAAATATAAATTTTTTTTGTATTATCGTAAATTTGTACTAATTGTTAAAGAAATTACTTGGAATAGCAATAAATGTATTGAGGATGTAATTCATGCCTTCTGTAATATAAATCCAACAATTGAAAGTTATGGAATTTTAGAATGTATGCACTTTAATAAAAATAGAGTTTTAAATGATGTAGAAAGAGAAATGTTCAATTTCGTAGGAGAATAAAACTTTCAGTTGAATATAGAGTTTTATTTACAAATGTAGAGTGTGAGAAAATATAAACCTTTTGTATATATATATATATATATATATATATATATATACATAAATAATTAGATACAGGATTTTTAACATAAAACTTCAAGATCATTCAGATCTTAGGTATTGATACCCATATGGTACAGTGTCGGTTGTATGAGTAGATATAATCCTTTTGTCGTCGTTGGCTGATAATGCTATTTTTGATGTTTTCTTCGATGTTACTATATGCTTGTCTGATTGTATGGAATTTTGCTGTCTTGTGAGGATTTCGTTGTTGAACAAAGCACGTCTGTAGTCTTCGAATAAGATCGTTGCAAGTGAAGATTTTGTTACACCTTTAGCAGTCTTTTTTTCACTCTGATTGAGTAATCTAAAGGTGTACATCTTCGACCTCAATCCAATGAACATCAGTCCAATTACCTTCTTGTTCCTCGGGGGAATACCGAAAACATTATTATCACCATAGTCAGATGTGTCAAATTTTGACACATTTTCCCTCATGATATTGTAGATGTTTTGATGTTTGACATGGTATATAAAACTGTCAGTGTCCGTATAAAGAAGCTTGATGTTGCTGTCATTTAATTTTGTTTTAATGAAATTGTAATGAAAATCGTAAAGATAAGTTTTTAGAAATATCTAAAATCGAAAAACCAACGTATATAGGTTTATTGAATACTATTTGAGTTTTCTTGAGTTCTATTATAACAATGTCGTCTATGATAACAGAACTGTGGAAGTTTGGTAGAGCTATCAAATTTTTAGCAACTTACCTACCCTCCCAACTATTAATAATAGTATATAGGCTAGGCCGGTTCTAGCACACTTTGGCTCATTTTTACATGTAAATTCCCATAAGGAAATCTAAGGTCGAAAGTACCGAAAATGGTTCCCTTTGCACATGCGCACTGAGTCGGATTTTCCTTATGGAAATTTGCATGTAAAATGAGCAAAAGTGGGGTTGAATCAGTCTAGCCTGTTCTAGGGTCAATGACCTCTCTGACCTCTCTGATTTATGACCATACATAATGACCATTATTCATATTATACTATTCAAATGAAATATATACAAATCAATCTCTTGGAGGTAGGTAGCTGGGGATAGATACAAGGATGAAAATATAACTATTTATTCAATTGTTACATAATAATTTTATTAATTGTATAATTATTAAAGGTTATGATCAATCAGTATCCATTAATACATCTTCATCATGAGGAATAGTCGAAGGCACCTTATAATGGCCCCAAGGAAGCGTCTCATCTGTTCCAGGTATTAAATATCTTTTATCGTCTTCAGGGCTGAGTGCAATTTTCTGCTGTGTGATGGAATATACCTTATGCTTATCGGCTCTAATCAAGTTCTGGGTTATGGTAACCTCCTTCCATGTATCAAGACATTTCTCATAATCTTCAAAAGTAATCTTCGTTCTCACAACTGATGATTTGACTCCTTTTGCTTTCTTCATAACCCCTGCATTTTTAATAATATCATCTATCTCATTATCATCGTATCCTTCATCAGCCCATTGCTTCTTTTCTTTTTCTATATCTTCACGAGTCTTTAATACTTTCGTAGTGTATAATTTTGAACGAAGTCCCACAAAATTTTGTCATAGGAGTTCCATTGTTCTCATCTTTCATCATACCCAATACTTTCATATTCACTTGAGGAATTCCATAAGTATTATCAGATAGATAATCTGACGTGTCAAAACGGGCATGACAATCACGTTTCATAACCTCATATGGATCTTTATGAAGCTCGTAGATTAAACTGTCAGTGTCCGTATAGATGGCGCTGCAGTCGCCCCCAAACTCGTTTTTCATATAATCATAATGAAAAGCATAAATGGTTGTTTTGGCCAAGTCGAGTATTGCCTGTCCAACATATATAGGTTTATTTAAGAAGACTTCCATTTTTCTCAATTCCATAGCAACAAGATTTTCGTTGAATATCGTACAGTTCTTGAATTCAGGTTTAGCAATATATGCCTCGGCACCATACCGTCCAGACCATTTTGTTAGAAGGCACACGTTGACACGTTTACGTATATTCTCCATTGTTTTACCGAAAACAGCATTATTCATAAGTTTGAATAAATTTTTCTCAAACTTGTTTTTCGCATTCTTTCGAAGTTCAGTGTTCAAATCGATATAACTTTTAAGCCAAGGTGCTTGTTTGAACTTTAGTGCTTTATGAATTTTTTTAAGTACCAAACCATGTTTAATCGCCTGCTTCAATGCTTGATAATGAATAATATATTTTTTTTTATGATGTAGTGTGGCCATCAATTTTGAAGGTTCCTTTCCAGTCTTACGTGGTTTACCAGTCTTTGGATTAATATGTTCAGAACAAAATGGAATATCTTTATGGAGATCGTGTAATTCTTGAGGATACTCAAGATCCACCTCTAGCATATATCCTGTATCTGCGTCATCCGGAATGGAGGTGACATCAATATCGGTATTTTCACACCATTCGAACCCTCCGTATGGGAGATATTGACTCATGGCCCAACCATATTGATTATTTATATCAAAGAACATCAAATACTTTGAACGTTTCGTTGGATCATAATTGTTACAATAAACGTTGTTTGCAGTAGCTCTTCTAAGACTACAAACTTGACTGAGACCTCCACGTATGCCTCGTTCAACGAAGAGAAACATATCTGGATCTGTGAGAAGCTCCAATTCTTGCTTCGTATATTTTAACATCGCATCCCAAGTGAATCCAGGTAATGTGAAATAATGAGCAGGATCAAGCTTATAGGTTTCAAGACAGCTCGATCGAAATTGTTCGAATACATCTGTCAGAAGAAGAATATCAGTCTTCATATATAGATCAACGTATTCGCCCAAGTTATTACAATTGAATTCATTCCAAACTCGTTGTGCCTTACGATACAATCTTTGAGGGCAGGATTTATTATCGAGATTATTATAGAAAGCCTCAATAGATGGTAAACTTGTTTCACCAAATCTCGAAAATGCATCAAGGTAATCATATGGCATAACCCCCTTCTTTGTTAGTAGTTTGAAGCGATTCTCATCTAATTCAGAAAACTGCGATCTCAAAATTGGATATTCAGTTAAGTATGTTGCTAGGTTATCTAGTGAGGAGTTCATAAATCGAAATGAATCAATGAAACGGAACTGAATTGGTGTTCCATCAATGTGTTTAGTGAATGAAATATACTTTTCTTTAGTTATAGGTAGTAAATCAACTTTTCCTTGCATCCTTGTTGCAACATCATCAATAATGAAATTAGCATCATATCCACAGAGGTTATGAAACACCACAGAGATCACATGGCTATCTTGATAGTTTATATTGCATGATTCATGAGCAGCACCTCTATAATTGTTTTCAGGAATCAAATGGTTATGGTCTCGCACTTTCTTATCATCCAGAGAGAAAGCATGATCACATATATGACACTCCAAAGCACTTCTAAATTCAGATTCATCCTGAGGAGTCATATCAATATTATACGAACACCAAAAGACAGTAGAGAGATCTTCCGCTAGCTGTTTCATTTCATCTGCAAACCACTGCATACAATCCTCTCCACGATGAGATTTATATAAACTTAGAGAATCATCATAGGAACATTTCAGATAATATCCTACAGCTGCAGGTACATGATGTTGCAGCTTTTTAATATCACTGGTAGGTTTCAAAATGCTTTCCAAATCTGCGTAAATAATGAATGGTGCTTTTTCTTTATTCTTATGATTTTTAAATTTAAGAATATTTCGACCTTCTTGAGGCATCTTAATAGCAGTCTCATTCATCATAAGACAGATTTTCGTATGTTCCTTCAGCTTATCAAGAGACTGGTAATAGTGGAGACATCTGTCGCAAATATACTTTGTATGGTCTTTTTTACTCAACTGTTTTGATACCAGACGAGATAAATTTTTAATTAAAACATAATGGTATTTTATTTCCACATCAGCATTATTTCCATTATCATTATTATTTTCAGAAAAATAGATATTCTGAACCAATAAAAGATTTATATGTTTGTCAACATAGTTTTTAGTTAAGTATAGTGGAAGAGTGATAAATCTATTTGCTTTTTTCTTAAGGATGTAAACATTGATAGACACATCGTTCTGTTTCTCAAATGACGGAATCTGCTTCATAGTCATAGGAAACTGAATTCCCTTCAGTTTTAGTACTTCTGAATAATGTGGATACTTAGCAATTCTATTAGCATTCTTCTCAACAGGAAACAACGCAGCCACTACAGCCGACGCAAAACAAGCGTTATCATTATTTTTCAAATTAATGCAGGCATGCTTTTTCGTTATTTCTAAAGGTAGTTCAATGTATGATGACCCCAATTGAGGAGTGAACTTATTGATATTAACTCCTAAATTAACAACTTGCTTCAAGGCCCATCCAGAGTCTCGCTCTTGAAACTCTTCTAACTTTCTCAATAAAGGTTCTTTAACGTTCTCATCAAACCAAGAGTTGAGATCAGTATCTCTGTGTATAGGCTTATTAGATGTTGTAAAATATTTGAATTCGCTCAATACACGACTACCGCTCACAATTTCAAACTCTCCACCAAACACTGCGTTAACCTTGACAGCTTCAGTTTGTTTCAAGTTATTGAGTAGCCGTCGTCTGAATATCGCACGACAATCAGCTAAAAACTCTAAAGGATCCTTATGTTTGAGATTAGAAATAACTCCTGTTCTAATACGGCAATCGAAAGCTGTGGCTAAATCATCCCAGCGAACTCTGTCCCATGCTGTCTCTCGTCGAGTCGTTATACCAGCTCCCTGCTTCTTCAAAATTTTCAACTGGCTGCGCATACTCTTCACTTGTCCCAATTTCATTATTAGATTCTGCTTCTCTCCAATCATCTTCACCGATTTTAATTTCTTAGTAATTTCTTAGGCTGTAGTGGCTGCGTTGTTTCCTGTTGAGAAGAATGCTAATAGAATTGCTAAGTATCCACATTATTCAGAAGTACTAAAACTGAAGGGAATTCAGTTTCCTATGACTATGAAGCAGATTCCGTCATTTGAGAAACAGAACGATGTGTCTATCAATGTTTACATCCTTAAGAAAAAAGCAAATAGATTTATCACTCTTCCACTATACTTAACTAAAAACTATGTTGACAAACATATAAATCTTTTATTGGTTCAGAATATCTATTTTTCTGAAAATAATAATGATAATGGAAATAATGCTGATGTGGAAATAAAATACCATTATGTTTTAATTAAAAATTTATCTCGTCTGGTATCAAAACAGTTGAGTAAAAAAGACCATACAAAGTATATTTGCGACAGATGTCTCCACTATTACCAGTCTCTTGAGGAAACATACGAAAATCTGTCTTATGATGAATGAGACTGCTATTAAGATGCCTCAAGAAGGTCGAAATATTCTTAAATTTAAAAATCATAAGAATAAAGAAAAAGCACCATTCATTATTTACGCAGATTTGGAAAGCATTTTGAAACCTACCAGTGATATTAAAAAGCTGCAACATCATGTACCTGCAGCTGTAGGATATTATCTGAAATGTTCCTATGATGATTCTCTAAGTTTATATAAATCTCATCGTGGAGAGGATTGTATGCAGTGGTTTGCAGATGAAATGAAACAGCTAGCGGAAGATCTCTCTACTGTCTTTTGGTGTTCGTATAATATTGATATGACTCCTCAGGATGAATCTGAATTTAGAAGTGCTGTGGAGTGTCATATATGTGATCATGCTTTCTCTCTGGATGATAAGAAAGTGCGAGACCATAACCATTTGATTCCTGAAAACAATTATAGAGGTGCTGCTCATGAATCATGCAATATAAACTATCAAGATAGCCATGTGATCTCTGTGGTGTTTCATAACCTCTGTGGATATGATGCTAATTTCATTATTGATGATGTTGCAACAAGGACGCAAGGAAAAGTTGATTTACTACCTATAACTAAAGAAAAGTATATTCCATTCACTAAACACATTGATGGAACACCAATTCAGTTCCGTTTCATTGATTCATTCCGATTTATGAACTCCTCACTAGATAACCTAGCAACATACTTAACTGAATATCCAATTTTGAGATCGCAGTTTTCTGAATTAGATGAGAATCGCTTCAAACTACTAACAAAGAAGGGGGTTATGCCATATGATTACCTTGATGCATTTTCGAGATTTGGTGAAACAAGTTTACCATCTATTGAGGCTTTCTATAATAATCTCGATAATAAATCCTGCCCTCAAATATTGTATCGTAGGGCACAACGAGTTTGGAATGAATTCAATTGTAATAACTTGGGCGAATACGTTGATCTATATATGAAGACTGATATTCTTCTTCTGACAGATGTATTCGAACAATTTCGATCGAGCTGTCTTGAAACCTATAAGCTTGATCCTGCTCATTATTTCACATTACCTGGATTCACTTGGGATGCGATGTTAAAATATACGAAGCAAGAATTGGAGCTTCTCACAGATCCAGATATGTTTCTCTTCGTTGAACGAGGCATACGTGGAGGTCTCAGTCAAGTTTGTAGTCTTAGAAGAGCTACTGCAAACAACGTTTATTGTAACAATTATGATCCAACGAAACGTTCAAAGTATTTGATGTTCTTTGATATAAATAATCAATATGGTTGGGCCATGAGTCAATATCTCCCATACGGAGGGTTCGAATGGTGTGAAAATACCGATATTGATGTCACCTCCATTCCGGATGACGCAGATACAGGATATATGCTAGAGGTGGATCTTGAGTATCCTCAAGAATTACACGATCTCCATAAAGATATTCCATTTTGTTCTGAACATATTAATCCAAAGACTGGTAAACCACGTAAGACTGGAAAGGAACCTTCAAAATTGATGGCCACACTACATCATAAAAAAAAATATATTATTCATTATCAAGCATTGAAGCAGGCGATTAAACATGGTTTGGTACTTAAAAAAATTCATAAAGCACTAAAGTTCAAACAAGCACCTTGGCTTAAAAGTTATATCGATTTGAACACTGAACTTCGAAAGAATGCGAAAAACAAGTTTGAGAAAAATTTATTCAAACTTATGAATAATGCTGTTTTCGGTAAAACAATGGAGAATATACGTAAACGTGTCAACGTGTGCCTTCTAACAAAATGGTCTGGACGGTATGGTGCCGAGGCATATATTGCTAAACCTGAATTCAAGAACTGTACGATATTCAACGAAAATCTTGTTGCTATGGAATTGAGAAAAATGGAAGTCTTCTTAAATAAACCTATATATGTTGGACAGGCAATACTCGACTTGGCCAAAACAACCATTTATGCTTTTCATTATGATTATATGAAAAACGAGTTTGGGGGCGACTGCAGCGCCATCTATACGGACACTGACAGTTTAATCTACGAGCTTCATAAAGATCCATATGAGGTTATGAAACGTGATTGTCATGCCCGTTTTGACACGTCAGATTATCTATCTGATAATACTTATGGAATTCCTCAAGTGAATATGAAAGTATTGGGTATGATGAAAGATGAGAACAATGGAACTCCTATGACAAATTTTGTGGGACTTCGTTCAAAATTATACACTACGAAAGTATTAAAGACTCGTGAAGATATAGAAAAAGAAAAGAAGCAATGGGCTGATGAAGGATACGATGATAATGAGATAGATGATATTATTAAAAATGCAGGGGTTATGAAGAAAGCAAAAGGAGTCAAATCATCAGTTGTGAGAACGAAGATTACTTTTGAAGATTATGAGAAATGTCTTGATACATGGAAGGAGGTTACCATAACCCAGAACTTGATTAGAGCCGATAAGCATAAGGTATATTCCATCACACAGCAGAAAATTGCACTCAGCCCTGAAGACGATAAAAGATATTTAATACCTGGAACAGATGAGACGCTTCCTTGGGGCCATTATAAGGTGCCTTCGACTATTCCTCATGATGAAGATGTATTAATGGATACTGATTGATCATAACCTTTAATAATTATACAATTAATAAAATTATTATGTAACAATTGAATAAATAGTTATATTTTCATCCTTGTATCTATCCCCAGCTACCTACCTCCAAGAGATTGATTTGTATATATTTCATTTGAATAGTATAATATGAATAATGGTCATTATGTATGGTCATAAATCAGAGAGGTCAGAGAGGTCATTGACCCTAGAACAGGCTAGACTGATTCAACCCCACTTTTGCTCATTTTACATGCAAATTTCCATAAGGAAAATCCGACTCAGTGCGCATGTGCAAAGGGAACCATTTTCGGTACTTTCGACCTTAGATTTCCTTATGGGAATTTACATGTAAAAATGAGCCAAAGTGTGCTAGAACCGGCCTAGCCTATATACTAATAATTTTGATGATTTTATATTTTCGAATATTCTCTAAAGTTTTGCCAAATACATTCATTAATTTATACATATTTTTTTCGAATTCATTCTTACTTTCAGCTCGCAATTTTGAATTTAGATCTATATATGGTTTCAACCATGCTTTTTGATCGAAACGCAGTACTCTGTGAATGTTCCTTATTTTCAAACCAGCTTCCAAACATATTTTCCAATATCTATAATGGACCACATAGTTATTTTTCAGGTATAAAGTTGTCAGTAATTTTTCCTGTTTATTTTTGGATAGAGGGGGTATCATTTTCTCGGGGAAGAATGGGAGATCTTTATGAGATTCGTGTAAATCTAGGGGGTAGTCTAAATCAACTTCATAAAAATACCCCACATCTGAGTTGTCAGGAATCAAGGATGGGTCTGTTGGATATTCGTCTGTCCATTCAAAATTATCATACGGTAGATAGTTCTGCATGGCAGCTCCGTATAAGTTCACGACATCGAAATACATCAAATAGGACTCTGGTTCGTTAGGATTATATTGTTCTCCCATATACTTATTATTATCCTTTCCGTACCGGTTACAACATTGAGATATACTCCCTCGCAACCCTTTCTCGATGAACATGACTTGGTTGATATCCTTCAACAATTTTAATTTTTGGTTTGTATATTTCAACATTGCATCCCATGTGTAACCAGGTAGGGAATAATAGTGAGCAGGGTCGAGTGAATAGGTGTTCATACAATCTTGTCTGAAGTTTTCAAAACATCAGTTTTGAGGTAAAGATCACTGTATTCACGCATATTTTTCAAGTTAAAAGAGTCCCATACTTTCAAAGCATGTTTATAGTCTTCGTCTGAAATGTTTGCGTCAGTCAGTTGATGGTAGAATTGTTCTTTTGATGGAAGTGCTGTGTCGTCAAGTCTGTCCCATGAATTCATGTAGTCATACGGAAAAACCCCTTTTCTGTTCAATAACTGAAACTGTTCGTCATCTTGATAATGCTTCCTAACAATTTTTTTCTGTTCAGGTTTCAAAAAAGACGCTAATTTCTCTAAACTTGTTGACATAAATCTAAATGAGTCTATAAATCTGAAGGAAATAAATGATCTGCTAGATGTTTCGTAAAACCTATGTATCGATCTTTATTGATCGGTAGAACATCAACTCTACCATCGATATCTGACACAAGATTTTTTATTATGAAGTGTGAATCATATCCACTGAGGTTGTGGAGGACTACGGCCACATTCAGTCTGTTTTTGTAATTCAAATTACAGTCTTGATGTGCAGGACCCCTATAACGCCCTGTGAAATGACAGTGATCTTTAACTCTGATATCTGTAGGATTTAATGGCTTTTCACAGATATGACACTTTTCAGAATTGTAAATTGAACCCCATTCTTCTTTCGATAGTTTATTCATAGGGACGTTATGAAGAAAACAGGGTTCCATATCTTCAGCCAGTTTAGAAAACTCTCTCATGAACCAAGACTGACAATCTTGCCCTGTATATGACTTATAATAGGAGATTGAGTCATCGAAACTACAATGTAGATAATAAGCTATACTGTAAGAGTAGATAGGCTAGGCCGATTCTAGCACACTTTTGCTCATTTTTACATGTAAATTCCCATAAGGAAATCTAAGAAAGAAATAAGGAAAGTACCGAAAATGGTTCTTTTTTGCGTTGGGGTCAATGACCTCTCTGACCTCTCTGATTCATGTATTGGAGTCAATGACCATTATTCATATTATACTATACAAGGGAAATATATACAAATCAATCTCGGTTGGTAGCAGGAAGAAGTAAAACCCAAGAAGTCTTAAGCTGAAGAGCTGAAAGAAGTGTACATCAATGACCAGAAGAGATAGTAGGAAAAAAAATCTTCGTATGAAAGAAGTGACATGTATGAGAAAGAAGAAGAAGAAAAATGGCTGTAATTAGTGCCGTGAATGCTCTCTGGAAGGAGCGTGCATATCAGGATATCAGGAGAGCGAAGAGGTATGGGTCGCGAATTTCTGCTCCGAAATGTCAGTTCTGCGCATGCGCTACTAACTTGAAATATATGTCTGAGAATTCGTATGGGGGGCTCAGAGGACTGAAATATTTTATGTGACTCTCATTGATTCTTCATGGGGGCACTGGGGCTCAAGGAGTCTTCATGTGGTCCCCATGAGTCTTTTTGTGTATTCAGGAGATTGAAATTATATGATATAAAGAAATGAGGCCCACCGGGGGGAAGTGAAACTCTTTGGTACATAGGAGTTTCTTCGGAGACTTGTGGAGGTCTTCTTCGTAGATTTGGATATCAAATTACATAGTTATTTTCGAATATGAAACTAATAGACGACAACTCCGTGTTAAATATTAATTTTTCATTCGAATTCAATGAGACTAGAACGAAACATATGATATAAATTCAAGTTGATGTTATCACAGAGAAAGATAAGAGAGACATGTGTTTCCGAATGGAATAATGACCTTGTATCTAATTAATTCATTTACTTACGGAGATGTCCAAAGTATTCATTCAACGAATGAAATTTCAAATGTTAGATATATTTATAGTTATTACGTATTTTTCAATGAATAATTTATTCATATCAACATTGATTATCACGATTTTTGAATGAAGTAATTTATATACTGTACCTACAGGGTGTGTCCCCAAATTTCAAATTAAAAAATCCAACGCGAGAATCGAACCTCTATATCTGATGTCCAACACTATCAAGCTCAAAAAAAAAAATTCAATATATCTATAATAGGAATTCAACACTATGTTCACTGCTCTTAAAAAAAAAATTCAAATTAAAAAATCCAACGAAAATCGAACCTCTATATCAGAAGTCAAACACTATCAAACTTAAAAAAAAATTATACTAAATGTATGAATTGAACCCAATATATCTATATAAGGAGTTCAACACTATGTTCGCTGCTCTACCAAGCTTAAGAAAAAATTTCAAATTAAAAAATCCAGCGCGAGGATCGAACCTATTTATCAGAAATCCAACACTATCAAGCTTAAAAAAAAAATCATAATGAAGAAATCCACATGTAGAATTGAACCCAGTATATCTATATTAGGAGTTCACTGCTCTACCAAGTTTAAAAAAAATTCAAATTGAAAAATCTGTTATTATAATTACATTTAATTTTAAGGGGTAAAGAGAACCAACAATATGATATCATCGAAGTAGGAGATTTTATCAGAGTTCGGTTTATACATTTTTCAATCGGTGAATATCATAAGCGAAATCATTCAAGAAACATTTCCTGGAATGTGAGTCTTTTCGAATATTATATGGTTGATTTCATGAATTCGTTTGAAATCTGTAATACTAGAGTCTCGCATAATTATTGCGACAATGTCTCAAATTTCCTGTTATGAATAATTTATGTAGAATGTACGTGTCAGCCAATATTGTTTCTATCATTTCTGTATTAAATAATTCATAAATTTACAGGGGCGTATCAGACTTAATTTTTTAAATTCAAATGTCTGATTTAATTTTTTAAATTCAAATGTCTGATTCCATATATTGTTCGAATTGAATGAAGTCATTTCATTATCATGCTAACTTTCATAGGTGACGGACGTGTCAACACACTAATAAATAAATTACCGATTGAGTTACATTTACCAGGTTATTCGTATTGTGGACCTGCTACCAAGTTAGAAGAACGTCTTCGTAGAGGTGATCCGGGGATTGATAAACTCGACGAAGCTTGTAAAGAACACGACATTTCCTACTCGAAAAGCAAAGATCTATCTGTTAGACATAAAGCTGATCAAATTCTCGAAGATAAAGCTTGGGAACGATTTAAGTCAAAGGACGCTAAATTCAAAGAGAAATCTAACGCTCTTATGGTTACAGGAATTATGAAATCTAAACGTAAACTAGGAATGGGTCTCAAAAAGTCGTTCAAAATGAGTGTTATTAACCCTGTTGCTAAAATGTTGAAAAGAGAAGGTATTGAAGGAAATCTGAAAAAGTAATCCATTAAGGCACTTAAAGCAGCAAGGCTTGCAATCAAGAAAGCAGGGGGTCGTAGAAACATACGAGTACCTAGAATTATTCCATTCGAATCAAAATCAGGGGGTCTTCTACCCTTAGTTCCAATATTCGCTGGACTATCTGCTTTGGGAATGTTGTTGAGTTGTTGAGCGCTGTTGCCAAAACCGTAGTTGACGCTAAAAATGCTACTAAAAAGTTGGAAGAGGAACATCGCCATAACAAGGGAATGGAATCTATAGGTAAAGGGCTCTACGTGAAAAAATGTGTTTTTGATAAATCCCAGTTTTTTCAGATATTTTCTCCTCTGATTCAACCAAAAGATATTCAATATCAGCGTAAACTATAAATGGGGCCTTTTCCTTATTCAAAAAATTTTTAAACTCTATAAAATCAACTCCCTCCGGAGGACACGATACTTTACATTCGTTTAGACCATCAAAATAATTTTTATGATTTTCTAAAGAATTTTCAGTTTGAAAATGATTGAGACATATATCACAAAAATAAATAGAACATTTATGCTTTGAATTTTGAGATTTAAGTAAACGTGACATGCTTTTTATCCAAGTAAAATGATAAACTGTTTTTTCTTCAAAATTGTCAGTTTGCATCATGAAATCACTGTAATTTTTTTCCGTTTTTAACATTAATAAATGTATACGCTCCTTATCTTTATTTTTGCTCAAAAATATCGGAACCACTGTTTCCTTTTCAATCGTGTACACATTAATTGATAAATTGTTGAGTTTTTCAAACTTAGGAATTTGGTCTAGAGTTATTGGGAAAGATATACCCTCATATTTCAAAATAGAGCTAGGTGGGTATGAATAAGTCCTTTCAGTATGCTTCTTAGTAGGTCTTAAACATGAGTAGATAAGGTATGGGGCTTCTGCACCGGAAGTCGGCCATTTTGTGGCGGGAAATTTAAACAACAATGTCATTTCTGCGCATGCGCGAACTCTGGACGGGAAGTCGGCCATTTTGCGAACGTCGGCCATTTTCCAAGATGGCGGACCATGGTATTATCGTACTTTGAAACCTGACCAACAGATGGCGTTTCAAGATGGCTGACCACAGTATTATCGTAATTTGGAACTTGACCAACAGATGGCGTTCCAAGATGGCGTTTCAAGATGGCTGACCACAGTATTATCGTAATATGGAACTTGACCAACAGATGGCGTTCCAAGATGGCGTTTCAAGATGGCTGACCACAGTATTATCGTAATTTGGAACTTGACCAACAGATGGCGTTCCAAGATGACGTTTCCATATGACGGACCACAATATTATCGTAATTTGGAACCTGACCAACAGATGGCGTTCCAAGATGGCGTTTCAAGATGGCTGACCACTGTATTATCGTAATTAAGAACCTGGCCACCAGAGGGAGTTCTTACAGATCACGTTTTTACAGATCACTGTATTATCGTCATTAGGAACCTGACCACCAGATGGCGTTCCAAGATGACAGATCATTAAATTCTCATCATTCAGAATCTCGCCAACAGATGGCGTTTCAATAGCATTCGAACTTCCACCAGATGGCGTTCCAAGATGGCGTTTCAAGATGGCGGACCACTGTATTATAGTAATTAAGAACCTGGCCACCAGAGGGCGTTCTAACAGATCACGTTCTTACAGATCACTGTATTATCGTCATTAGGAACCTGACCACCAGATGGCGTTCCAAGATGACAGATCATTATATTCTCATCATTCAAAATCTCGCCAACAGAGGGCGTTTCAATAGCATTCAAATTTGAATGTTTGACGTATGACAGTTCTATGCTCTAAGATATCTATGGTTCAAGATGACATTTGACCGTAACGAATGACAGATGGGATGACGTATGACAGTTCTATGCTCTAAGATATCTATGATTCAAGATGACATTTGACAGTAACGAATAACAGATCAGATGTTTGACGTATGACAGTTCTATGCTCTGAGATATCTATGGTTCAAGATGACATTTGAAGTTTCGAATGACAGTTCTATGCTCTAAGACATCTATGATTCAAGATTACATTTGACAGTTACGAATGACAGATGGGATGACAAAACTATGCTCTAAGATATCTATTATTCAAATGACATTTGACAGTTCTATGTTTTAAATCCAAGATGGTGGATCTGTGAGTCTATGAGAATAAGCATGGGGGCCTAGAGGACTGAAATTGTAAATGGGGGCATCCAGGTGTCTTCGTCCAGGCTCAGACGACTGAGTTCGATATATAGAAATATATGAAGTCTTCATGGGGGCCCTTGAGACACTTATACAAATTTTAACCTTACTTTTCGTTAGCTGACTTACACATCACTGTTCAGGAGTATAAGTTGATTTTTAAAAAAATTCAAAATTGAAGAAATCGAGCTCGGGGTTTGAACCTCTATATTAGGAGTCCATGGCTCTACCATGTTAAATCACATTAAAAAATCCAACGCGAGGATCGAACCTCTATATCAGAAGTCCAACACTATCAAGCTTAAAAAAAAAATTCTAATTAAAAAATCTTGCGCGAGGATCGAACCTCTATATCAGAAGTCCAACGCTATCAAGCTTAAATAAAAAAATTCTAATTGAAAAATCCTGCGCGAGGATCGAACCTCTATATCAGAAGCCCAACACTATCAATCTTAAAAAAAAATTCATACTGAATGTAGAATTGAACCCAGTATATCTATATCAGAAGACACTATCAAGCTTTAAAAAAAAAAAAAAAATTTCAAATTAAAAATCCAACACGAGGATCGAACCTCTATATCAGAAGCCCAACACTATCAATCTTTAAAAAAATTCATACTGAATGTAGAATTGAACCCAGTATATCTATATTAGGAGTTCAACACTATGTTCAATGCTCTTAAAAAAAAATTTCAAATTAAAAAATCCAACGCGAGGATCGAACCTCTATATCAGAAGTCCAACACTATCAATCTTAAAAAAAAATCATACTGAATGTAGAATTGAACCCAGTATATCTATATTAGGAGTTCAACACTATGTTACACAAGCTTAAAAAAAGTTTCAAATTGAAAAATTCAGCGTGAGAATCGAACCTATTATAGTAGGAGTCCATAGTGTTCACTGCTCTATTAAAAAATTTCAAATTAAAAAATCCAACGCGAGAATCGAACCTCTATATCAGAAGTCCAACACTATCAAGCTTAAAAAAAAATTCATACTGAAGAAATCCACATGTAGAATTGAACCCAATATATCTATATTAGGAGTTCAACACTATGTTCACTGCTCTTAAAAAAAAAAAAATTCAAATTAAAAAATCCAACGCGAGAATCGAACCTCTATATCAGAAGTCCAACACTATCAAGCTTACAAAAAAAAAATTCTAATTAAAAAATCCCGCGCGAGGATCGAACCTATATATCAGTCCAACATTATCAAGCTTCAAAAAATTCACACTAAAGAACTCCCCATGTAGAATTGAACCTGTCATATTAGGAATCCATGACTCTACCAAGTTAAAAAAAAAAGATTTCAAATTAAAAAAACCAACGCGAGAATCGAACCTATATATCAAGTCCAACACCACCAAGCTTAAAAAAAAAATTCAAATTAAAAAGTCCAGCGCAGGGATCGAACCCAGTATATCAGAAGTCCAACACGTCCATGACTCTACCAAGTTAAAAAAAAATTCCAAATTAAAAAAATCCAGGGCGAGGATCGAACCTATTTATCAGAAGTCCAACACTAACAAGCTTAAAAAATAAAAAATCATAATGAAGAAATCCGCATGTAGAATTGAACCCAGTATATCTATATTAGGAGTTCAACACTAGGAGTTACACAAGCTTAAAAAAATTTTCAAATTAAAAAATCCAGTGCGAGGATCGAACCTATTTATCAGAAGTCCAACACTATCAAGCTTAAAAAATAAAATAAAAAAAAATCATAATGAAGAAATCCACATGTAGAATTGAACCCAGTATATCTATGTAAGGAGTTCACTGCTCTATCAAGCGTAAAAAAAATTTCAAATTGAAAAATCCGTTGGCCCTTATAATTACATTTGATTTTAAGGGCTAAAGAGAACCAACAATATAATATCATCGAAGTAGGAGATTTTATCAGAGTTCGGTTTATACATTTTCCAAGCTTCTCATCAATAACTCGGTATAAGTAATTCATAAATATTCGAAGCGGTACATTATGTGAATTGACCTAATTGACGGACTGTTTACGTTGCAAAAAACGGGTCGTTGCACGTTAGAAGTCACTGATTTCCGATCTAGTCCAATGAACTGGAATATCTTTATTTCATTGTCATTTTAAACGTTCATAGATGACTAACTAGAGTTACCTTCAAATAATATAATCATAGACTTTGAGTAATAATTGTTGAAAATAATAGATAGATAGATAGATATAATAATATATTAACGATAATAATAATATATTAACGATTAGTTTACGTGAAGTGTGTGAAATAATTGTTCAAGCCAAATAAACTTCAAGAATAAGTCCCCCTTATTACAACCGGAGTTCCAGTGTTTATCAAGTGAGTACATTTTATTTTTTAATAGATTCAGAATTGGAGCTTGTATATACTAGATAATTTTTGGTTCAATCAATTCAAATCGAATATTTATGTCTGTTTTTAATTGAACTATATTCAAGTTTTTAACCTTATATAAATCAATAGTAAATAGGTAATTACCATATACATAAGGCTAAAACGAAATAATTTCATTCTTTCAACATAGATATATACAAATCCATATACATAAGGTTAAAATTTTCTATTATATAAAGCTCTCTGTATATAGATGTGAATTAATAATCACTAACTTCATGATCAATAAATCTTTGACTTACCTTTATGAAATTTCAGAAAAATAAACAGTCACTTGTATGTGTGTTATACAGAAAAATAACAGGGTTCTCATACTCTTATTTTATTATGCTCGTAACGGAGTACGTTAAGCGTTAAAAATGTTTATAAATTGTCGTATAACTGAAAAAGAAATATATCCTTATTGGTATTACAGATTTCAGAAAGGATATTTATACATATTTTTAATATAACTCACATAATTGATATTATTTTTTGGATATCCTGAATAGTTAGCATGTTAAAATACATATGGGACCCCGAGGACTGAAATTATTTGACATAATAGAATGGATGAAAATATTTTTTATTAAATATAAACATAAAAGTAAGATATTAAACTTAAATATTCATAAAATATCTCGTGTCTCATTGATGGTCATCCTAGAAGAATCTGAAACAATATTAAAACCATATTGAGGGCGAAACTATGATCTGTGGTTAGAACGTTTAATGAGTTTATATGAAATATATCATTAATTACATTCATTCGATAGAGACACAATTGAAACGTAAAAACATCTTATGTAGAAAAAATACTTTAATGTTTCAATGTTTTAGCGTTTCAATATTCAATAAAACAAAACAAAAAAAAGTAAGGAGAATCAAATTATTAGTTTAGTATTAAAATTATATTACTCACTTCTTCATTCCTGCGCCTTGTAGTAACAGAAGGCTACTCTAAGTCTGACGTCCATCCATATGACGACGTTATATCCAAAAATAACGTCATCCCATAGTTCTTCCATGTCGTTGGGCCTCGTGGGAGGATCTCCTTCGACGAGGTTGATGTGAATCTATTGAAAATCAATTAGGAATTAATATAGAATTGATAAATTAATTTTGAAATACTCACATTTTCAGCGGGGTAAAAATCCCCTAGAATATCCTCAGCGAATGTGAACATCCTTAATTCGGTTGACATGGACATGTTTCTTTTTATGGTAACGTAAAAAATAATTTCGCTTTATATACTCGAAAATATATGAGATTTCTCGAAAAATGTTTTCTCACACATACACACATGATACTTATCACATTTCAAGCCTATCTTGTGGAGTAAGATGACTACACTAAGAGATCAAATTATAACATTTCTTCTCATACGTTTAAATATCATACTATGTTGAAATTTCATCAAACAACAACAAAAAAAAAATTCAACTTATTTCAAGCCATTTTTCATATACCCTTAACTAGGTTGTGTGACAATTTATAGAAAAATACTAACAAAATCTCATAAACTCATAAAAATAACGATAAGTCATTACAGAGGAAATTTATGAAAAATATAGGTTTATAAAATTTTTGTGTAACTAAAAAATGAATATATCCTTATTAGTATTACAGATTTCAAACGAATTAATGAAATCAACAATATATTTGAAAAGACTCACATTCCAAGAAATGTTTCTTGCACGATTTCGGTTTTAATATTCAACAGGATGTTTATAAATATTTTTAATATAACTTCATATAAATCAATATACGATAATTCGCAATACTACTGATTTCCGCAAGCTTGCTATCAATAACCCGAAATAGTAATTCATAATTACTCGAGCTATTAGTGTGGAAGTTCAGTCTTACGTTAGTTTTACAATTGTAACACACACACACCAATTAATAATTGAATGTCGTAGCCAAAATATCATATAATCGAGTTTTAGATTTTAGTCATATTTTTCAACAAGAATCAGGTTCAGTATTACAACACGATTTTTATAGAATATATTTTTGTTTCTAGATATGGATTTACTGAAAACATTGAATTCTGCTTCTCTTCTCGAAAAGAAGCCGAAATTGAAACTAACAGAACTGATAGTCGATAAACCCTATCAAATACATAAGGCTAAAATCATCAAATCAACTTTCGGAGAGTCGGTGTTGCTTGATTTGGGAGATCACATCCTGTTTCTACCTAAGAGACTTACCGAAGAATATCGACCTTATATCGAACAAATCTCTTCAGGACGATATTCGATTGTTTCCAAAGGAACTGTGGAAACCGGAAAATCACATCATGCATCTTCCTTCAAGCTGATTGAAAATTAAGGTGAATATTACTCAATTTTCCTTGTTGTACATTTTTATGTCAAAAATGAATTTTATATCTGATTAACGAAAATAGATCACATACCTGCTTACATTTTCAGAGCAAAATTATTCTCTTTCAAATTGTAAAATGACAAGAAAATTAATTTTATCTCAATTAATACTTGTAATAGAGATTTGAGACGAATTAATTTTACCATTGGTAAAAAGGTAATTACACACAAACTGTATAGCATTGAACAGATTAAAATCGTCCTCATGATGATTCTGATGATGAAGCTATATTAAATTCCCTCATCAATCGATACTTTAACATTCCACTATTCACTTAATAGATAAATTGTTTTGTTCTAGGAAAATATATTAAAGAAAAGTCAACATAGAGATCATACCACAACAACAGAACTGATAATCGATAAACCCTATCAAATACATAAGGCTAAAATCGGCAAATCAACTTTCGGGGAATCTGTGTTACTTGATTTGGGAGATCACATCCTGTTTCTACCTAAGAGACTTACCGAAGAATATCGACCTTATATCGAACAAATCTCTTCAGGACGATATTCGATTGTTTCCAAAGGAACTGTGGACACCGGAAAATCACACCATGCATCTTCCTTCAAGCTGATTGAAAATTAAGGTGAATATTACTCAATTTTCTCTGTGTGTACATTTTTATGTTAAAAATGAATTTTATATCTGATTAACGAAAATAGATCACATACCTGCTTACATTTTCAGAGCAAAATTATTCTCTTTCAAATTGTAAAATGACTAGAAAATTAATTTTATCTCAATGAATACTTGTAATAGAGATTTGAGACGAATTAATTTTACCATTGGTGAAAAGGCGATTACACACAAACTGTATAGCATTGAACAGATTAAAATCGTCCTCATGATGATTCTGATGATAAAGCTATATTAAATACCCTCATCGATCGATACTCTAACATTCCACTATTCACTTAACAGATAAATTGTTTTGTTCTAGGAAAATATATTCAAGAAAAGTCAACATAGAGATCATACCACAACAAGAGCAGCATCAAAGCCTATCAGTGAATATTTATCTATTCAATAAGTTTCAATCCAAACAATTATTATTGAAAATGTCGATTCCTTATGTATATGATTTTGTTGATTAGTATATAAGTAGAATAAAATCATATCATTTGAACCTTATGTATAGGATGTTGTTTGTTATATAAATAGAATAAAATTATTTCGTTTTATATACATGATGCTTTCTATATATCTTTGATAACATAATAAAATGGTTATAAATTATTTCGATCTTTATTTCTGAAATGATTCTGATATGATACAAAGGTTTCACTTACTTCTTATGAATAATACATATGTTTTGAATTTATTATGATTCACACTCATGTGAATTGATTAAATAATTTATATTTCAGTATAGAACATAGAAAATATTTAATGAAAAACATATTGTATGAAATAACATACATAGCATATTCAAAAATCAATTATAAGGTAAGTGATTTATATAAAATTTCATTTGTTCAGTTTAATGTTTTTCAACAAGAAAATTAGATTATTAACGTTTTCTGAAGTAAATTTGAAAAAATTTTTATTTTCTCCTTAATTTTGGAACTCTTTAACCTCTTGATGAGTGAACACCAGGTTTTTCTTTTTATTAAATAAAACAAACATATGTGAAATTTCATTCTTTATTCATATTGAAGAACTGTAAACAAAAAAAATTAAATCAGTTAACCATTACATAAATCTTGACTCAAGTAAACATATCGATTATGATGTATGAAACATGGTAAATGACTATGAATTTTAAATTTATCTCTAGATCTAGATTGAAGAAGATCAGAGGTTCTGATTTTTCATTATGAAAATATTCATATGAAGGAAATATCAAAGATTTCTTTGAGACCAAACTATTGTAGATAGCAATTAATATAAAATTCTACAGTAAAATACAACCGAAAACTCATAAATATATATCCTTGAAATGGTTCAAACGAAATTATAGTTTATCATATTGAAGGGAAAAATTAACGATATGGTATATTCTAAAGAAACACATTCCAAGAAATGTTTCTTGAAAATTTCAATTATAATATTGAACATTAATCTATTATGGTTTTACTTCTACAAATTTATCCACCCAAATATCGCTCATTGGAGCAATTTTCAAGGGTACACCCTATACTGGATATTATCCATACAAGGAAAGTGATGAGATCATTGACCCTTGTGAAGCACAAGAGAATTCAATCTTCATTTTCGATGATATAATGGGTGACAAGCAAAATAGTCTCTTATGAATTTACTATACTTGAATATAAATTATTTTATCAATTCACATAAGTGTGAACTATAACAAACTCAAACCGATATATTGTTAGTTGTATAAATTAATGGTCATCTGAATATATGAACGCAATAGAACCAACACGTTGTAGATCCAACACGTTGTAGAACCAGCACGTTGTAGAACCAACACGTTGTAGAACCAGCACGTTGTAGAACCAACATGTTGTAGAACCTAACCCACACGTTGTAGAACCCAACCCTCATGTTGTAGAACCCAACCCTCACGTTCTATGACCAACATGTTGTAGAACCCAACCCTCACGTTGTAGAACCCAACACGTTGCAGAACCAACACGTCGTTGGTAAACAGACAACGTTCTTTCTAATAACAATGAAATAAAGGTAACTTGATATCCAACTCTCCGAAGATGGCCTACACACGAGTCTCCGAAACCCCCATTCCATTATATCAAATAATTTCAGGCCTCTGGCCCCCTATATGTATTTTAACATGTTAACTATTCAAGATATCCAAAAATTAACGAAGCAAAAATAATATCAATTATGCGAGACTTTAATTTAACTTTTTTTTTTAAAAACTTGGTAGAACCATGGACTCCTAATATAACAGGTTCAATTCTACATTTGATCTGATTTCTTTAGTATGAATTTTTAAATTTAAAAAATTAAGTCTGATACGCCCCTGTACATTTATAAATTATTCAATACAGAAATGATAGAAACAATATTAGCTGACACGTACATTCTACATAAATTATTCATAACAGGAAACTTGATACATTGTCGCAATAATTATGCGAGACTCTTAAATATATCCGTACTAGTATTATTACAGATTTCAAACGAATTCATGAAATCAACCATATATTCGAAAAGACTCACATTCCAGGAAATGTTTCTTGAATGATTTCGCTTATAATATTCACCGATTGAAAAATGTATAAACCGAACTCTGATAAAATCTCCTACTTCGATGATATCATATTGTTGGTTCTCTTTACCCCTTAAAATTAGATGTAATTATAATAAGAGATATTTCAATTTGAAATTGATTTTTTAAGCTTGGTAGAGCAGTGAACTCCTAATATAGATATACTGGGTTCAATTCCACATGTGGATTTCTTCATTATGATTTTTTTTGAGCTTGATAGTGTTGGACTTCTGATAAATAGGTTCGATCCTCGCACTGGATTTTTTAATTTGAAATTTTTTTTAAAGCTTGTGTAACTCCTAGTGTTGAACTCCTAATACAGATTAACTGGGTTCAATTCTACATGTTGATTTCTTCAGTATGAATTTTTTTTAAAGCTTGGTAGTGTTGGACTTCTGATATAGAGGTTCGATCCTCGCGTTGGATTTTTTAATTTGAAATTTTTTTTTAAGAGCATTGAACATAGTGTTGAACTCCTAATATAGATATACTGGGTTCAATTCTACATTCAGTATGAATTTTTTTTAAAGATTGATAGTGTTGGACTTCTGATATAGAGGTTCGATCCTCGTGTTGGATTTTTAATTTGAAATTTTTTTTTTTTTTTAAGCTTGATAGTGTCTTCTGATATAGATATACTGGGTTCAATTCTATATTCAGTATGAATTTTTTTTAAAGATTGATAGTGTTGGGCTTCTGATATAGAGGTTCGATCCTCGCGCAGGATTTTTCAATTAGAATTTTTTTATTTAAGCTTGATAGCGTTGGACTTCTGATATAGAGGTTCGATCCTCGCGTTGGATTTTTTAATGTGATTTAACATGGTAGAGCCATGGACTCCTAATATAGAGGTTCAAACCCCGAGCTCGATTTCTTCAATTTTGAATTTTTTTTAAAATCAACTTATACTCCTGAACAGTGATGTGTAAGTCAGCTAACGAAAAGTAAGGTTAAAATTTGTATAAGGGCCCCCATGAAGACTCCATATATTTCTATATATCGAACTCAGTCGTCTGAGCCTGGACGAAGACACCTGGTTGCCCCCATTTACAATTTCAGTCCTCTAGGCCCCCATGCTTATTCTCATAGACTCACAGATCCACCATCTTGGATTTAAAACATAGAACTGTCAAATGTCATTTGAATAATAGATATATTAGAGCATAGATCTGTCATCCCATCTGTCATTCGTAACTGTCAAATGTAATCTTGAATCATAGATGTCTTAGAGCATAGAACTGTCATTCGAAACTTCAAATGTCATCTTGAACCATAGATATCTCAGAGCATAGAACTGTCATACGTCAAACATCTGATCTGTTATTCGTTACTGTCAAATGTCATCTTGAATCATAGATATCTTAGAGCATAGAACTGTCATACGTCATCCCATCTGTCATTCGTTACGGTCAAATGTCATCTTGAACCATAGATATCTTAGAGCATAGAACTGTCATACGTCAAACATTCAAATTTGAATGCTATTGAAACGCCCTCTGTTGGCGAGATTTTGAATGATGAGAATATAATGATCTGTCATCTTGGAACGCCATCTGGTGGTCAGGTTCCTAATGACGATAATACAGTGATCTGTAAGAACGTGATCTGTTAGAACGCCCTCTGGTGGCCAGGTTCTTAATTACGATAATACAGTGGTCCGCCATCTTGAAACGCCATCTTGGAACGCCATCTGGTGGAAATTGGAATGCTATTGAAACGCCATCTGTTGGCGAGATTCTGAATGATGAGAATTTAATGATCTGTCATCTTGGAACGCCATCTGGTGGTCAGGTTCCTAATGACGATAATACAGTGATCTGTAAAAACGTGATCTGTAAGAACTTCCTCTGGTGGCCAGGTTCTTAATTACGATAATACAGTGGTCAGCCATCTTGAAACGCCATCTTGGAACGCCATCTGTTGGTCAGGTTCCAAATTACGATAATATTGTGGTCCGTCATATTGAAACGTCATCTTGGAACGCCATCTTTTGGTCAAGTTCCAAATTACGATAATACTGTGGTCAGCCATCTTGAAACGCCATCTTGGAACGCCATCTGTTGGTCAAGTTCCATATTACGATAATACTGCATTTAACTTGGTAGAGCCATGGACTCCTAATATGACAGGTTCAATTCTACATGGGGATTTCTTTAGTATGAATTTTTTTTAAGCTTGGTAGTGTTGAACTGATATGTAGGTTCGATCCTCGCGCTGGATTTCTTAATTTGAAATTATTTTAAGCTTGGTAGTGTTGGACTTCTGATATATAGGTTCGATCCCCGCGTTGGATTTTTTAATTTGAATTTTTTTTTTTTTTAACTTGGAGTCATGGACTCCTAATATGACAGGTTCAATTCTATATGGGATTTCTTCAGTATGATTTTTTTTTTAAAGCTTGATAGTGTTGGACTTCTGATATAGAGGTTCAAACCCTGAGCTCGATTATTTCAATTTTGAATTTTTTTAAAATCAACTTGGTACGTGACGTCACCTGTTATCCACCAAATTAGATTTGAAAGAGGAAAGACCATAGATCCTCCATCTTTGATTCAAACCATAGATCTGTCATACGTCTAATATTAAATACAATTACCCTCTGTTGAGAAGGTTCCGAGGGATTCCTGAACCGTGATCTGTAAGTCAGCTAATGAAAAATGAAACATTAATATTTGTATAAGAGTCTCAAGGGCCCCCATGAAGACTCCATATATTCCTATATATCGAACTCAGTCGTCTGAGCCTGCCCGAAGACACCTGGAGGCTCCCATTTACAATTTCAGTCCTCTAGGCCCCCATGGTTATTCTCGTAACCTCGCGCATCCACCATCTTGGATTTAAAACATAGAACTGTCAAATTTCATTTTGAATCATAGATATCTTAGAGCATCGATCTGTCATACGTCATCCCATCTGTCATTCGTTACGGTCAAATGTCATCTTGAACCATAGATATCTCAGAGCATAGAACTGTCATACGTCAAACATTCAAATTTGAATGCTATTGAAACGCCCTCTGTTGGCGAGATTTTGAATGATGAGAATATAATGATCTGTCATCTTGGAACGCCATCTGGTGGTCAGGTTCCTAATGACGATAATACAGTGATCTGTAAGAACGTGATCTGTTAGAACGCCCTCTGGTGGCCAGGTTCTTAATTACGATAATACAGTGGTCCGCCATCTTGAAACGCCATCTTGGAACGCCACCTGGTGGAAATTTGAATGCTATTGAAACGCCCTCTGTTGGCGAGATTCTGAATGATGAGAATATAATGATCTGTCATCTTGGAACGCCATCTGGTGGTCAGGTTCCTAATGACGATAATACAGTAATCTGTAAAAACGTGATCTGTAAGAACTCCCTCAGGTGGCCAGGTTCTTAATTACGATAATACAGTGGTCAGCCATCTTGAAACGCCATCTTGGAACGCCATCTGTTGGTCAGGTTCCAAATTACGATAATATTGTGGTCCGTCATATTGAAACGTCATCTTGGAACGCCATCTGTTGGTCAAGTTCCAAATTACGACTTGGAACGCCATCTGTTGGTCAAGTTCCAAATTACGATAATACTGTGGTCAGCCATCTTGAAACGCCATCTTGGAACGCCATCTGTTGGTCAAGTTCCATATTACGATAATACTGTGGTCAGCCATCTTGAAACGCCATCTTGGAACGCCATCTGTTGGTCAAGTTCCAAATTACGATAATACTGTAGTCAGCCATCTTGAAACGCCATCTTGGAACGCCATCTGTTGGTCAGGTTCCAAAGTACGATAATACCGTGGTCCGCCATTTCGGAAAATGGCCGACGTTCGCAAAATGGCCGACTTCCCGTCCAGAGTTCGCGCATGCGCAGAAATGACATTGTTGTTTGAATTTCCCGCCACAAAATGGCCGACTTTAGGTGCAGAAGCCCCATACCTTATCTACTAACATGACATGATTGCCCAAAGGAAACAATGCGAGTCATTATTCTTTACATTCACTACGGCTTTTTTATTTTGAATGAACATAGGTAGCTCTACATATGTAGAATTACCTATTGTAATCGGTCTGTATTCATTTATATTGATTTTTAGGTTAAGAATTTGTGAAAGAGCCACCCACTGTCACGCTCCTGAAACTCATCCATTTTCCTAAGAATGACAGCTCGAAATTTAGTATTATACAATTCTTTCATGTCATCGGAGAGATCAACAACAGAACTTTCAGTAGCAAATGTTTTAATACTTTCTTCCCTAGTATCTGGTTTGATATAATTACAGCTTAAAATTATATTAACTTTTAAAATGAAGAATGAATTTTTAAGAAAATAACTATTTTTTAAAATAACCATGTATGTAATTTAATATCCAAATCTACGAAGACGGCCTCCTATATACCACGAATTTCTGTCCCCCTACGGTCCTATATATCATATAATTTCAATCTACTGAACACACATGAAGACTCCTAGGGGCCCCATGAAGAATCCTGGGGACTCCGGTGCCCCCATGAAGACATCCGTGGGCCCCCATTCCTATATATATGATATAATTTCAATCTCCCGAACCCACATGAAGACTCCTGGGGGCCCACATGAAGACTCCTCGAGCCCCGGTGCCCCCATGAAGAATCCCTGAGGGTCTCATAAAAAATGTCAGTTCTCTGGGTCTCCATACGTATTCTCATACCTATATTTACAGTTAGTCGCGCATGCGCAGAAATGACAGTTTGAACAGTTTTGGACCTAAATTTGGACAATAGGACGCGTCTTCTATAGCCTGGACAAGACCTATGCAACTATTTCCTCTAAACATCTTATGCTGGATTCATTGTTTGACAGACTGTAAGCGTAGACGCAACGCAATAATATCAACTATAGAATGTATGTACTTTTATTTATAAATGAACGTAAACGCATGACGTAACGTAAGAGAAACGGACTGGAACGGAGGAGTTGACCAACATTCATCTTCTTACAGTGCGTTTCTTACGTCCGGCCAATCAAAACAACGAATTCTGTGTGATGTCAGCCTTACTGTCAGATGTCACTTGTCCCGCCTTCAGTTTAGTAAAGTTCTTTGCTTTTTATTCTTGTTTTTTTAATTGTTCGAAATAGATGAATAATTAGAATATTATAATACGAATTCACACCAACACAGGCTATTCACAATGAATGTGATTTGTAGGTTATGTTGAATGTCACTCATCACCTTAACCTCTACCCATGCGCAAAAATTCCGTTCCGTCCAATTATAAATTCTAAAATTTTTTACAGTCCGTTTGTTACGTATTCAGAGCGTCTACGTTTACAGTCGGTCAAACTATAAATCCAGCTTTAGTACATACGTCGACATTGTTTATACCTGCTCATTAATTATGACTGCCCACTTTGTACATAGGTCTTACAGACATCAAGCACTCTCTCCCTATAGGGATACGTCTGTCATGCCTCCGTGAAGGAAATAGTGGTCATCCCTTTTATACCAGAATGGAGCCACAAAAAATTAATTAATCAGTATTGTTCACTTGTTTTCTCAAATATTGTAGAAAACCAATTCATCTATTTATTCATACGAGTTACTAGGAATCGTGAAAATCAATTATCTGTAAAAAAAGATGGTAAAGATGAGCGACATTATGTTAGATCAGCAAACAACATATTATATTATAAACAGCCTAATGAATAATTTACCCTCATAATGAAAAAAATTTACAACTTCAACAATGAACGAAATTTTTTCAAGTCTACATAAAAGTGTAAATATCCAAATATCTCAGGAACGATACATTTTAGAGTTAAAATAACATTTCCGCAGACTATTTGAAACCCCCTAGAGAACGTTTGACGTTCCATAATATATAATAATATAAACACCCTAATAAATAATTCACTCATAATTAAAAAATTTTAGTCCAACTTTGAACAGAATTCCACATGAAATAATGAATATCTCGGAAACTACTCTTCTTAGACAAAAAATAAAAATAATATACCTCTCAAAGTAACTTCAATCGACTCTCAACCTCCTCTTTCATATAACAAAGTATGAGCAACATACGTTAAGAATTTACCACATAAGTGTAACAAGGTTCGTTCTAGCCCACTTCAACTTTTCTAAGTACGAAATGTAATTTCTGCGCATGCGCGGCCAACTGTAAATATAGGTATGAGAACTGAAATTTTTTATGAGGGATTCTTCATGGGGGCACCAGGCCCCCAGGAGTCTTCATGTGAGTTCGGGAGATATTATATGATATATATAGGAATGGGGCCCTCGGGTGTCTTCAAGGGGGCACCGGAGGCTCCAGGATTCTTCATGGGGCCCCCAGGAGTCTTCATGTGTGTTCAGTAGATTATATTATATATAGAACCGTAGAGCGAGTGAAATTCGTGAGTCCGTCTTCGTAGATTTGGATATCAGAATACATACATAGTTATTTAAAAAATAGTTCTTTTCTTAAAAATTCATTTCCATTTTGATATATTAAATATATTCGCGTTCAAGCGAAAACGAAATGAGTAAAATCAGCTGATCGACGAACGTATAATTGAAGTCGGCAGAAACATCACATCAGCGAATTCCTTAGTTTTGACCTAGAGCCACATCTCGATGTCCCTCTAGGTCGAACGGAACGGAACGGAATTCGCTGATGTATTCATATTAGTACAGGGATGTACAAAGTATTCATTCAACTCGTTAAATAGTTATTAAATATTTTGGAATCAAATAATTTATATAATATACAGGATGTGTCCACAATATCATTATGTTTTATATATAAGGAAAGTTATGAATAACAGGAAACCAACCTGAAATAACAGAATTGACAAAATAGAAAGGATATTCTCAATCCTAAAGTGTATTTGTATCTAATGTCGTTTTTATGAACAAGATTTAATGTACAGGGTGTGTCCACATATTTCAAATGTGTGATAAACAGTTATTACGTAATTTTCAATGAATAATTCGTTCATGTCAATATTGATTTTCACGATTTTTGAATAAAATAATTTATATAATGTACAGGGTGTGTCCAAAACTTTCAAATTTCATTATATGTTGAGAATTATATGACGTCATTTCAATAATGTACAGGGTGTGTTCACATATTTCAAATGTGTGATAAACAGTTATTACGTATTTTTCAATGAATAATTTATTCATACAAACATTGATTTTCACGATTTTACTAAAAATCCCCTTTTTCATGGAATCATAGTTTCCAAACGAGTGTCATCATATTGTTATCATAAATCGAACGATACAATGTCGATTTCTCCATAGAAATAACATCGAGATAACAAAATTGCTGACCCCAACTACATTTTTCTAATAAATATATTTCACTATACGGTATCCTGATTTACATTCATTCGACATCGTTCAGTGGTCAATAGAATTTCTATTTAAAATAACGATTTCTTACCGAATGGAAATTACGTATACTCTAGTTTATACTATATTCACACATCAATAAAACATCCATTGATCAAGTGAAAATATCTTATATACAAGTTACTCATCAATAGAAGATCTATTTAAAAGTACGATTTCTGATTCAAGTGAAAAAATAACTACCATCGATCAGACATCAATACCAAATCTATTGTAGCAGGACCTAAAATAACATATAATCACGTAAGATTCCTATGAGAACATTTTTTTTTCTATTTTATATTTCTAAAGTGGTCCATACAACGCAATAATATCAACTATAGAATGTATGTACTTTTATTTATAAATGAACGTAAACGCATGACGTAACGTAAGAGAAACGGACTGGAACGGAGGAGTTGACCAACATTCATCTTCTTACAGTGCGTTTCTTACGTCCGGCCAATCAAAACAACGAATTCTGTGTGATGTCAGCCTTACTGTCAGATGTCACTTGTCCCGCCTTCAGTTTAGTAAAGTTCTTTGCTTTTTATTCTTGTTTTTTTAATTGTTCGAAATAGATGAATAATTAGAATATTATAATACGAATTCACACCAACACAGGCTATTCACAATGAATGTGATTTGTAGGTTATGTTGAATGTCACTCATCACCTTAACCTCTACCCATGCGCAAAAATTCCGTTCCGTCCAATTATAAATTCTAAAATTTTTTACAGTCCGTTTGTTACGTATTCAGAGCGTCTACGTTTACAGTCGGTCAAACTATAAATCCAGCTTTAGTACATACGTCGACATTGTTTATACCTGCTCATTAATTATGACTGCCCACTTTGTACATAGGTCTTACAGACATCAAGCACTCTCTCCCTATAGGGATACGTCTGTCATGCCTCCGTGAAGGAAATAGTGGTCATCCCTTTTATACCAGAATGGAGCCACAAAAAATTAATTAATCAGTATTGTTCACTTGTTTTCTCAAATATTGTAGAAAACCAATTCATCTATGTCGATTTCTCCATAGAAATAACATCGAGATAACAAAATTGCTGACCCCAACTACATTTTTCTAATAAATATATTTCACTATACGGTATCCTGATTTACATTCATTCGACATCGTTCAGTGGTCAATAGAATTTCTATTTAAAATAACGATTTCTTACCGAATGGAAATTACGTATACTCTAGTTTATACTATATTCACACATCAATAAAACATCCATTGATCAAGTGAAAATATCTTATATACAAGTTACTCATCAATAGAAGATCTATTTAAAAGTACGATTTCTGATTCAAGTGAAAAAATAACTACCATCGATCAGACATCAATACCAAATCTATTGTAGCAGGACCTAAAATAACATATAATCACGTAAGATTCCTATGAGAACATTTTTTTTTCTATTTTATATTTCTAAAGTGGTCCATACATAGTCAATATCGATCAGGACCGGATTTACATTCAGAGTTTTTCTTAGAAAATATTAACTCAAGTAAGTTTTTCGAATTCAATCGAGATTGACTGTGTATGATCACCCTTAAAACAACAAATGAATTTCACAAAACGTTAGCTACAAGCTTATTCAACATTTTCTGACCACTAAACACGAGGAGACCACGTAGGTTTTTTTACCTAAGAGGGTGACTGAGAAATACAAGCCTCATATAAAAGAAATAATATCAGGAGAATATACACTGGTATCGAAGGGAACCTTGGAAACAGGAAAATCTAATCCAACTTCAATCTTTACTCTATTTTAAAACTAGTTCAATATTATGTAATATTTATCGAATATAATTATGAAATTTCAAAAAAAAAAATGAACAGACTTCTTATACAACAATTCTATCAGTCTTCTTTGAAAAATCCTATGAAAATATTTATATGGAGGAAATATCGAGTATTTAAGAGACCGTACTAACTAAGGTGGGTAACAATTTATAGAAAAAATACAAAAACTCAAAATATAACGATAAAGTCTTTACAGGGGATACCGTTTAACTCATATGAAATTTAAGAAAAAAATAAAAAGTCTCTTGTATTTTGTTATAAAGAAGAGAAGGAAACCTTGGAAACAGGAAAATCTAATCCAACTTCAATCTTTACTCTATTTTAAAACTAGTTCAATATTATGTAATATTTATCGAATATATATATGAAATTTCAAAAAAAAAAAAAAAACAGACTTCTTATACAACAATTCTATCAGTCTTCTTTGAAAAATCCTATGAAAATATTTATATGGAGGAAATATCGAGTATTTAAGAGACCGTACTAACTAAGGTGGGTAACAATTTATAGAAAAAATACAAAAACTCAAAATATAACGATAAAGTCTTTACAGGGGATACCGTTTAACTCATGAAATTTTAGAAAAAAATAAAAAGTCTCTTGTATTTTGTTATAAAGAAGAGAAGGAAACCTTGGACAGGAAACAGGAAAATCTAATCCAACTTCAATCTTTACTCTCATTGAAAACTAGTTCAATATTATGTAATATTTATCGATTATATATATATATATATATATATATATATATATATATATATATATATATATATATATATATATATATATAATAATATAATAATAAATAGGAAAATCTAATCCAACTTCAATCTTTACTCTATTTTAAAACTAGTTCAATATTATGTAATATTTATCGAATATATATATATGAATATTATTATACAAAAATTTTATCAGTCTTCTTTGAAAAATCCATGAAATATTTATATGGAAGAAATATTGAGTATTTAAAAGACCGTACTAACCAGGGTGGGTAACAATTTATAGAAAAATACAAAAACTCAAAAATATAACGATAAAGTCTTTACAGGGGATATCGTTTAACTCATATGAAATTTTAGAAAAAATAAAAAGTCTCTTGTATTTTGTTATACAGAAGAAATAACAGGGATTTTCTACACTTCATTGATCACAGTTGTAACAGAGTTCTTTATTTCGATAAGGGTAAAATGTTTTATAAATTTTTGTGTGACTACCAGATTCCTAAAAATACTTTTTTTCATAGAAAAAATAAGTTTCCGATTCATAAATAAATAATTCATTTATTCAATGTTCAATGTCTTCATCAAGATTATTTTTTCAAAATTCTGATGTCAGATAAATAGGTATTACGTAATTTTCATCCCTGGAGTGATGGTGGTGACAGATGTAAATCTTAAATCCAAGACGAGGTTGAACTATGATAAAAATCCAAGGTGGTTGACCTATGCTCCTAACTCTATGTTCCAGGAGGATTTGGATATCATTTGACTTATATGAAATTTAAGAAAAAATGAACAGTCACTTGTATTTGTTATACAAAAACTCTAACTTTTCAAAAATACAATATATTAAATTTTCCTTTGAAAATTAATAGTAATATGAAAGAAATATCGAGTATAGATTTTTTTCAGAGACCAAACTAGTGTATTATCTAATAGAAAAATACGATTAAAAACTCATAAATATATCGTTGTTGTGTAAAAAATTCTCAGAAAAATAACAGAGTGATAGATCCTATGAAAATAAATATTTATATGTGTGAAATACCTATAAATTTTTCAGTCACAACTAGGGAGGGTATCAATTAATAGAAAAAATACAACTCAAAACTATATAAATATAACGATGAAGTCTTTACAGAGAATACCGTTTGACTTATACGAAATTTAATGGGTTATCAGAGTACTTCCTATTTCATGTTTTCGAAGATGAATAGGTATTTAAAAATTATTATAACATTGAATTACTCTAATATTCGGAGGACGTACGAATATAGCTATATTTAGAGGATTTATGATTATTCGATTCAAAAAATGTTTCACTCATAATTATTACAACAATCTCTTCAATTTCCTGATATATTTATCCTACGTACCTACCCTATAATATTGTTATTCTTGTTTCATAAATGAATAATTTATTTATCAAATGTACAGGAGTATCCACCGAATGAAAATTTCGAAAGTTGAACAGATAGTTATTAGGTATTCTTTTATGAATAATTTGACCCCTACATAAATGTTTTTCATGATTCATAAATGAATAATTTATTTATTCAATGTACAGGGGTGTCTACCGACTAAAGTTCCAAATGTGTTATTATATAGTTATTATATATTTTTCAACGAATAATTTATATAGTTAATGTACAGGGTGTGCATCCACAATATTTTTAAAAATTCAAATGTCAGATAGATAGGTATTACGTAATATTTAACGAATAAATGTTGTTAGGTATAGGAACATCAGATTTTATTTCTCACTGAATTCAAATTATTTTAAAGCTTTCATTACCGTCCGTTTGTCACTTGTCAATCGTGATAAACAAACATTAGGAAAGGATACAAAAACTCATCATTTTAGTTAAATATTTCTTCAATTTTTCATTCTTATTCCATACCTAGTTTACATCTTAAACAATTAAATTGATTGGTGGGAGATCCATCGAAGTGAATAAAACATAGTAAATCTGTTTATATTTTGAAAGAGTTACATAAAGGAAATGGTAGCTTATGATAAATCAATAAAAGTTCATAAGACTTCAGTTTCTTAACCAAGTAATCTGCAGAAAAATTAACTAACTTTTTGTACCACTCTTCATAATCGATTGAGTTAGCGTATATAATCAAACCCTCATAAATAATGTCTTTATCTGTAATAGTAACGTCAGTATCCCAAAAATAGTTTTAATTTTTCCGTTTATATCATTTGACAAATATTCTAATATTTGTTTCAATCTTTGAATATTTTCTTTGAGATCTACAACTACATCTCAACATAAAGAATATCAAAATTTGAATGATATATCATAATACCCCATTCATCATGATTTGTCATAATGAACCGATAGTAAATATCTTCAATCAGGTATATAACTTCGATGAAGTTCATCCAAGATAGTAGGTGACAGATGAAGTATTCTTTAAATCTAATATGATGGATCTATTCTCCTAGCTCTATGTTCTAAATCCAATATTGGTGGTGACAGATCTAGACCTTATATCCCAGATGGAGATTGATATATAACAGATCTATACTATATATCCAAGGTGGCGGATCTATGTTCCTTACTCTATGTTCCAGGAGGTTTTTGATATCATTTGACTTATATGATATTTAAGAAAAATAAACGGTCACTTATATTTGTTTAAAAAAAATTCCTACTGACAGAAGATATAACATGTTGAAATATTCTATGAAAACTAATATTCATATGAGGGAAATATCGAGTATTAATTTTTTTTCAGAGAACAAACTAGAGATCTCAGAAAAAATAACAGAGTGAAATATCCTATGAAAATAAATTTCCTACATTTATATAAGTGAAATATAGAGTTCAGATTTTTCCATTCATATTCATCAAAGGACATGACAACATCATTACAGCTAACTCCCATATAGGGCTGAAGTCCCGAGCTGGACTCAAACCATTCTCCACTAGAAATATTCCACTCGGAAATCCACAATTTGAAATGAAATTCTTTATTTTCGACATATAAAATTCTATCCGATTCTTCATCGATAAAACCACTGTCTTGGAACATCTTGTTAAACTTCAATACTCAACTAAATATAAGTCATGTTTTTCAATGTACAGTAAATTTCCTATACTTAGATATAATTATAGAAAAAAGGTTTGTGAATATTTGAAAAAATTATTTCCTTTATCTTTCCAAACATAAATTATTTAATAAATTGAAATGAGTGAGAAATTGAATTGAACAAGGGATATTGTTGGTTACATAAATCAATAAATTACGTTCACCATTTCAGATTTAGCTACTATATCTGTTGGTAGAAATCTTGGCGTAGAAACTATCTTCCAGTGTTTCGGTTCAAACGGAAAACTACCTTCATCACCTCAGTAGATAGGCTAGACCGATTCAACCTCACTTTTAGTCATTTTTACATGTAAATTCCCATAAGGAAATCTAAAGATCCAAATTAGCGAAAATGGTTCCGTTTGGACATGCGCACTATGTAGGATTTCAACGGAGTGGAAATGACTCATTGTATATCAGGGTCAATGACCTTTAGGTCGACGGAGACTCGATCAACGTAGCTCGCTGTCCGCGCTCTGGTGCAGGTTGAGACTTGTCCGCGACAGGTCGAGACTCGCTTCGTATATAGATGAGTCGAATCATTGATGCAGGTGTGACGTCATAACAATCGCAACCTCTATAAACTGAAGACTTCCTCCTTCACTCTGTATGTCAACCATCTTCCATGATGGCGGATAACTGCATTATCGTAATTAGGAACCTGACCGATAGGGGGGGCGTTTCAAGATGGTGGAACACGGTATTATTGTAATTCGAAACCTGACCAACAGAGAACGTTCTGACAGATCACAGTATCTCGTAGTTCAGAACCAAACCAACAGAGGGCGTTCCAAGATGGGTTAACAGGTCCGACGGGTTTATCGGTTTCGTTAACGGGTTCAACAGGGTTCATCAGGTCCAACGGGATTCATCGGGTCTAACGAGTCCAACGGGTCCGTTAACGGACCCGTTCCCAACGGGTCCGTTAACGGACCCGTTCCCAACGGGTCCGTTATGAACCCGTTCATCGGGTCCGTTCCCAACGGGTCCGTTAACGGACCCGTTGGACTCGTTAGACCCGATGAATCCCGTTGGACCTGATGAACCCCGTTGAACCCGTTAACGAAACCGATAAACCCGTCGGACCTGTTAACCCATCTTGGAACGCCCTCTGTTGGTTTGGTTCTGAACTACGAGATACTGTGATCTGTCAGAACGTTCTCTGTTGGTCAGGTTTCGAATTACAATAATACCGTGTTCCACCATCTTGAAACGCCCCCCCTATCGGTCAGGTTCCTAATTACGATAATGCAGTTATCCGCCATCATGGAAGATGGTTGACATACAGAGTGAAGGAGGAAGTCTTCAGTTTATAGAGGTTGCGATTGTTATGACGTCACACCTGCATCAATGATTCGACTCATCTATATACGAAGCGAGTCTCGACCTGTCGCGGACAAGTCTCAACCTGCACCAGAGCGCGGACAGCGAGCTACGTTGATCGAGTCTCCGTCGACCTAAAGGTCATTGACCCTGATATACAATGAGTCATTTCCAATCCGTTGAAATCCTACATAGTGCGCATGTCCAAAGGGAACCATTTTCGCTAATTTGGATCTTTAGATTTCCTTATGGGAATTTACATGTAAAATGACTAAAAGTGGGGGTTGAATCGGGCTAGCCTATCTACTGAGGTGATGAAGGTAGTTTTCCGTTTGAACCGAAACACTGGAAGATAGTTTCTACGCCAAGACTTCTACCAACAGATATAGTAGCTAAATCTGAAATGGTGAAGGTAATTTATTGATTTATGTAACCAACAATATCCCTTGTTCAATTCAATTTCTCACTCATTTCAATTTATTAAATAATTTATGTTTGGGAAGATAAAGGAAATAATTTTTTCAAATATTCACCAACCTTTTTTTCTATAATTATATCTAAGTATAGGAAATTTACTGTACATTGAAAAACATTACTTATATTTAGTTGAGTATTGAAGTTTCATAATATTGTTCTAGACAGTGGTTTTATCGATGTAGTATCGGATAGAATTTTTATATGTCGAAAATGAATGATTTCATTTCAAATTGTGGATTTCCGAGTGGAATATTTCTAGTGGAGAATGGTTTGAGTCCAGCTCGGGACTTCAGCCCTATATGAGAGTTAACTGCAATGATGTTGTCATGTCCTTTGATGAGTATGAATGGAAAAATCTGAACTCTATATTTCACTCATATAAATGTAGGAAATTTATTTTCATAAGATATTTCACTCTGTTATTTTTTCTGAGAATTTCTGTATAACAACAATATATTTATGAGTTTTAAATCATATTTTTCTATTAGATGATACACACTCTAGTTTGTTCTCTGGAAAAAAATTAATACTCGATATTTCCCTCATATGAATATTAGTTTTCATAGAATATTTCAACATGTTATATCTTCTGTCAGTAGAATTTTTTTTTTAACAAATATAAGTGACTGTTTATTTTTCTTAAATGTCATATAAGTCGAATGTTATCAAAAACCTCCTGGTACATAGAGTAAGGAACATAGATCCGCCACCTTGGATTTATAGAATAGATCTGTCAAATATCAGTCTCCATCTGGGATATAAGGTCTAGATCTGTCACCACCAATATTGGATTTAGAACATAGAGCTAGGAGAATAGATCCATCATATTAGATTTAAAGAATACTTCATCTGTCACCTACTATCTTGGATGAACTTCATCGAAGTTATATACCTGATTGAAGATATTTACTATTGGGTCATTATGACAAATCATGATAAATGGGGTATTATGATATATCATTCAAATTTTGATATTCTTTATGTTGAGATGTAGTTGTGGATCTCAAAGAAAATATTCAAAGATTGAAACAAATATTAGAATATTTGTCAAATGATATAAACGGAAAAATTAAAAATATTTTTGGGATACTGACGTTACTATTAAAGTTAAAGACATTATTTATGAGGGTTTGATTATATACGCTAACTCAATCGATTATGAAGAGTGGTACAAAAAGTTAGTTAATTTTTCTGCAGATTACTTGGTTAAGAAACTGAAGTCTTATGAACTTTTATTGATTTATCATAAGCTACCATTTCCTTTATGTAACTCTTTCAAAATATAAACAGATTTACTATGTTTTATTCACTTCGATGGATCTCCCACCAATCAATTTAATTGTTTAAGATGTAAACTAGGTATGGAATAAGAATGGAAAATTGAAGAAATATTTAACTAAAATTATGAGTTTTTGTATCCTTTCCTAATGTTTGTTCATCACGATTGACAAGTGACAAACGGACGGTAATGAAAGCTTTAAAATAATTTGAATTCAGTGAGAAATAAAATCTGATGTTTCTATACCTAACAACATTTATTCGTTAAATATTACGTAATACCTATCTATCTGACATTTGAATTTTTAAAAATATTGTGGATGCACACCCTGTACATTAACTATATAAATTATTCGTTGAAAAATATGTAATAACTATATAATAACACATTTGGAACTTTAGTCGGTAGACACCCCTGTACATTGAATAAATAAATTATTCATTTATGAATCATGAAAAACATTTATGTAGGGGTCAAATTATTCATAAAAGAATACCTAATAACTATCTGTTCAACTTTCGAAATTTTCATTCGGTGGATACTCCTGTACATTTGATAAATAAATTATTCATTTATGAAACAAGAATAACAATATTATAGGGTAGGTACGTAGGATAAATATATCAGGAAATTGAAGAGATTGTTGTAATAATTATGAGTGAAATTTTTTATTATAATGGAGAATTATTTATTTGAGTGTTTATAATATATGTTATGGAACGTCAACTTTCGAAATTTTCATTCGGTGGATACTCCTGTACATTTGATAAATAAATTATTCATTTATGAAACAAAAATAACAATATTATAGGGTAGGTACGTAGGATAAATATATCAGGAAATTGAAGAGATTGTTGTAATAATTATGAGTGAAACATTTTTTGAATCGAATAATCATAAATCCTCTAAATATAGCTATATTCGTACGTCCTCCGAATATTAGAGTAATTCAATGTTATAATAATTTTTAAATACCTATTCATCTTCGAAAACATGAAATAGGAAGTACTCTGATAACCCATTAAATTTCGTATAAGTCAAACGGTATTCTCTGTAAAGACTTCATCGTTATATTTATGAGTTTTGAGTTGTATTTTTTTTATTAATTGATACCCTCCCTAGTTGTGACTGAAAAATTTATAGGTATTTCACACATATAAATATTTATTTTCATAGGATCTATCACTCTGTTATTTTTCTGAGAAATTTTTACACAACAACGATATATTTATGAGTTTTTAATCGTATTTTTCTATTAGATAATACACTAGTTTGGTCTCTGAAAAAAATCTATACTCGATATTTCTTTCATATTACTATTAATTTTCAAAGGAAAATTTAATATATTGTATTTTTGAAAAGTTAGAGTTTTTGTATAACAAATACAAGTGACTGTTCATTTTTTCTTAAATTTCATATAAGACAAATGATATCCAAATCCTCCTGGAACATAGAGTTAGGAGCATAGGTCAACCTTAGAAAAATGTAGTTGAGGTCAGCAATTTTGTTATCTCGATGTTATTTCTATGGAGAAATCGACATTGTATCGTTCGATTTATGATAACAATATGATGACACTCGTTTGGAAACTATGATTCCATGAAAAAGGGGATTTTTAGTAAAATCGTGAAAATCAATGTTTATATGAATAAATTATTCATTGAAAAATACGTAATAACTGTTTATCACACATTTGAAATATGTGAACACACCCTGTACATTATTGAAATGACGTCATATAATTCTCAACATATAATGAAATTTGAAAGTTTTGGACACACCCTGTACATTATATAAATTATTTTATTCAAAAATCGTGAAAATCAATATTGACATGAACGAATTATTCATTGAAAATTACGTAATAACTGTTTATCACACATTTGAAATATGTGGACACACCCTGTACATTAAATCTTGTTCATAAAAACGACATTAGATACAAATACACTTTAGGATTGAGAATATCCTTTCTATTTTGTCAATTCTGTTATTTCAGGTTGGTTTCCTGTTATTCATAACTTTCCTTATATATAAAACATAATGATATTGTGGACACATCCTGTATATTATATAAATTATTTGATTCCAAAATATTTAATAACTATTTAACGAGTTGAATGAATACTTTGTACATCCCTGTACTAATATGAATACATCAGCGAATTCCGTTCCGTTCGACCTAGAGGGACATCGAGATGTGGCTCTAGGTCAAAACTAAGGAATTCGCTGATGTGATGTTTCTGCCGACTTCAATTATACGTTCGTCGATCAGCTGATTTTACTCATTTCGTTTTCGCTTGAACGCGAATATATTTAATATATCAAAATGGAAATGAATTTTTAAGAAAAGAACTATTTTTTAAATAACTATGTATGTATTCTGATATCCAAATCTACGAAGACGGACTCACGAATTTCACTCGCTCTACGGTTCTATATATAATATAATCTACTGAACACACATGAAGACTCCTGGGGGCCCCATGAAGAATCCTGGAGCCTCCGGTGCCCCCTTGAAGACACCCGAGGGCCCCATTCCTATATATATCATATAATATCTCCCGAACTCACATGAAGACTCCTGGGGGCCTGGTGCCCCCATGAAGAATCCCTCATAAAAAATTTCAGTTCTCATACCTATATTTACAGTTGACCGCGCATGCGCAGAAATTACATTTCGGACAATTTATGATAACTAACCTTGTAGATGAATAAGGACAGAATACACATCACTAACCAAAAAACTGAATTGAAATGAAATAAATTTGGAATCATACGAACTTATAAACTATCTCAACCCCCTCTCCCTCTTATTCTTTTCGATGTAACTACTTCCTATAACCTTCACGGTTAGAGATGATGCAGTTTCTACGTGGAAATATTTGTAAATTATTCTTAGTAAGCATGAAGGTTATATATATTGAATAATATTGAGTTTATTTAATCTATTCAACCTTCATGCTTACTAAGAATAATTTACAAATATTTCACGTAGAAATCACGATTGAAATTGCTTAATCTTTAACCGTGAAGGTTATAGGAAGTAGTTACATCAAAACAATGAGGGGGTTGAGATAGTTTATAAATTCTGTATGATTCCAAATTTATTTCATTTCAATTCAGTTTTTTGGATAGTGTTGTATATTCTGTCCTTATTCATCTGCAAGGTTAGTTATCATAAATTGACCCCAATAATTATTTTGTTATTTAATAATGGACGTTGGTTTTCAATATGTTTATGATAAGAGTACATAAGCTGTATATTAGAAGCTACTGTTGGGGGAATATTGAGTTGAGTTAGTCAATGAGGGTGGTAAATTCTTAACGTATGTTGCTCATACTTTGGTATATGAAAGATAAGGTTGAGAGTCGATTGAAGTTACTTTGAGAGGTATTTTATTTTTATTTTTTGTCTAAGAAGAGTAGTTTCCGAGATATTCAGATTTTCATTATTTTATGTGGACTTGAAAGTGAATGAGAGTGAATTATTTATTAGGATGTTTATATTATTATATATTATAGAACGTTAAACGGTCTCTAGGGGGTGCGGAAACGTTATTTTTCCTCTAAAATGTGCCGTTTCTGGGATATTTAAATTTTTATACTTTGATTAGAAAAAATTTCATTCAAAGTTGAACTTCTGAAATTTTTTATTATAAGGGAGAATTATTTATTTGAGTGTTTATAATATATGTTATGGAACGTCAAAGAGTCTCTAAGGGGATTCAGAGAAACGGAAACGCTATTTTTGCTCTAAAATGTGTCGTTCTTGAGATATTTAGATATTTATAATTAATCAATTAATTTTTAATTATGAAGACTTAAGACAAATTTCGTTCGAAGTTGGAATTAAAATTTTTTTTATTATGACGGGAGAATTATTCATTAGGATGTTTATATTATGATATTTTATGGAACGTCAAAAGGTCTCTTACAGGTTCCAGAGAGTCTGCGGAAACGTTATTTTCACTCTAAAATGTATCGTTCCTGAGATATTTAGATTTATTTATTCGTATGGCACACATGCAGTAATACATTTCCAGTAAGAGTAAAAATAAAAAAGGTAAAACACAGAAATCTACATAAAATCAATCAAACAAACATCAAAAAAGCATAAAAGATAAAAATTAAAGCTAAACATTGATATCTAAATTCTTGATCCAATCAAGCACAGCCTCGTCAGCCCTCATGAAATCGCTCCAGCTCCCTTGGAAAGACAGCAGGGGGCAGTCCTCTCTAATGTGTTTAATTATTTGGCGGGGGGCTCCACAGTCACAGCTTGAAGAGTCAGTTAAGCCCCATTTGTAGAGGGAGTCGGCACGTCGACCATATCCGGAACGAATTCTATTCAGTTGACCCAATGCGCTCTATCAAGATCTGCACCTGTGGTATCGCAATCATGCCCCTCAAACCATTCACGAATCTCGGGATCTTCAACAAGTTGGCAGCTCTGTTTCCACAAATACACAGCTTCAATATTGTTACTGACCAGTTGTTCAGCTTGCCATAGAGACAGGAGTATATAGGCTAGGGGGCTTCTAGCGCAATTTGGCTCATTTTTACATGTAAATTCCCATAAGGAAATCTAAGGTCCAAATTAGCAAAAATGGTTCCATTGCACATGCGCACTGAGTCGAACCAAGAAGTCTTAAACTGAAGAGCTGAAAGAAGTGTACATCAATGACCGGAAGAGATAGTAGGAAAAAAAATCTTCGTATGAAAGAAGTGACATGTATGAGAAAGAAGAAGAAGAAAAATGGTTGTAATTAGTGCCGTAAATGCTCTCTGGAAGGAGCGTGCGTATCAGGATATCAGGAGAGCGAAGAGGTATGCGTCGTGAATTTCTGCTCCGAAATGTCAGTTCTGCGCATGCGCTACTAACTTGAAATATATGTATGAGAATTCGTATGGGGGGCCCTAGCTAAAATATTAATAAATGAAAAAAGCTGTGTCGATTTCTGGGATTCGAACCGCAGAATTAGTGCACCAGAGTCTAGTACTCAGACCGGTCGTACGTCAACCCATAGTTATAATTAGGATTAAGCGAGTGATATAACTAACTTGCGCAGAGGATTCCATAACGTTAATCTTGAATCATAGATATCTTAGGAATGTCATACGTCATCCGATATGTGAGGGGCCCTCGGGTGTCTTCATGGGGGCACCGGAGGCTCCAGGATTCTTCATGGGGGCCCCCAGGAGTCTCAATGTGTGTTCAGTAGATTGAAATTATATGATATATAGAACCGTAGGGGAACTGAAATTTTTTGGTATATAGGAGACCGTCTTCGTAGATTTGGATATTAAATTACATACATAGTTATTTTAAAAAATGGTTATTTTCTTAAAAATTCATTTCCATTTTGATATATCAAATATAATCGCGTTCGAGCGAAAACAGAATGAGTCAATATCAGCTGAGACGAACGTAGAATTATTGAAGTCAGCAGAAATATTGCATCATCAATTTGACCTAGAGACACATCTCGATGTCCCTCTAGGTGGAACGAAGGAATTTTGTTGATATACAATATTCATATTAGTACAGGGATGTACAAAGTATTCATTCAACTCGTTAAATAGTTATTTCATATTTTGGAATAAAATAATTTATATAATATACAGGATGTGTCCACAAATTTCAAATGTAGGTTTATATATATATGCTCAGAATTATATGACGTCATTTAAATAATGTACAGGGTGTGTTCACATATTTCAAATGTGTAATAAACAGTTATTACGTAGTTTTCAATGAATAATTTATTCATATAAACATTGATTTTCACGATTTTACCTAAAATCCCTTTTTCATGGAAAAATAAGTTTCCAAACGAATGTTATCATATTGTTATCATAAATCGAACGATACAATATCTATTTCTCCATAGAAATAACATCGAGATAACAAAATTGCTGACCCCAACTACATTTTTCTAATAAATATATTTCACTATACGGTATCCTAATTTACATTCATTCGACATCGTTCAGTGGTCAATAGAATTTCTATTTAAAATAACGATTTCTTACCGAATGGAAATTACGTCTACTCTAGTTTATACAATATTCACACATCAATAAAACATCCATTGATCAAGTGAAAATATCTTATATACAAGTTACTCATCAATAGAAAATCTATTTTAAAAGTACGATTTCTGGTTCAAGTGAAAAAATAACTACCATCGATCAGACATCAATACCAAATCTATTGTAGCAGAACCTAAAATAACATATAATCACTTGAGATTTCCGAATGATTCCTATGAGAACATTTTTTCTATTTTATATTTCTAAAGTGGTCCATACATAGTCAATCTTGATCAGGACCGGATTTACATTTAGAGTTTTTCTTAGAAAATATTAACTCAAGTAAGTTTTTCGAATTCAATCGAAATTGACTGTGTATGATCCCCCTTAAAACAACAAAGGAACATGTCTATTCAACATTTTCTGACCGCTAAACACGAGGAGACCACGTAGTATTTTTACCTAAGAGAGTGACTGAGAAATACAAGCCTCATATAAAAGAAATAATATCAGGAGAATATTCACTGGTATCGAAGGGAACCTTGGAAACAGGAAAATCTAATCCAACTTCAATCTTTACTCTCATTAAAAACTAGTTCAATATTATATATATGAAATTTCCCAAAAAAAAAACAGACTATTCTTATACAAAAATTCTATCAGTCTTCTTTGAAAAATCCTATGAAAATATTTATATAGAGGAAATATCGAGTATTTAAGAGACCGTACTAACTAGGGTGGGTAACAATTTATAGAAAAATACAAAAACTCATAAATATAACGATAAAGTCTTTACAGGGGATACCGTTTAACTCATATGAAGATTTAGAAAAAATAAAAAGTCTCTTGTATTTTGTTATACAGATGAAATAACAGGGATTTTCTACACTTCATTGATCACAGTTGTAACAGAGTTCTTTATTTCGATGAGGATAGAATGTTTTATAAATTTTTGTGACTACCAGATTCCTAAAAATACTTTTTTCATAGAAAAGTTAATTTCCGATTCATAAATGAATAATTCTTTTATTCAATATACATGGTCTTCATTAAGATTATTTTTCAAAATTCTAATGTTAGATAAATAGGTATTACGTAATGTTTATCCCTGGATTGATGGTGGTGATAGATGTAAATCTTAAATCCAAGACGAGGTTGAACTATGATAAAAATCCAAGGTGGTTGACCTATACTCCTAACTCTATGTTCCAGGGGGATTTGGATATCATTTCACTTATATGAAATTTAAGAAAAAATAAACAGTCACTTGTATTTGTTATACAAAAACTTTAACTTTTTAAAAATATAACATATTAAATTATCCTCTGAAAATTAATAGTCATATGAGAGAAATATCGAGTATAGATTTTTCCATAGACCAAACTAGTGTATTATCTAATAGAAAAATACGATTAAAACTCATAAATATATCGTTGTACTAAAATTCTCAGAAAAATAACAGAGTGGTAGATCCTATGAAAATAAATATTTATATTAGTGAAATACCTATAGATTTTTCAGTCACAACTAGGGAGGGTATCAATTAATAGAAAAAATACAACTCAAAAACTCATAAATATAACGATGAAGTCTTTACAGAGAATATCGTTTGACTTATATGAAATTTAATGGGTTATCAGTGTACTTCCTATTTCATGTTTTCGAAGATGAATAGGTATTTAAAAATTATTATAACATTGAATTACTCTAATATTCGAAGGATGTATAAATATAGTTATATTAAGGGGATTTATGATTATTCGATTCAAAAAATGTTTCACTCATAATTATTACAACAATCTCCTCAATTTCCTGGTATATTTATCCTACGTACCTACCCTATAATATTGTTATTCTTTATTCATAAATGAATAATTTATTTTTCAAATGTACAGGAGTGTCCACCGAATGAAAATTTCGAAAGTTGAACAGATAGTTATTAGGTATTCTTTTATGAATAATTTGACCCCATACATAAATGTTTTTCATGATTCATAAATGAATAATTTATTTATTCAATGTACAGGGGTGTCTACCGACTAAAGTTCCAAATGTGTTATTATATAGTTATTACATATTTTTCAAAGAATAATTTATATAGTTAATGTACAGGTTGTGCAACCAGAATATTTTAAAAAATTCAAATGTCAGATAGATAGGTATTACGTAATATTTATCGAATAAATGTTGTAAGGTATAGAAACATCAGATTTTATTTCTCACTGAATTCAAATTATTTTAAAGCTTTCATTACCGTCCGTTTGTCACTTGTCAATCGTGATAAACAAACATTAGGAAAGGATACAAGAACTCATAATTTTAATTAAATATTTCTTCAATTTTTCATTCTTATTCCATACCTAGTTTACATCTTAAACAATTAAATTGATTGGTAGGAGATCCATCGAAGTGAATAAAACATAGTAAATGTGTTAATATTTTGAAAGAGTTACATAAAGGAAATGGTAGCTTGTGATAAATCAATAAAAGTTCATAAGACTTCAGTTTCTTAACCAAGTAATCTGCAGGAAAATTAACTAACTTTTTGTACCGCTCTTCATAATCGATTGAGTTGGCGCATATAATCAAAACCCTCATAAATAATGTCTTTAACTGTAATAGTAACGTCAGTATCCCAAAAATAGTTTTAATTTTTCCATTTATATCATTTAACAAATATTCTAATATTTGTTTCAATCTTTCAATATTTTTTTTGAGCTCCACAACTACATCTCAACATAAAGAATATCAAAATTTGAATGATATATCATAATATCCCATTTATCATGATTTGTCATAATGAACCAATAGTAAATATTTTCAATCAGGTATAAAACTTCGATGAAGTTCATCCAAGATAGTAGGTGACAGATGACGTATTCTTTAAATCTAAAATGATGGATCTATTCTCCTAACTATGTTCTAAATCCAATATTGGTGGTGTCAGATCTAGACCATGAATCCCAGATGGAGACTGATATATGACAGATCTATACTATAAATCCAAGGTGGCGGATCTATGTTCCTTACTCTATGTTCCTGGAGGTTTTTGATATCATTTGACTTATATGACATTTAAGAAAAAAAATAAACAGTCACTTATATTTGTTTAAAAAAATCCTACTGACAGAAGATATAACATGTTGAAATATCCTATGAAAACTAATATTCATATGAGGAAAATATCGAGTATTAATTTTTTTTCAGAGAACAAACTAGAGTGTGTATCATCTAATAGAAAAATATGATTAAAAACTCATAAATATATTGTTGTTATACAGAAATTCTCAGAAAAAATAACAGAGTGAAATATCCTATGAAAATAAATATTTATATGAGTGAAATATCGAGTTCAGATTTTTCCATTCATATTCATAAAAGGATATGACAACATCATTACAGCTAACTCTCATGTAGGGCTGAAGTCCCGAGCTGAACTCAAACCATTCTCCACTAGAAATATTCCACTCTGAAATCCACAATTTGAAATGAAATTCTTTTCATTTTTCGATTTCTCATCGTCGACATATAAAATTCTATCCGATTCTTCATCGATAAAACCACTATCTTGGAACATCTTGCTACTTCAAACTTCAATACTCAACTAAATATAAGTCATGTTTTTCAATGTACAGTAAATTTCCTATACTTAGCTATAATTATAGAAAAAAGGTTCGTGAATATTTGAAAAAATTATTTCCTTTATCTTTCCAAACATAAATTATTTAATAAATTGAAATGAGTGAGAAATTGAATTGAACAAGAGATATTGTTGGTTACATAAATCAATAAATTACCTTCACTATTTCAGATTTAGCTACTATATCTGTTGGTAAAAATCTTGGCGTAGAAACTATCTTCCAATGTTTCGGTTCAAACGGAAAACTAACTTCATCAGCTCAGTAGATAGGCTAGACCGATTCAACCCCACTTTTAGTCATTTTTACATGTAAATTCCCATAAGGAAATCCAAAGATCCAAATTGTCGAAAATGGTTCCCTTTAGACATGCGCACTATGTCGGATTTCAACGGAGTGGAAATGACTCATTGTATATCAGGGTCAATGACCTTTAGGTCGACGAAGAATCGATCAACGTAGCTCGCTGTCCGCGCTCTGGTGCAGGTTGAGACTTGTCCGCGACAGGTCGAGACTCGCTTCGTATGTAAATGAGTCCGGACGGGTCCCAACGGGTCCTTTAACGGACCCGTTGGGAACGGACCCGATGAAGCCGTTGGACCTGATGAACCCCGTTGAACCCGTTAACGAAACCGATGAACCCGTCGGACCTGTTAACCCATCTTGGAACGCCCTCTGTTGGTTTCGTTCTGAATTACGAGATACTGTGATCTGTCAGAACGTCCTCTGTTGGTCAGGTTTCGAATTACAATAATACCGTGTTCCACCATTTTGAAACGCCCCCCTATCGGTCAGGTTCCTAATTACGATAATGCAGTGATCCGCCATATTGGAAGATGGTTGACATACAGAGTGAAGGAGGAAATCTTCAGTTTATAGAGGTTGCGATTGTTATAACGTCACACCTGTACCAATGATTCGACTCATTTACATACGAAGCGAGTCTCGACCTGTCGCGGACATTATTTATGAGGGTTTTGATTATATGCGCCAACTCAATCGATTATGAAGAGCGGTACAAAAAGTTAGTTAATTTTCCTGCAGATTACTTGGTTAAGAAACTGAAGTCTTATGAACTTTTATTGATTTATCACAAGCTACCATTTCCTTTATGTAACTCTTTCAAAATATTAACACATTTACTATGTTTTATTCACTTCGATGGATCTCCTACCAATCAATTTAATTGTTTAAGATGTAAACTAGGTATGGAATAAGAATGAAAAATTGAAGAAATATTTAACTAAAATTATGAGTTTTTGTATCCTTTCCTAATGTTTGTTTATCACGATTGACAAGTGACAAACGGACGGTAATGAAAGCTTTAAAATAATTTGAATTCAGTGAGAAATAAAATCTGATGTTTCTATACCTTACAACATTTATTCGATAAATATTACGTAATACCTATCTATCTGACATTTGAATTTTTTAAAATATTCTGGTTGCACAACCTGTACATTAACTATATAAATTATTCTTTGAAAAATATGTAATAACTATATAATAACACATTTGGAACTTTAGTCGGTAGACACCCCTGTACATTGGATAAATAAATAATTCATTTATGAATCATGAAAAACATTTATGTATGGGGTCAAATTATTCATAAAAGAATACCTAATAACTATCTGTTCAACTTTCGAAATTTTCATTCGGTGGACACTCCTGTACATTTGATAAATAAATTATTCATTTATGAATCAAGAATAACAATATTATAGGGTAGGTACGTAGGATAAATATACCAGGAAATTGAGGAGATTGTTGTAATAATTATGAGTGAAACATTTTTTGAATCGAATAATCATAAATCCCCTAAATATAACTATATTTATACATCCTTCGAATATGAGAGTAATTCAATGTTATAATAATTTTTAAATACCTATTCATCTTCGAAAACATGAAATAGGAAGTACACTGATAACCCATTAAATTTCATATAAGTCAAACGATATTCTCTGTAAAGACTTCATCGTTATATTTATGAGTTTTTGAGTTGTATTTTTTCTATTAATTGATACCCTCCCTAGTTGTGACTGAAAAATCTATAGGTATTCCACTAATATAAATATTTATTTTCATAGGATCTACCACTCTGTTATTTTTCTGAGAATTTTTGTACAACGATATATTTATGAGTTTTAATCGTATTTTTCTATTAGATAATACACTAGTTTGGTCTCTGGAAAAATCTATACTCGATATTTCTCTCATATGACTATTAATTTTCGAAGGATAATTTAATATGTTATATTTTTAAAAAGTTAAAGTTTTTGTATAACAAATACAAGTGACTGTTTATTTTTTCTTAAATTTCATATAAGTGAAATGATATCCAAATCCTCCTGGAACATAGAGTTAGGAGTATAGGTCAACCACCTTGGATTTTTATCATAGTTCAACCTCGTGTAATGCCTGGTCCTGGGTGTTAAATGATGCACAGGTTCATACTATACTTTTAGTCTTTATTAGTACAGTATTAAAGGATATAGACTTAGCGCTAACCTCTCGGGTAGCGTGACGAGTCTATCTTTCCGTCTTACTTACTTCTCCAGATTTCCTCTGGTTCTTATATATATTCATATAGCATTATGTATACAACAAAATGCTGATATGCGACCTTGCCCATACGTGATGTTTACAATAATATAAAGGTGTACTAAACATTCTCAGTTTACTATAGAGTAACCAATCGTGACACTGACCTACTTCCAGTCCACTCGTCTTGGATTTAAGATTAACATCTATCACCACCATCAATCCAGGGATAAACATTACGTAATACCTATTTATCTAACATTAGAATTTTGAAAAATAATCTTAATGAAGACCATGTATATTGAATAAAAGAATTATTCATTTATGAATCGGAAATTTACTTTTCTATGAAAAAAGTATTTTTATGAATCTGGTAGTCACACAAAAATTTATAAAACATTCTACCCTTATCGAAATAAAGAACTCTGTTACAACTGTAATCAATGAAGTGTAGAAAATCCCTGTTATTTCATCTGTATAACAAAATACAAGAGACTTTTTATTTTTTCTAAATCTTCATATGAGTTAAACGGTATCCCTGTAAAGACTTTATCGTTATATTTATGAGTTTTTGTATTTTTCTATAAATTGTTACCCACCCTAGTTAGTACGGTCTCTTAAATACTCGATATTTCCTCTATATAAATATTTTCATAGGATTTTTCAAAGAAGACTGATAGAATTTTTGTATAAGAATAGTCTGTTTTTTTTTTTGGGAAATTTCATATATATAATATTGAACTAGTTTTTAATGAGAGTAAAGATTGAAGTTGGATTAGATTTTCCTGTTTCCAAGGTTCCCTTCGATACCAGTGAATATTCTCCGGATATTATTTCTTTAATATGAGGCTTGTATTTCTCAGTCACTCTCTTAGGTAAGAATACTACGTGGTCTCCTCGTGTTTAGCGGTCAGAAAATGTTGAATAGACATGTTCCTTTGTTGTTTTAAGGGGGATCATACACAGTCAATTTCGATTGAATTCGAAAAACTTACTTGAGTTAATATTTTCTAAGAAAAACTCTAAATGAAAATCCGGTCCTGATCAAGATTGAATATGTATGGACCACTTTAGAAATATAAAATAGAAAAAATGTTCTCATAGGAATCATTCGGAAATCTCAAGTGATTATATGTTATTTTAGGTTCTGCTACAATAGATTTGGTATTGATGTCTGATCGATGGTAGTTATTTTTTCACTTGAACCAGAAATCGTACTTTTAAAATAGATTTTCTATTGATGAGTAACTTGTATATAAGATATTTTCACTTGATCAATGGATGTTTTATTGATGTGTGAATGTTGTATAAACTAGAGTAGACGTAATTTCCATTCGGTAAGAAATCGTTATTTTAAATAGAAATTCTATTGACCACTGAACGATGTCGAATGAATGTAAATTAGGATACCGTATAGTGAAATATATTTATTAGAAAAATGTAGTTGGGGTCAGCAATTTTGTTATCTCGATGTTATTTCTATGGAGAAATAGATATTGTATCGTTCGATTTATGATAACAATATGATAACATTCGTTTGGAAACTTATTTTTCCATGAAAAAGGGATTTTTGGTAAAATCGTGAAAATCAATGTTTATATGAATAAATTATTCATTGAAAAATACGTAATAACTGTTTATTACACATTTGAAATATGTGAACACACCCTGTACATTATTTAAATGACGTCATATAATTCTGAGCATATATATATAAACCTACATTTGAAATTTGTGGACACATCCTGTATATTATATAAATTATTTTATTCCAAAATATGAAATAACTATTTAACGAGTTGAATGAATACTTTGTACATCCCTGTACTAATATGAATATTGTATATCAACAAAATTCCTTCGTTCCACCTAGAGGGACATCGAGATGTGTCTCTAGGTCAAATTGATGATGCAATATTTCTGCTGACTTCAATAATTCTACGTTCGTCTCAGCTGATATTGACTCATTCTGTTTTCGCTCGAACGCGATTATATTTGATATATCAAAATGGAAATGAATTTTTAAGAAAATAACCATTTTTTAAAATAACTATGTATGTAATTTAATATCCAAATCTACGAAGACGGTCTCCTATATACCAAAAAATTTCAGTTCCCCTACGGTTCTATATATCATATAATTTCAATCTACTGAACACACATTGAGACTCCTGGGGGCCCCCATGAAGAATCCTGGAGCCTCCGGTGCCCCCATGAAGACACCCGAGGGCCCCTCACATATCGGATGACGTATGACATTCCTAAGATATCTATGATTCAAGATTAACGTTATGGAATCCTCTGCGCAAGTTAGTTATATCACTCGCTTAATCCTAATTATAACTATGGGTTGACGTACGACCGGTCTGAGTACTAGACTCTGGTGCACTAATTCTGCGGTTCGAATCCCAGAAATCGACACAGCTTTTTTCATTTATTAATATTTTAGCTAGGGCCCCCCATACGAATTCTCATACATATATTTCAAGTTAGTAGCGCATGCGCAGAACTGACATTTCGGAGCAGAAATTCACGACGCATACCTCTTCGCTCTCCTGATATCCTGATACGCACGCTCCTTTCAGAGAGCATTTACGGCACTAATTACAACCATTTTTCTTCTTCTTCTTTCTCATACATGTCACTTCTTTCATACGAAGATTTTTTTTCCTACTATCTCTTCCGGTCATTGATGTACACTTCTTTCAGCTCTTCAGTTTAAGACTTCTTGGTTCGACTCAGTGCGCATGTGCAATGGAACCATTTTTGCTATTTTGGACCTTAGATTTCCTTATGGGAATTTACATGTAAAAATGAGCCAAATTGCGCTAGAAGCCTCCTAGCCTATATACTGGCAGGTTTCTCGGGCGCAGACGATTCCTCCGCAGGGTAGGTATATCGTTATAGATATTTAGATATTTATACTTTTATGTAGACTTGAAAACATTTCGTTCAAAGTTGAAGTTGTGAAATTTTTTCATTATAAGGGTAAATTATTATTACGACGTTTATATTATAATATGTTGTTTGATGGTCATCTTTTTTTTACAGATATTTGATTTTCACGATTCCGAGTAACTCGTACTGAATAAATAGGTGAGTTGGTTTTCTACAATATTTGAGAAAACAAGTGAAAAATACTGATTCATTAATTATTTGTGGCTCCATTCTGGTATAAAAGGGATGACCTACTATTTCCTCCGCGAAGGGATGACCGACGTATCCCTAAAGGAAGAGAGTGCTTGATGTCTGTAAGACCTATGTACAAAGTATGCAGTCATCGTTGATGAGCCGGTATAAACAATGTCGACGTATCTACTAAAGCTGGATTTATAGTTTGAAGGACTGCAAACGTAGACGCACTAAATACGTAACAAACGGACTGTAAAAAATTTTAGAATTTATAATTGGACGGAGCATAATTTTTGCACATGGATAGAGGTTAAGGCGATGAGTGACATTCAACATAACCTACAAATTATATTAATCGTTAATAGCCTGTGTTGTTCTGAATTTGTATTATAATATTCTAATTATTCATCTATATTGAACAATTAACAAAACAAGAATAAAAAACAAAGAACTTTACTAAACTGAAGGCGAGACAAGTGACATCTGTCAGTGAGGCTGATATCACACAGAATTCTTTCTTTTGATTGGCCGGACGTAAGAAACGCACTGTAAAAAGATGAATGTTGGTCAACTCTTCCGTTCCAGTCCGTTTCACTTAGGTTACGTCATGCGTTTACGTTCAGTTATAAATAGGAGTACATACATTCTATAGTTGAGATTATTGCGTTGCGTCTATGCTTACAGTCCTTCAAACAAAGTCCAGCTTAAGAAGTTCAGGGGAAATAGTTGCCTAGTTCTTGTCCTGGCTATAGAAGACGCGTCCTATTGGCCAAATTTAGGTTGAATTACAAGAGAATTACATGAAAAATTAATCGATTACGGAGAGCTAATATAAATTTGAGATCTGTGAATACTGTTTCTAGTTCCTAACCTCTAATTGGTGCTCTTATGGCATAGTTCGGATGCGACACCACATATCCGGTTCAGGGGTCTACTTGAGGCTTAGGAACTAAATAAAATATTTGATACACCTCAAATGCAGTTTTTATACGGTGATCATTACATATTTTCTAGTAACGGTCAGTTCGATTCATATATTAATATAAAAAATATAAGTTTCTCATCTATATTCTATAAATTATTTCAAATCTGTTGAGTTATTCCTAATTTCATTCTCAATCAGAAAGATAAACTCTGAATTTAAATATTTTAATTTTTTTTGTTAAACCGTGGATATCTTGTACCAATGTTTAGTATTCCTTTGAGTGATTTGTATTGAATCGTTGAATTCTAGAGTTATGATTCAGTTTCTTCTGATCGTTCATGAGACTACAACCAACATGTTTGCTGCACTGTTGAATAAGATAGGAGCACTGCTGTGTTTCCTAAAAATAAGCAATAATAATAATAATAATAATAATATATTTTTATTCCATTTAGATCATTTACATGATATTGGAAAAGTCAGTGGAGAAAAGACAATACATTGAAATAAATCACAGTATAAACAAACACAAAAGGGTATAAAAAACATCAAAAGCTACATTCCACAAATTCATCAAGGCTATAAAATGAGTATTGCCACAGGAGATCTTCGAGAGATTATTTAAACAAATTGAAATTTTGAACTTTTCTCATAGAGACTGGTAGTTTATTATACAACTATATGCCAGTGTAGGATGGACTATTTTCAAAAAAAGTAGTGTGATGAGGCGGTATTCTAAGAAGTCTGCCATGCCTTGTCTCATAGTTATGACTGTCAGCACTTTTAATGAATTCATTCAGATTTTTTTTAACGAATAGAATATTTTTATAGATATAGATACAGGGGAGAGTTAGAATTTTGTTTCTCTGGAAGTGGCCTCTACAGGAGGTTCGCTTATCAATCCCAAAGATAAGACGTATTATTTTTTTTTGTAAAACAAACAATTTCGTTGAGAATCTAGAGTTTCCCCATATTATAACATTATAGGACAAATGAGAGTATGTCATCGCATAATAGATGTTTATTAGTTGTTGCTGGGAAAATATATCCTTTAGTTGCAAGATTGCATAGTAGAAGCTACATATCTTCTTAGATATATGCTCAGCACATGCCTGAAAAGAAAGTGATGAGTCAATGAAAGTTCCAAGGAACTTTGCCGACTCGGAAGTCGTCATAATAATTCTTTCAGTATGTATTTCAAAAGACTTGTTGGATCCATTAGTGATATTGAACTTCATTAAAACCGTTTTCTCATTATTTAAAATTAGGTGATTGTTTGAACACCATTCGGTAAAATTATCAATGATGAACAAATGGTTAATGATGGTGAAGAGTTTTGATTAGCTCTACAGAGAATCAATAAGAAATTGAAAACGGTGAATATGATTGGAGAAAAGCAGAATCTAACAACAAAATTGGGACAGGTGAAGAGTATGCGTAGCCAGTTGAAAATTTTAAAGAAGCCTGAAGCACGTAGCTGGTATAACGACACGACTAGAAACATCAAGGGACAGAGTTCGCTTGGATGATTTAACTACAGCTTTCAATTGTCGGATAAGAACAGGAGTTATTTCAAACCTCAGACATAAGGATCCTTTAGAGTTTTTAGCTGATTGTCGTGCGATATTCAGACGACGGCTACTCAATAAGTTGAAGAAAGCTGAAGCTGTCAAGGTTAACGAAGTTTTCGGTGGAGAGTTTGAAATTGTGAACGGTAGACGTGTATTAGGTGAATTCAAATATTTCACAACATCTAATAAGCCTTTATATAGAGATACTGATCTTAACTCTTGGTTCGATGAGAACGTTAGAGAACCTTCACTGAGAAAGTTGGAAGATTTTCAAGAACGATACTCTGGATGAGCGTTGAAGCCAGTTGTTAATTTAGGTGTTAATATTAATAAATTCACTCCTCAATTGAGATAATTATACATTGAACTACCTGTAGAAATAAAGAAAAAACATGCCTGCATAAATTTGAAGAATAATGATAACGCTTGTTTTGCATGGGCTGTAGTGGCTGCTTTGTTTCCTAATAAGAAGAATGTTAGTAGAATAACAAAGTATCCACATTATCCGGAAGTACTTAAACTGAAAGGAATTCAGTTTCCTATGACAATGAATCAGATTCCATCATTCAAAAAACAGAATGAAGTGTCTATCAATGTTCACATCCTCAAGAAAAAAGTTAATGGAGTCATCACTCTTCCGCTATACTTGACTAAAAACTATGTTAATGAACATATCAATCTTTTATTGGTTCAAAATATCTATTTTTCTGAAAACAATATTGATAGTGGAAATAATACTGAGGTGGAAATAAAGTTTCATTATGTTTTGATTGAAAATATATCTCGCCTGGTATCAAAACAGTTGAGTTGAAAAGACCATAAAAAGTATATTTGTGACAGATGTCTCCACTAATACCAGACTCTTGATAAGCTGAAGAAACATACGGAAATGTGTCTTATGATGAATGAGACTGCTATTAAGATGCCTAAGGAAGGTCAAAATATTCTTGAATTTAAAAATTATAAGAATAAAGAAAAAGCCCCATTCATTATTTACGCATATTTAGAAAGCATTTTGAAACCTACCAATGATAATAAGAAGCCACAACATCATGTACCTGCAGCTCTAGGATATTATCTGAAATGTTCCTATTATGATTCTTTAAGTTTCTATAAATCTCATCGTGGAGATGATTGTATGCAGTGGTTTGCAAATGAAATGAAACAGCTATCGGGAGATCTCTCTACTATCTTTTGGTGTTCGTATAATATTGATATGACTCCTCAGGATGAATCTGAATTTAGATGTGCTATGGAGTGTCATATATGTGATCACGCTTTCTCTCTGGATGATAAGGAAGTGAGAGACCAAAACCATTTGATTCTTGAAAACAACTATAGAGGTGCTACTCGCGAATCATGTAGGTAATATAAATTATCAAGATAGCCGTGTCAACTCTGTGGTCTTTCATAACCTTAGTGGGTTTGATGCTAATTTCATTATTGAGAGTGCTGCAACAAGATTGCAAGGATTTACTACCTATAACTAAAGAAAAGTATATTGCATTCACTAAACGCGTTGATGAAACTCCAATTCAATTCCGTTTCATTGATCCATTTCGATTTATGAACTTCTCACTAGATAACCCAGCAACATACTTAACTAAATATCCAAATCTGATATCGCAGTTTTCCGAATTAGATGAGAATCGCTTTAAACTACTAACAAAGAAGGGGGTTATGCCATATGATTACCTTGATGCATTTTCGAGATTTGGTGAAACAAGTTTACCATGTATTGAGGCTTTCTATAATAATCTCGATAATAAACCCTGCCCTCGAAGATTTTATCGTAGGGCACAACGAGTTTGGAATGACTTCAATTGTAATAACTCCCATACGTTGACCTATACATGAAGACTGATATTCTTCTTCTGACAGATGTATTTGAACAATTTGGGATGCGATGTTGAAATATACGAAGCAAGAATTGGAGCTTCTCACTGATCCAGATATATTGCTCTTCGTTGAACGAGGCATTCGTAGAGGTCTCAGTCAAGTTTGTAGTCTTAGAAGAGCTACTGCAAACAACGTTTATTGTAGTGTTGGGTAGGACACGACATGAAAATGAGTTTGTAAGAGTAGCCTCTTTTTGTACTGAGCCATTACAATATCCCACTTCAAATGACGAGAGGCGTACTGAAGCTCGGCGATACGTTTGAAGTTACCGAGTACGAATATGACATTTGATTTTATTGCAGTACAATGGTTACAGTCTGAACTCTGATTGATGATATATAAATAATCAGTATCGCAAAGTGATATGAAACGATTAGCATAGTGAAAATTGTTTGTAAGTAGGTAAATAAAAATATAAACAAATATATTTTGAAGGATATAATAAAAAAGCTAGGGTTAGGATATTCAAAAGCAAAACAGTCGCTTCAATACGTGCCTAATAGGATATTTCCTTATCGCTCGACGAGACTCGAAAAGCAATAATGCAATAAATTTATTGCATGCGTCTCACTTCCTCTTTGTCTTCATCCTATAGTTTTACGGAGACGGAAAGTAAGTAGCGCCTAGCGCGACATCCACGTCATAAAATTTGAAGCAGTACAATATAAAATGTTGAGCCGCTCTTACATTTTGACGTCATGTACGGGACAAATGTACTGCCTCTTGTATGTCCTACTCAACACTAGTATATTGTAATAATTATGATCCGACGAAAAGTTCAAAGTATTTGATTTACTTCGACATAAATAATCAGGTATTATATACTAATCTTTAAATCGAGTTGAAAATTCATAGCTTTTTCTTTTCAGTATGGTTGGGCCATGAAACAATATCTCCCATACGGTGGATTTGAATGGGTTAACACTAAAATTGATGTCACCACCCTTCCAGATGACTCAGATGTAGGATACATGCTAGAGGTGGATCTTGAGTATTCTCTAGAACTTCACGACTTCCATAAAGATATTCCATGTTGCCCTGAACACATTAATCCAAAGACCTGTGAACCTCGTAAGACTGGTAAGGAACCCTCAAAATTGATGGCCACACTACATCATGAAAAAAAATAATGTTATTCATTATCAAGCATTGAAGAGAGCACTTAAACATGGTCTGGTACTTAAAAAACTTCATAAAGCCCTAAAGTTCAAGCAAGCACCTTGCCTTAAAAGTTATATGGATTTGAATAGTGAACTTCGAAAGAATTCTAAGAACAAGTCTGAGAAAAATTTATTAGAACTTATGAATAATGCTGTTTTCGGAAACCATGGAGAACATCCCTAAACGGATCAACGTGTGCCTTCTAACTAAATGGTCTGGACGGTATGGCGCCGAGGCATATATTGATAAACCTGAATTCAAGAACTGTACAATATTCAACGAAAATCTTGTTACTGTTGAATTGAGAAAATGGAAATCTTCTTTGATAAACCTATATATGTTGGAGAGGCAATACTCGACTTGACCAGAACAACCATTTGTGCATTTCATTATGATTATATGAAAAACGAGTTTGTGGGCGACTACAGCGCCATCTATACGGACACCGATAGTTTACTTTATGAGCTACATAAGGATCCATATGAGGTTATGAAACGCGATTGTCAAGCCCGTTTTGAGCCCGATTATCTACCTGAAAATATACATTGAATTCCTAAAGTGAATATGAAAGTATTGGGTTTGATGAAAGATGAAAACAATGGAACTCCTATGACAAATTATGTGGGACTTCGTTCAAAATTATACACTACGAAAGTATTAAAGACTCATGAAGATATACAAAAAGAAAATAAGCATTGAATTGATGAAGGATCCGATGATGAGACAGATGATATTATTAAAAATGCTGGTGTTATGAAGAAAGCAAATGGATTCAAATCGTCAGTTGTGAGGACGAAGATTACTATTGAAGATTACGAAAAATGTCTTGATACATGGAAAGAGGTTACTATAACCCAAAACTTAATAAGATCCAAAAAGAACAACGTATATTCCATCACACAGCAGAAAATTGCACTTAACCCTGAAGACGATAAAAGATATGTAATACCTGGAAACGAAGCCTTGGGGACATTATAGGGTGCCTTCGAACGTGTCTCATGGTGATCTATTGTTGGATTTTGATTAACCATAATTAAAAATTATTATACTATCAATAAAATTATTATGTAAAAATTAAATGAATAGTTATATTTTCATCCTTATATAAATTGATTTCTATATATTCC
>JARQZK010005079.1:152500-250000 GCA_030704885.1 Cynegetis impunctata
TATATATATATATATATATATATTTATATATATATATATATATATATATATATATATATATATATATATATATTATATTATTATATATATATATATATATATATATATATATATATATACATATATATATATATATTTATATATATATATATATATATATTATATATATATATATATTATATATATATATATATATAAATATAGATATATATATATATATATATATATATATATATATATATATATATATATATATATATATATATATATTATATATATATAAAATATATATATATAGAAAATATATAATATATATATATATATATATATATATATATATATATATATATATATATAAATATATATAATAATATATATATATATATATATATATATATATATATATATATATATATGTGTAGATATGAATAAGGAAAAATTTGAGTACATGTAATTTATGGATGCTGGTTGACATTTCTGGGTTGGACGGTGACAGAACTTTTTCATTTGTAAGTTAGTCCCAGAAAATCTGAACTAATCAGCTATTATTCATGACTGAAATGATTATCGGGTAGATATTTTTGCAGATACGGCTTAGACTTTGAGTAGTGTTCTTCATATATAATCATTGAAATCGGAGTTCAGAATTTGGGAAAGGAGGATCAGATGTTAAAGATGAGGCCGTTCTCGATATTCAATTCCTATATCCACCCCAAAAATTAGTAGTTCTTTCGGTCGAACATATCAAATGAAATATCATCGTTTGGAGAGCATATTTTTAAATCTGCTGCATCACTATTTTAGTCAAGAAGTATTTTGACCATTTCTTAATTACAAAGTATAAAAATTGAATTATTAAAGTACAAGTTACATAGCAGAGGTTATTTTGAACTGAAGGTACACAAATTTGAAGAGCAAAGATCCTCTACCCATTAGATTAAACCACGGTTTGTGAATAATTTTTTTTAACTAATTATATGTTAAAAAGAACCAACTATTTCAGAAAGTTGAAAAAAACTCATTGTAGTCCAGCAACGTTTTCAAAGTAGACTTAATTTGCTACAATATCATACTAAAATTGTCTCTATAGACCCCATACTTTCCGAGATCAATCCTCTCAAGGTTTATCTTTTTTTTTCGAACTTCGCAATTTTTTGCGATTCTGTCGTTCTGAATTAATTTTGACCCCGATTATACTATCGAAGCCCTGTACTCTTATGATGGCATGTTTGAAAGAAAATGAGAAGTATGAACGATGATGTTTAAACTAAGCTTCTAATAATGATGTAGAAAAGATAAGTACAACAAAAGTTAATAAGTTTCTTTGTTAGGAAATTGAGTAATACTCAAAATCAAGATTTCAATAATTTAGCCCTGTTGTAAGTTCCCGGTTGAGGATCGTCCGTATCTGGATCGACGTGTTTGGATGGCATATCCCCATCAGGGGATGGTGATGAATCGTCAACGTCTTGTGCCAACAATTCATCTTCCATTTCGACATCAGACATATCGTCGCCTTCTGGGATATCTACTACTGCAACATCAAGTATATTGTCACAAGAGGCCCCGCTGCAATGCCTGCAAACTGATGAGCTTTTTAATCCTGCCTTCCTGCAGCTGCACGTGTTCGCACAACCCTTCGTGCTGCCGCAAGAAATCATCCGCAAGGGATGTTGTGGGGCTGCATCTCTTATTTTCATTTTGGGATTGAGGCCTTGCGGCGTGGATATTCACCCCCAGGAGAGGCGCACTTGACCTTCACTTAAAGTCTCCTTACATATAAAACATAAACCCGCGCTGGGACTGGGATCATATATTTTGTAGATTTTGAGTTCAAACGTGAGTGAGCAGAAGGCCAGTCAGTGATAAACTTGAAAAATTATAAACTTTGAAAGGATTAATCTCGGATTGGATAGAGACAATTTTAGTATCATATTGTAGCAAATTTAGTCGACTTTGAAAACGTATTGAAACATTTTTCAAAAACTAGTCCTTCACGGTTATAATCGCCAAAATTTGAAAAAAAAACCGTTTCGCGTTGTTTTCGATTTTTGACAAAGTGGCGTTCGATTATTCATTAGGCCAAGATCATAAAAAAGTCTGCAAAAAATCAGAACTACCGGATTTGACGCATACTTCCCCATACTTTCAGGCGACAGAGTTACTGGATCATTGGTATAATATATATTTCTAAATCTATCAATTCCACTATTCATCTTTGATACAAACAATTTTCAAGAGAGCTTGCTATAAGCGTATATTGTGAGTGTTGAGACTCATATAGCAATACAGATTCCAATAACTTTCTTGTTGAAATTAAAGAATATCAATAGTTCCTAGAAATTAATCTTCAATAATAAGTATTGCTCCAACATACTTTCAAAAGAAACGCGATGTAGACATTCATTTTCGGAACACAATCTTTGATAGTATATATTTCAAAGTAATATCTGAATAATTTCCGTAAAATACTCACCTCCAAAGCTACTATGAGTAGAATTGTTTGTGTTGCGGACATTTCTGGAAACATTCGATGTACCTGACCTGATAGACCTATCAGTGCGCAATTGACAAGTACAGCCACAATACTGATATATTCCATACAGTTCTGAAAAATATATAGTAAGCAATACAGTTTTTGTCAGAATATAATTTCAAAGACTACCTGCCAAGTGCCAATATTAGGTACTCTTTGTCCAAAGGGTCGTTGACATACATAAACTAACTTAAATGCATCACTCCTTATTTCCAAGAGATTATTTAACATTGCACATATTGCTGCTGGAGGGAAAGCCGACGAGAAGAGAATTACGTATCCTAACTGAATGGTCATTTCTAGATGATCGCTGAAAGTGCCATCATACTGTAAATAAATGAGAATGGTCATAAATTGTTAAACGGAATTATGGTAAGCAATAAATATCGAAAAGTAGCGGCTATCTAAGGGGTTCATTTACATCTTACAATCTACGATTTCCGAAAGGATAATGTACTGAATTCTAATCTAACATATCAACCATTCGTAACATCGTACAGCTTTATGCTAACAAATAAGTTCATCTGGCGAAGTAAGAATGTGAAGTTGCGAACTATTTAAATAACTAATTTAATCTAAATCAATCAGCTAATCCATATATTCAGTATAAAGTAAAGATTAGAGTGAAATAAACTATGTCATCACTGTTTTAGGTACTCAAATTACGCAGCAATAACGACTATATCAGCTATTCATATAATTGTTGATATTCAATAGCTGATGACATTGAGTAAATAAGCTATGGGGTTTCTGGCCGCGCATGCGCGACTTCGGGACGTGGCTATGGTCAGGAAGTCGGCCATTTTGCGGATGGCGGTCATTTTCCAAGATGGCGGACCACGGTATTATCGTAATTTGGAACCTGACCAACAAATGGCGTTCCAAGATGGCGGTCCATGGTATTATCGTCACTAAAAACCTGGCCACCAGAGGGCGTTCTTACAGATCACGTTCCTACAGATCACTGTATTATCGTCATTAGGAACCTGACTACCAGATGGCGTTTCAAGATGGCGGTTCATTGTATTATCGTCATTAAGAACCTAGCCACCAGATGGCGTTCTTACAGATCACTGTATTATCGTCATTCAGAACCTGGCCAACAGAGGGCGTTCCAAGATGACACATCACTACAGTGGCTCTATACAAGACAGTGGCGACAATAGGGTAACCTGTTTTTGATTGGGAGGCAGTTTGGCAGCCATATTAAGGCTAAAATCTCTTTGTTTACGTTTGGTGTATACGAAGTTTCTTATGGTGCTCGTTATATTTGTGATTATTATTATTGGTTTTGTGCTTTTTTGGTGTTAAAGACTAGACAATTGAAAGACTTGTATTTGGACCTATGAATAATTTTATTTCGAATTGAAAAACACGTGAAATTTGGTAAGCTAGGTTTGCTTAACCCTAAACATTGCATACTATTCATCAAGTTTTGATTTTTTTTTCTAGATAATAACATTGGAAATGCCGGGCTGTCCTGCAATAGGTTGTAGTTATTCTGCTAAAAGAGGATTTCTCATGAAACGTTTTCCTAGAGACCCATCTAGAAGAAAAGAATGGCTTATTAAAATTAGAAGAGATAAGTGGACTCCAACAGACTATTCGTGTTTATGTGAGGTAGGTAGAAGCTTCTGTTTTTAGACTTCTAATTGCTATATCTGATTTATAATTATTGTTATTCACTATTGATATAAAATTTAATGTAAGATTTTGTTTTAGATTCATTTTGCTCCTGAAATGTGGGCGAAACCTTGTATAGATGGCAAGAAAATTTTAAAGTCAAATGCTGTTGCTACAATATTTTCCTCTGTGGAACCAAAACCTGAAAGGAAATCCCCAGTATCAAGGAAATTTGACTCTCCGAAAAGACCTAAACATTTGTCAGGTAAGCAGATATCAGATATCTGTTGGTAATCAGAACAGATCATCACATAATAATGAAAAAACTCTTAGTATTTTTCCTTTGTTTCAATTATAGAATGATTATAGTTTACTAATTTGTTCTAGGTGAAAATGTAGCTCTAGATGAAACTGTGCCAGAGGAATTACCAGAACCATTTACTTCAAATTTAGCGTTGGATGTAGAATCTGGTCAACAATTATCAATATCTAAAAGCAGTTTGAGTGAAGACAGTTTATGTACAGCTCCCTCGCCGTTAATATCAGAAATTGATCCAATGAGTGAAATAGCTCAGTTACAGCTTGAATTGAATAAGTACAAAAAGTTGTATGGAAGAGAAAAACGTAGAGCTCATCGATACAAAAAAAACTGTAAGAGCCACCCAAAAGAAGCTAATAAAAAAAACACCCAATTCTTCGGACTGTGGACTACTAAAGCAAATATTCAACGAAGATCAAATAGAAAATGGAAAAACAACAAAACTAATGAGGTGGACCGACAACACTGTTAAAATTCTTTAAAATTAAAATTTAGTTGTGGTAGTAGTGGATATACTGAACTAATAAAACAGAGGGTATCCTTGTATCCCATCAACTAGAACTTTACAGAGAATACTCCAGAACTTGAAGTTTGATTCGGGTATTCTAAATGAGGTGTTTTCATTTTTAGAATTGAAAGTGGAGCAGTTTTCAACTCATGAAAAGGATTGTGTCTTGGTTTTGGATGAAATGGCTATCACTCCAGGAAAACCATATGATACCTCCTTGAATAAATATTTTGGTGATGTTACACTACCTGAACATTCAGGTTTGGCAACACACATCTAAGTGTTTATGCTGGGAGATATTACAGGACGCTGGAAACAGGTTGTGGCCTATTACTTCACCAGTGACTCTGTCAATGGAGCTGTCATTAAGAATATTATAATAAATATATTTAAAAAAGCTGAACAGCTTAATTTGGATATTCTTAGTATTACGTTAGACATGGGTCCATGTAATCAGGCTTTGTGGAAATCTTGGGATATTAAAGCTGGAAAGGACAGTCCCATAAAATGCAAGATTCTGCACCCATTAAACAATGATAAAAATGTATATGTCTTTGCAGATGTTCTTCATCTATTTAAAAATATTAAATCTATGCTCGTGTCGAATAAAATCATCCAGCTACCAAGTAATATTGTCCTAAAGTATGGACTACCCTCTGACATGGTCATGTCCAGTCATATCTCAGACATAGTAAGTCACCAGAAAAATTTTTTCAAACTTGCTCCAAAACTCTCAGAAGAAGATCTCCTTCCGACACATTTCTCTCAAATGAAAGTGTCAACTTCAACTAATGTTGTTAGTCACTCAGTTAGTAGCGCTCTCAAATTTTTAGCTGAACAACTCAATAAACCAGAATATTCAACAACTGCATAGTTTATTGACCAAGTAGAAAAATGGTTTTACTTAATGACTTCGAGACATCCTTCTTGTGCTCCAAGCAAATTTAATATTGACATTCATAAAGAAACAATAACATTTTTGGAAGGATTTATGAGTTTATTTTCAGGTATATTGGTTGGCTATAAAATAATTTGGAAACCTTCACCAACGGGTGTTCTAATCTCAACACATCAATGTGTGTCAAAAATGAACTACAGTCAGTATTGGAGCAAAAAAATTATCAGTTTATTCTAACTAGCCGATTTTCTCAAGACGGCCTTGAAAATTTATTTAGCGTGTTGCGAAGCAAACAAATAGTACCGAATGCGGTACAAGTTAAAAATAATTTTAAGTTAATATCTGTATCACAGTATTTAAAAAGCTGAATCTATATTTATCTATATATGAAGATAATAACAGTTGTACCTATAGCAATATAATTTTTTCCATGATTTTTCCCCCATTATACAAGAAATTGATATTTATTTTTTTTTGTATGGTTATTTTTCCCTATACTAAATATAATTAGGTACAAATATAGAAATTGTGTGTTTCATTTGAAGATACCCATGTCCTATCAGAATCCAAAAGATATAATGTGTATTTTTATGTATTTATGTTCCAAATTGTTAGTTTTATCAAAGATTTCCATTCAAATTATATGCTATTCAAATTTGCCTCAATATGGCGGAAGGGGCGGGGCTTAGTTGCATTGTCGTCACTGTCTTGTATATAGTCACTGTAACACATCACTATATTCTCATAATTCAGAATCTCGCCAAAAGAGGGCGTTTCAATCGCATTCAAAATTTGAATATTTGACGTATGACAGTTCTATTCTCTAAAATATCTATGATTCAAGATGAAATTTGACAGTAACGAATGACAGATCAGATGCTTGACGTATGACAGTTCTATGCTCTAAGATATATATGATTCAAGATGACATTTGACAGTAACGAATGACAGATGGGATGACGTATGACAGTTGTATGCTCTAAGATATGATGATTCACGATGACATTTGACAGTTACGAATGACAAATCGGATGACGTATGACAGATCTATGCTCTGAGATATCTATGATTTAAAATGACATTTGACAGTTTTGAATGACAGATGTATGACGTACGACAGATCTATGTTTTAAATCCAAGATGGTGGATACGTGAGGCTGAGAATAACCATGGGGGCCTAGAGGACTGAAATTGTAAATGGGGGCCTCCAGGAGTCTTCGTGCAGGCTCAGACGACTGAAATTGTTCGATATATAGGAATATATGGAGTTTTCATGGAGGCCCTTGAGACTCTTATACAAATTTTCATGTTATTCAACCTTACTTTTCGTTAGCTGACTTACAGATCACCTTTCAGGAATCCCTACTCATTTGGAACCTTCTCAACAGAGGGCAACCGTATTCAATATTTGACGTATGACAGATCTATGGTTTAAATCAAAGATGGAGGATCTATGGTCCTTTCTATTTCAAATCCAATATGGTGGATTACAGGTGACGTTCACGTACCAAGCTGATTTATAAAAAATTCAAAATTGAATCATTCATCAGCTTTCAATTGTTGGATTTATGTTACAGAAGACATGAGTCACATCTTCGACATATCATCATTCCAAGAAATTTCTTCAACAATAAGTAAAAATTTACGATAATAAAAAGGAAAATTGATATTGTGTAACATCTCAATTCTTTTGCTTAAAATACCATTCAACTTGATAAGTTCAGATAAATCAGATTCGGTGAAATATGGACAATTTTCCCATTTAGCTACTCAGAACACTTTTTCTACTTCATAGAAAAACACTTCAGCTTCACTATTGGTTTCTCCTACCCCATTATTCTCAATTAATTTCATGAGTGATTCCCATTCATATTCATCAAATGACATGACACCATCATTACAGTTTACTCTCACTGCAGGGCTGAAGTCTCGAGCTGGACTTAAACCATTTTCCACTAGAAATACTCCAGCCTGGAAGCCACAGTTCAAAATAAATTTTTTTTCATTTTTGGCTGCCTCATCGTAGGCACTCAATATTCTATCCAAATCTTTGTCGATAAAACCACTGTCTTGAGACATCTTACTACTTCAAACTTCAATACTCAACTGAACTTAAAGTTTGTTACTTATATCAATCCAAGAAAATGTGATTTTGGCATACCCAGCCAATGAACGAACACCTATTTCCTTTTCTGCGCAATACTTTTTCAACCAAGTAAACGTCAGAGTATCTACCAAGCTTAGAAAAAAATCAAATGGAAAAATCCGTATGTAGAATTGAACCTCTATGTCAGAAGTCCAACACTATCAAGCTTAACAAAAATTCATACTGAAGAAATCCGCATGTAGAATTGAACCCAATATATCTATATTAGGAGTCCATGGCTCTACCAAGCTAAAAAAAATTCTGATTAAAAAATCGAGCGCAGGAATCGAACCCAGAATATCTATATTAGGAGTTCAACACTACGTTCACTGCTCCACCAAGCTTAAAAAAAAGTTTCAAATTGAAAAATCCAGCGCGAGGATCGAACCTGTTATATTAGGAGTCCAACTCTATATTCACTACTCTTTAAAAAAAATTAAAATTGAAAAAATTTCAATTTTCAGGCTGAAGACTACCAACAATATGATATCATCGACGTAAGTGATTTTATCACGAGTTCGGTTTATACATTTTTCAATCGCCGAATATTGCGATGTTATATTCAAAAACTTACGAATATAGTTCTATTTAAAAGAGTCTCGCATAATTGATACTTCTATTATTTTCCTTCGTTAATTTTTGGATATCTTGAATAGTTAGCATGTTAAAATACATATGGGGGCCCAGAGGTTTGAAATTATTTGATAATTTTGGATTGATTGGGCCTATACTTGATGTAAATTAATAAACATATTAAAACAATGGTTAAAAATAACAATTTAAAAATTTACTTTAAAAAATAACGCATGACGCACGTTTCGGTAGAACTTCACCTTCTTCAGTTTGCCATTAGCATCTGAAGAAGGTGAAGTTCCACCGAAACGTGCGTCATGCGTTATTTTTCATAATAAATGTGTAAATTCTTATTTTTAACCATTGTTTTAATATAAATTATTTGATAAAATGGAATGGGGGCTCCTTCGCAGACTCGTGACTACCCTTCATTTATTATGCCCGTAACCGAGTTCTCTATTTCGTAAAGGAAAAATGGAAAAATACTGAAAAATGAATATATCCTCACTAATATTACACTTTTCGAACGGACTCAAACGTGTTGGTTCTATAACGTGATGGTTGGGTTCTATAACGTGTTGGTTCTAGAACGTGAGGGTTGGGTTCTACAATGTGAGGGTTGGGTTCTACAACGTGAGGATTGGGTTCTTCAACGTGAGGGTTGGGTTCTTCAACGTGAGGGTTGGGTTCTACAACGTGTTGGTTCTACAACGTGTTGGTTCTACAACTTGTTGGTTCTACAACGTGTTGGTTCTACAACGTGTTGGTTCTACAACGTGAGGGTTAGTTGGAATATCAATCAATAAAATAGCGAAGGTTTGTTGATTCAGGTATGAAATTTTTTTTTTCTACAAGATTACGTTAATATATTCAGATGACCATTGACTTATGCAACCAACAATACATCGGTTTGAATGCATTATTATTCAGACTTATGTGAATTGATTGAATAATTTATATTCAAGTGTAGTCAATTCATAAGAGACTATTGAAAATATTTAATGAAAAACATTGCATGAAATAACATACAGATCATATTCGAAAATCAAGCATTAGGTAAGTACTTCATCTATAATTCAATTTGTTCGATACCTGTTTTACGATTATTTGGTTCAAAACGAAGTAAGTAAAATATTTGTATTATATCAGAACTATATGAGAAATGAAGAACGAAATAATTTATTATATTCTCGTAGATTATTTTATATCTGAACCATAAAAGAAATAAAGAACGAAATAATTTTATTCTATTTATATAGAAACAACATCATATACATAAGATTCAAACGAAATAATTTCATTTTGTTAACATAGCTATATACAAATCCATATACATAAGCTTAAAAAATTTCTATTATATAAAGCTTTCTCTCTCTCTCTCTGTATAGAAGGGAATTAATAATCACTTACTTCATGATCAAAAAATCTTTTCATATGAATCTTCAATATTTTAAAGTAGTCAAGAACAGTGTGATCATGTATATCAAAGATAATGAGATTTGAGAGTGGTCAAATACGATTGATATTTATGGAAAATGAATTTACGTTCTTCATTAACTGATACTTTTTCAAAAAAAAAGAGACACATATAGCATAATTCCGTGAGTTCATCATACGTCATATCTAAGTATGTTCATCATAAACGTTACGTAAGGAGCACCAACGTAAACTTAAGATTCAAAAGCTGGTTAGAGATGTGTGGAAAAAATATGCTGCCTTCAAAATGGGGCGATCTGAGGATAATAGAACGATTCAACGATTATTTTCTCCAATAACTGAACGCCTTGAACGAATAGAAAATAAGCAAGTGGCTTCAATACTTCAACGTGAAACTATTCCACTCCAAACGGCTCCGTTCAAAACAAACCCCCTCCCGAACAAGCATATTCTACAACGACTCCGTTTTCCAACAACCTCATCTTCAAACGGATCCCGACTGGTTAGTTCCCCAAAGAGTTCATTCCAATCGACTCTGTTGAAATATCCTTCAATAACAATCAACCAACCTAGTGAAGGTGATGAGGATTCTTACGCTAGCTCACCGTTTGAACCAATACCAAAATTTCAACGATCGAAGATAGTTCCTACTTCAAGATTTCTACCAACAGATATAGTAGCTGAATCAAAAATTGAGTAGGTTTCTGATGATGATGATGACGATGAATCTATTTTAGTAGGAGATGATCTTGAAAAGTCACAACAACTATTTAACGAGTTGAAAAATTCACAGCAGTTGAATGAATTCTTTGGACAATATCCAGAACCAGTACGTAAATATGTCAATCAGGCTTGGAACCAGTCACCACACATCGATCCTACTTTCGAACCAAAATACGATCCAGAAACATCGAAGTGGACTCTCAGCAACACTGTAATTGATTTCGTTAAAAGAAGTGATTACATTATATAATATATATATATATATATATATATACATATATATATATATATATATATATATATACATATATACATATATATATATATATATATATATATATAAATATATATATATATATATATATATATATATATATATATATATATATGAATAATATAACATTATTATTGGAGGTCAGTCATTTATCGGTACCCCGGGTCATTATGAGCTGATTTTCCTGAAGGATCCTAATGAACATACCGACGTAGATAAAAAAATTTATGGAAGAATTTTAGAAATAACAAATGTCCATAAAAGAGATTTTGATCCCCGAAAGAAAGTAAGAAGTAGAAAGAGTGTTAAATATAGAAATATTATCAAGCGACTGCTTTCTTCTCAGAAGAATGGAAAATGCCTGATGAAGTTTAACGATAAACCAATGGAGTATGTCTACTGGGATGATGTTAATGAGCTCGTAGATCGACTTCGTTTATTATAAACTTCTAAGCTTGTAGGTAATTCTTCTAATGACAATGAAATCGAGGCAATTATAAAGACGCTTAGGTGATGTTATATATTAAAATGTACTGAAAAACTAATCAATCTAATCATGTTGATTGATAAGTTTGGTCGCTCGCCGTACATGGTGCGCATAAACTGTGTAACTCTAAAATATCAACAATTGATCAAAATGTGAATGACATGTCGATATTTCCTGTTCAATATTATAATTGAAAATTTCCAAGAAACATTTCTTGGAATGTGTTCCTTTCGAATATACCATATCGTTAATTTTTACCTTCAATACAATAATAAACTATAATTTCGTCTGAACCATTTCAAGGATATATTTATGAGTTTTCGATTGTATTTTACTGTGGAATTTTATATTAATTGCTATCCACAATAGTTTGGTCTCAAAAAAAATCTTCGATATTTCCTTCATATGAATATTTTCATATTGAAAAAATCAGAACCTCTGATCTTCTTCAATCTAGATCTAGAGATAAATTCAAAATTCATAGTCATTTACCATGTTTCATACATCATAATCGATATGTTTAGTTGAGTCAAGATTTGTGTAATGGTTAACTTATTTAATTTTTTTGTTTACAGATCTCCACTATGAATAAAGAATAAAATTTTACATATGTTTGTTTTATTTGATAAAAAGAAAAACCCACTGTTCACCCATCAAAAGGTGAAAGAGTTCCAAAATGAAGGTGAAAATAATTTTTTTTCCAAATTTACTTCAGAAAATGTTAATAATCTAATTTTTTTGTTTAATAACATTAAACTGAACAAATGAAATTTTGTATTAAGTACTTACCTTATGATTGATTTTCAAATACACTCTGTATGATTCTCATACCATTTGTTTTTTCATTAAATATTTTTAATGTACTATACTGGAATATAAATTATTTAATCAATTCACATAAGTGTGAATCGGAAAGTATTGCTGATAAAAAGTAAGTAAAACTTTTATATTATATCAGAACCATTTGAGAAATAAAGAACGAAATAATTTATAACCATTTTATTATGTTATTAGAGATTAATAGAAAGCATCATGTATATAATATATAAAACTAAATGAATAATTGCTTCGCCAAATTCGACCACCTAAAATGCAGGCGGCCGAAGGCCGCATTTTTGCGAACTTATAAAGCCGAGATAAGAAGATCGGCGTCAAATCGCGGGGCCCGAAGGTCCCCGTCGACCGCCTCGAACCTTTTTGTAGTGCTTAGGCTAGGTCCCGTTCCCGACTGCGACGCCGATTTTCGATATCGAACGTTTAAAGTTTGACGCTTCTCCGGAATTCGCGAAAACGGCAGCATTCCCGACGCTCAAGAACCATTTTCGCGTCAAGCCAACTGGAATTCAGGTGACCGCCTTTCGAGCCGATAGTTGGACGGGTTGAATTCTATCGAGAAGTTTCGGCACGGCGAGGCCCAATGAGGTTGTAGTATCTAGCCGATTCCGCACGAACTCGAGATTGACAGCGAGCAGATGGCGCGCCGGGCGCGACATAGGAGTAGGGCAGACAGTGGCGTTGCAAGCATCGGAGTTCGGGAATCTATATTTTCATTGATCTATATCTTTCATGGATCTATTTAATGGGCGATGGAGCCTCTCACTAGTATTATTCTATTTATATAACAAACAACATCCTATACATAAGTTTCAAACGATATGATTTTATTCTACTTATATACTAATCAACAAAATCATAAACATAAGGAATCGACATTTTCAATAATAATTGTTTGGATTGAAACTTATTGAAGAGATAAATATTCAGTGATAGGCTTTGATGCTGCTGCGGCTCTTGTTGTGGTATAATCTCCATGTTGACTTTTCATTAATATATTTTCCTAGAAAAAAAAAATTTATCTGTTAAGTGAAGAGTGGAATGTTGAAGTATCGAACGATGAGGGAATTTAATATAGCTTTATCATCAGAATCATCATCATTTTAATCTGTTCAATGCTATACAGTTTGTGTGCATAGGATCGAATAGAATTTTTTTTTGTGTAATCACCTTTTCACCAATGGTAAAATTAATTCGCCTCAAATCTCTATAACAAGTATTCATTGAGATAAAATCAATTTTCTAGCCGTTTTACAATTTGGAAGAGAATAATTCTGCTCTAAAAATGTAAGTAGGTATGTGATCTATTTTTCGTTATTCAGATATAAAATTCATTTCTGACATAAAAACGTACACAGAGAAAAAATGGAGCAATATTCACCTCAATTTTCAATCAGCTTGAAGGATAATGCAGGGTGTGATTTTCCGGTTTCCACAGTTCCTTTGGAAACAATCGAATATCGTCCTGAAGAGATTTGTTCGATATAAGGTCGATATTCTTCGGTAAGTCTCTTAGGTAGAAACAGGATGTGATCTCCCAAATCAAGCAACACCCACTCCCCGAAAGTTGATTTGACGATTTTAGCCTTATGTATTTGATAGGGTTTGTCGACGATCAGTTCTGTCAGTTTCAATTACGACTTCTTTTCGAGAAGAGAAGCAGCATTCAATGTTTTCAGTAAATCCATATCTAGAAACAAAAATATATTCTATAAAAATCGTGTTGTAATTCTGAACCTGATCCTTGAAAAGTATGAATAAAATCTAAAACAAAATATAAAATTGAAAAAATGTTCTCAAAGGAATCATTCAAAAATTCACTCGATTATATGATATTTTGGCTACTACAGTCAATTATTGGTGTGTGTTACAATTGGAAAACTAGCGTAAGACTGAACCTCCGCACTAATAGCTCGAGTAATTATAAATTACTATTTCGGGTTATTGATAGCAAGCTTGCGGAAATCACTAGTTATCGTAAGTTGCAATTAAGTAGTATTGCGAATTACCGTATATTGATTTATATGAGGTTATATTAAAAATATGCATAAACATCCTGTTGAATATTATAGGCGAAATCGTGCAAGAAACATTTCTTGGAATGTGAGTCTTTTTGAATATATGGTTGATTTTATGAATTCGTTTGAAATCTGTAATACTAGTGAGGATATATTTATTTTTCAGTTACACAAAAATGTATAAACCTTTTTAAGGCTTAACGTACTCCGTTACGAGCATAATGAATGAAGGGTATGAGAACCCCTGTTATTTTTCTGTATAACACATACAAGTGATTGTTAATTTTTCTGAAATTTCATATAAGTCAAAGATTTATTGATCATGAAGTTAGTGATTATTAATTCACATCTATATACCAAGAGCTTTATATAATAGAAATTTTTAACCTTATGTATATGGATTTGTATATATCTATGTTGAAAGAATGAAATTATTTCGTTTTAGCCTTATTTTACGCTGATTACCTATTTACTATTGATTTATATGAGGTTAAAAACTTGAATATAGTTCAATTAAAAGTATGCATAAACATTCTGTCCGTCACACTTGGGTATACGATTTGAATTGATTGAACCAAAAATTATTCTTAGGTTGCCAGACGTGATAAATAAACTCTTCATTTCCTTTTGTTGAAAATTGAGCCAGCTAATTTGATTGAGGATTATTTATTACGTCTGGCAACACTGTTCCCGATAGAGGTTTGTCTCGCTCTCGCTATAGTATATACAATTTCCAATTCTAAATTTATTAAAAGATAATATGTACTCACTTGATGGAACTATAAATTGTTGAGCTGGACGAATTATATGGAATTCGGTAGTTCGTCGAATGATTAGTGAAATCTGCGTAAAAGAAATATTTTTAGTCTTTCTTCAATGAATAATGTGGATGAATGAAAGAATACTACACTCAAAAACACGAATATTTGAAAATTATTGCTCAAGTCTGAAGTTCTCAGAAGAAAATAATAGATTGAATCCACCAAAAATTATCTAGTATATACAATTTCCAATTCTGAATCTATTAAAAGATAAAATGTACTCACTTGATAAATACTGGAACTCCGTTTGTAATAAGGAGAACTTATTGTTGAAGTTTCTTTGGTTTGCACAATTATTTCACACACTTCACACAAACTAATCGTGAATTATTTTCAACAATTATAGCTCAAAGAGTCTCTGATTATATTATTTGAATGTAACTCAGTCAGTTATCTACGATCGTTAAAATGACAATGAAATAAAGATATTCCAGTTCACTACACTAGATAGGAAATCAGTGACTGGCTTTCAACTTGCAGCTACATGATTTTTGCATAGTAAGCAGTCCGTCGAACGAACATGATAATGAAATTAGGTCAATTCACATAATATACCGCTTCGAATATTTATGAATTACTGATATCGAGTTATTGATGAGGAGCTTGGAAAATAACATTTTAATGAGGATGTTATGATAATTATTTTCATATATTCATCTATCCAAATATCACTACTGCGATTACGGAGAGGTCAAAGGTCGAATGAGTACGTCTTATCTGTTAAATAAATTTTTCCCTTAACGAACTCCGTTATCAGCATAATCAATGAAGGGCAGCTAAACCCTGTTATTTTTTCTGTCAGTTATCTAATGTCATTTATCGTTCGATTGTTATGAACTAATTAATTTTTCTGTTCAATATTCAATAATATTCCATTCTGTTTAAAGCCATCGACAGAACTATATATATAATGGATAGAATTGAATTTTTTTGTGGTCAAAGGGCCAAACATAAAATCAGACGACTACAAGTTGAGGATAATAATTCTTAATTGCATAAAGGTAATGCAGCAAAACTTACATTATCTCTGGGCCCCCATATGTATTTTAACATGCTAACTATTCAGGATGTCCAAAAATTAACGAAGCAAAAATAATATCAATTATGCGAGACTCCTTTAAATATAACAGTTTGAATATAATAACATCGCAATATTCGGCGACTGAAATATGTATAAACCGAACTCAGATGAAATCACAATTCGATGATATCATATTGTTGGTTGTCTTCAGCCTGAAAATTGAAATTTTTTCAATTTGAATTTTTTTTTAAAGACCAGTGAATATAGTGTTGAACTACTATAACAGGTTCGATCCTCGCGCTGGATTTTTTAATTTGAAACTTTTTTTAAGCTTGGTAGAGCAGTTAACGTAATGTTGAACTCCTAATATAGATACACTGGGTTCGATCCTTGCGCTCGATTTTTTAATTTGAAATTTTTTTTTAAAGCTTGGTAGAGCTATGGACTCCTAATATAACAGGTTCAAATCTACATGTGGATTTCTTCAGTATGAATTTTTGAGCTTGATAGTGTTGGACTTCTGATATATAAGTTCGATCCTCGCGCTAGATTTTTTTATTTGAATTTTTTTTAAAGCTTGGTAGAGCAGTGAACATAGTGTTGAACTCCTAATATAGATAAACTGAGTTCAATTCAGTATGAATTTTTTTTAAAATCTTGGTAGTGTTAGACACCTGATATAGAGGTTCAAACCCCGAGCTCGATTTCTTCAATTTTGATTTTTTTTTTAATCAACTTGGTACGTGAACGTCACCTGTAATCCACAATATTGGATTTGAAATAGAAAGGACCATAGATCCTCCATCTTTGATTTAAACCATAGATCTGTCATACGTCAAATATTGAATACGGTTGCCCTCTGTTGAGAAGGTTCCAAATGAGTAGGGATTCCTGAAAGGTGATCTGTAAGTCAGCTAACGAAAAGTAAGGTTGAATAACATGAAAATTTGTATAAGAGTCTCAAGGGCCTCCATGAAAACTCCATATATTCCTATATATCGAACACTTTTAGTCGTCTGAGCCTGCACGAAGACTCCTGGAGGACCTCATTTACAATTTCAGTCCTCTAGGCCCCCATGCTTATTCTCATAGCCTCACGCATCCACCATCTTGGATTTAAATCATAGATCTGTCGTACGTCATACATCTGTCTTTCAAAACTGTCAAATGTCATTTTAAATCATAGCTATATATATACATATATATATATATATATATATATATATATATATATATATATATATATATATATATATATATATATATATATATATATATATATATCATAATTTCTACTTTGACAGTTTCTTCGCACTACGAGCAAGGATTGCAAACGACTCAGTCGACAAATTTATTCCAAAATTCAATTACTTATATTAATCTTTATTGAAGATAAAATCACTACTAAATGGAATTCGATTAGAATTAATTAACCATTTCCGGCAACTGCAGGAGTTGCTGAATACAGTTTCATTAAAGTACAACTAGATTCTCATTCAAAGTAAGCAGTTATAGCTATTTATACAATTAGGGGAATATGAATAGTTTAACAAGGAAAATGTATTCATATTTCCCGTGTTGTATCAATAGTTTTTTTCTGATTGAAACAATATTTTTCTGAAAATGGAAATATATTGGATTGGAAATATATTGGATTGTAACGAGATTATATTGTGAAACATAAGCCAAGTGTTTTTATTTTAAAGTTTATACTTTATTCTTTATGATGTTTCAGTAAGTGATGTGCGAGAATTCAATCTCAGTTATTAAAAATGAAGAATATCAACAATCCATAAACGAACATCTAAGAAATACATATGCAATGGATTTAGAAACACTGCGTGTGCGTGTGCGAGAATTCAATCTCAGAGAAAATAATTTACACACGTAACTGTGTTGACACCTAATGGTGTTTTGACCATCAATAATTCATTCTCAGTTACATTCTCACAAAAACAAATATAAAACCAGAAGTTACTGCGTGGCACCAAATTAATTTCGATGACTATCATCGGTAATGTGAATTTTTGTTCGAACTTTATCCGTTTTATCAACATATCCGAAAATATTCAGATTTCCTGAATTGAATATTATATCAGATGTTGACATTGACTTATCTAAGCTTGTCGGTTATGTCGTCATAAAATTTTTAATGAATAACTGAAATGTGGAAAGTAACTACATAATCCAGTCAAGTTTAACATGAAGAGGTTATCATGCTTGCAAAAGGAGGCATGGAGGTTCTGAATTTTTTATATGTTGTTAGGACCTAAACCAATATTGAAAACCAGATTTGCAATTTCGAACGTACTGTGTGAGCGGTTGTGTATCTAAAACACCATGAAATTTTCGGGCTTCTTTCTGTTTTTGCTGAATATCTCAGTGAGGGAAGGGTCTGACCGGTATACTCATTCTCTTTACTTCCAAAGTAGACTAAGCTTACCACAATTTTATAGCAGGACAAGTTATATACAGCCATTAGTTCCCAAGATACTGTTCTTCAAAAATAGGCAATTTTTTCCAAAAAGTGAAAAATGTTCACTTATTTTGTGAAATATCTTCTAAAATACGCATCCCACGCAAAATATTATCTGGGTGAAGTTGTGGTGAATTTAATTTGCTTTTATTTGGGACTGTAGGCCCAGCGGTTCTCTCAAAAACGGCAAATAACCAAAAACATCATGTGAGTTTTGGTGGTAAATAAACTGTTCACGTCACGTTATTTTTGTTATTGTTAAAAAATTGTTTGATGGAAAAAAAAAGATATACCTATCGGGAATTACGACATCAAACATTGATTTTTATACCTACATACAAAAAGGCTTGTACAAACATCATGCTACCTACTATAATGACAAATTAAATACACAAAACTTAAAACTAATATAAATCAAGTAGGTATTGTGTTTTGGTTGCCAAATCATGCATTTTTTATCTTAGATGGCCCGGGCTTGGGTTCGCACGAACATGGTGTCTCGATGGCTGTCATGGACGCTGGAGAGGCGCCCAGTAGTAGGGTCATCTTCATCGTCCGAGCATTTCAGCTCCACATCCATGACGTTAATGCACAATTTGTGCAAAGTATCCCTCGCAATATCACCCCCATATAGAGCCACAAATCACTTGATGCCTGCTTCTCTCACGGCTTGTGGGGTGGAGTCTGGCCGAAGGAAGACGTCCACTTGCTCAGCAAGTGGTTCACTCTTGCTGAAGAGGAGTTGATTTCAATCCTTCCTTGGCCAAACGGTGCTGAGGTTGTATCGCACCCGGTAAATGTGTGGGTGAATAGTTTCTTCCCTGGTGATCGCATATAGTTCTATATGACATATTTTTGTCTCGCATTGCTGCTCTCGAGGGGGTCACGCACATAATGCCTCCTAACTCATTAAATGTGTTTTCCCCAACCAGCGTGTTAACATTCACGTCCGTATTGTCATAGACAAATTGGATAAAAGCTCCTTTTCCTATAGGGAAAACATAATAAGCGATACGCCCCCTACCGGTGTCGAATATTACTAGAGCATGGGAGATAGATTGCTTTAATTACATCTGTTTACGTGTATTTTATATGAGAAGTTGTTGAGTTTTAATTGTATTTTGGATCGTTTACAAACGTTCAGAAGAGATGAATCACTATTGTTGTGTATTCTATTGTTTATATTGGGCAAAAAAAAACGAATATAGCTTACATACCTTTCCGAAAGCTGGACAATTCAAATTTGCATTCCAAACAAAGTTGGAAAACAAGGAAATGATGGACAGAAGAAAGGTGTGGATTCATAACTTGAAGATTGAAAAAAAATGTCTGAACATAAGAGAGTTGTTCTTTACAGTTTACTGAGAATAAATATTTCCCCTGCAGTAAGTTTGTGGATTTTTCCATATAGAATTATACCAACTAATGATGTGCAATTTTCAGCTAACCGAAAACGTAGAGTTTTTGAAGTCCAATGCTATTCCAACGAAAAATCTTCCACTTTTATCGGAATCTGAACCTGGGCCATCATCCAGAGATTCTAGATTATTGTATTTTCTTTCATGTAACAACCAGAGATACTATTTAAATAATAATAACAAATGATGTTTATTTGCACAACCAAAATAACAGTTTATCATAACATCAAGAATATTAAATAAATCTGGACTCTATAGCTAGGTAAAAACTAAAATATTCAATTATATAATCAGGAAAACAGAGATTCTATCAAAAAAACCAGACTCTCAGAAGTCCACCGTACTTTTAGGATAGCTGTTATACGTCATGAAAATTAAAAAAATATAATAACTTATTACGTTCAAACCATTCAAGCAGAGTATTCATATTCATTCTTCTTTTATTTCATGCTGTTTCTTTCAGTTTAGCTGGTAAGTCCTTAGTTTGTCCATTATACTCAAAAATTCTTCAGTTCGTAATGAAAGTAGACATGTCAGAGATGTTTTCTTGAAACTTTTGAAGGTTTTTTTATTTTTTAAATAAATAGGTCTTCTATCATACAGCCTTTTCATGAGGTATACATAGTTCCTTCAACCAATTAATTTATTCGTCCTCTACTTTATTTTATTATTGATTTTCATGTTCAATGATAAAAACTCAGTGTAAATTTCAACTTGATGTAGGTAGGTTATCTACTGTTGAACAGAGATAAAATTGTCCTCAATCCAAACACAATATATCACAGGAAATTGGAAATTACAAAGTCCAAAAAAAACACAAATTACGACGATAAACGTTCGAAAACTCAAAACGAAATGAACGTAAATACCATTACAACCAATGTAAAGAAACAGCTAATCTCCCATGCTCTAGTACCGATATTAGCCGTTCCAGCGCTACGATCTTAATTTCGGACGCCTATTGGTGTTGAGGATTCATCTCGTGAGATCACCGAAGTTTCACCCTACACCTCTGCTGAACAAACACAGCTAAACCTCATATTTACCAGATATTATATATTACTCCATATTTTCGGTAAAACTAGATACTAATAGGCGTGACGAAAGATCTTGAAATACTCTTCCGTCATGTGGGTACACATTTACTATTTACGAAAAAACCTTTATTCCGGTAATAAACTTAAGTTTAACGAAATTTAAAGTCATTTTTCTAATATTTTTTGAATAGTGCGCGAAAACAGATCGCTGGTGTCATGGCGTCAGTCTGACGTCACGCTAAGGTAAAGGTAGAGGTCATTGTGTCTATGCGTAGCGAAGGAAGTAAACAAAACATCAAATTAATTCCTGTGATAAAAATAAATTCCAAAAGTTATGAGTGGTGTGCGGTACCGCAGTGTAAAAACACATCAATAAGAACACGCAACAAATTATTTGTACATGTTCCAAACAAGAAAATAAGTGGTTGAAGCTCGCACGTCGAAACCCGAACAAAATATATATATATATATATATATATATTTATATATATATATATATATATATATATATATATATATATATATATATATATATATATATATATATATATAAAATAACCTTGCGGGACCATTGTATTTATCTATTGGCAATGTGGCGCCCGTATAAGCAATGTGGCACCCGACTTTGGGTGCCAGATTGTTTTTATCGTTTGAAGCCGTCATATAGTTCATTAGGTATTTCTAAACCATATACACATTTACACTGAAAAACTTTGAACATACAATTTAGTTCAATGGATTTGAAACAGATGGCGCTCTGTTATAGACAAATTGTATGTTGGACATAATTGATGTCATTTAGGCCCATTTTAATTACACCTCTAAGTGGCACCCGTAATATGGCAACGCTGAGCGGACGTGTTATCAGACTAATTCGTGCTTATCTTACAAGAATGCTGAGGCAAGTAGGACTAATACATAATCAAGTGAGCTCGGATCAAGCTAAACGGATTTTGATTTTCGCATTCATTTCTTGAATCTGTTATGTGTAATTGATACCCAGATTTGTTGGCTACGTCTGAGAGAATTGAAAAACTATTGGAGTTGGTTGAATTGGGATGGAATGGAAAGGTTAAGTACCGTATTAATTATTGATATGTGAAAATGTAGGAAAATGATATGTTGAAAAAACGATGTTAACATATTGTAAGGACAAGCTATATCACAATTTTTTTTTTGAAAACCTGAGTTTGCTTCACGCATTCTTTTCAATATACAGGTTGTTGAATACTTCCAATTGTTAATCTGCCATTTTGCAATATACCGAGACGAGTTTTTTTAACAATGTTATAAAAACGCACTTATGTACATACTGTCTAGATGTCTATTTATTATTACGGGTTCTCGGTTATTGATTGAAGATGAAAGCTTGCGGTTTGCTATAATTTTGAGTGAATAATCTGTATAATATACAAGGTGGCCCTGATTTGAATACACTATATGAAGATATAAGAAAACTATATCAAATTGATTGAAAAAAATTGAATAATAGCAATTATGAACCTTTTAAAGTTGAGTTTGATTTTGCTCTGATTTTTGGCATCGTTTTTACGTTAAAAATATTCGATATCTTACCTACGCGGACGCCAGCAGTGAAAGCAAAAAAATTCTACAGAACATCTGAAGTAGTCTCAAGGAAACCAAAGACAATTTTCATTTTCTATAAAAAATACTAATGAAAGAGTAACTAAATTGATATATATATATATATATATATATATATATATATATATTATATATATATATATATATATATATATATATATATATATATATATTAAATCCTTTCTCTGCCACTATTAGATTGATTGATGAAGGTTTGCTAAGTACTGTTCGAAAAATTACAGTGTGATTCAGCATTAATTTATAAAAATACATGGTGTTCCATTATACCATAATATTACGTTTTCAAATTATCGCATATTGAAGCAATTGTTTGATGTGAAACAAGTTTTTATTTTTGCCAGAGTCTATACAGACTACAGTATATATTTTAATAAATATGTAGTACACTGCCGCTTTGTCGTGAAATGAACTTTATTGTTGAAATGTCTTTTCTACTTTTAGAGAATTGGGTCTCTTTTTTTGTTTCACTCATATTTTCGACTGAAAAAAATTGATAATATGTGATAGTATAATTTCAAAAATATTGAATTACCCACTTATCTCACCTTTGAGTTCAATTCAATAAAAATTCCTCTTAAAATACAGGATTTCGAAATATATATGTATATTCAAGAGTGTTGGCATACTTTACTTGAACTGAATTTTTTTCTCCATTTTTTCCTCTAGAAATTGTACATTAGACAAAAAACATGAAAAAATCAATTTATCCGAATATTACAAAATATTATGATATTAATTTCAATTTTGTAAGGCTTGACATTTTCTCTGAAAAAATATTCAATGTTATTCCCGGAATAATTTCACTGGCAAAAATTAAGAAACTTTTCACGCACCATGAAATGACCCGTCATGACCAGAATACGCATACTTAACGATATCAGATAATAATATGAATGTATAAAGTGGTATCGAAGTCTACAAAATGAATTGTATCCTTAAAATTTCAACTCTCTATATATGTACCTACATAAGTGTTTCCAGCCACATATTTTAACCACCTGAAGTAACTGACCGTACGCAGTATTAAGGAGGTACTTGATAGAATTTTCGGCAATACCTAGATAGATACATTTTTGAATTATAAAAATTGAATATACCTAAACAAGCGTTTTGTCTGATTGACTATGATTAAAAAAAAGAAATCCTCTGCATTTTGTACATGATTGTATTTCAAATATTATTAATCAGATTTATTTAGATTACATACAGATTTCTTTTGTGATAATTTGAAGCAGATTCAATGAGTGATGAAATAACTAAAACCTTCAATTTGTAGTAAACAATGTAGATTCAATGGGTTTTAAATGTACTCGAATGTTTCTACTGGCAAAACAATGAATAAACTGAGACATCACTTTTCAAAGTGGCACCATAAATCCGACAACTCCGCAGGGTGCCTCTTTCACCATTGTTAATAATAAATTATATATAAAGGGTGCCACATTGAAATGCATCATTTGGGTGCCACAAATACAATACATCAAACATACGATATACGGTGGTTGCTGCATAGACATTGATTATAGAGGGTGCCAGTTAGTACAAAACATATATATATATATATATAAAGCTATGAGAAAACTCGTTGGGTACGCAGCATGCAGGAAGTATACTCTTATAAATGTTTATTGTCATCATCAGGGAATGCTACAATATTATTACAAAGTGAAACTAGGACAATTTGTGGAAAAAACAACAAATAACTTACAGTGTCCATGAGATTGTATGCATAGATCTTAAATTAAAATTAATCTTGACGTTCATAACAAAAGTGCACATGTTCAGAACAAAGTCAGTGAGAGTAACTTAAAATTGCCATCATCACCAAATTTGAACAATTAAAGGCAGAAACAAAACAGTCACATTAAAATTCAAATTATTGTAAAATTATTATTAAATACTACATCATACCGGTATTCACATCGTCGGCATGGAAAGTGAAATGAAATTAAAAAAAATTATATATAACCAAAAAGTGAGGCTAAAGTGTGAACATAGAAGAGGTGAAAACACGCCAAGGACCGAGATCTCTTACTCTTAGAGCAGCAGAGCACAGAAAAGATATCACATCGCCAGTATGTCATCTCCCACCAAAGGAAAGACACTCCGAATGTTGAAATTATTAAATTAAACAACTGAAAGATACATGAACCTTATTATGGCGAAAAACGTTATATAAAATTTAGGAAACCATAAAGAGAGGCTAATTCTAAAAAGGGGGGGTCAAAACTGTCTATAATACTTGAGAACAACAAGAAACTGGGAAAGTGAGTCATAAAATTAAAATTCCAAAATTAAATCAATCAATAGAAAAGGAGTTTGAAACTCTTACGTTATGAGGATACTGATCCAAGTGCAAAAAGAATGAATATATTTCACTTAAATGTTTAATATCAGTCTTTTTGTTCACACAAGATGATGACTGCGAAATGAAAGCCATTTCCAAAAAAAGTCTGCTAAAATCTTAGCTAAAGAGTCCAACAAATATAAGAGACTTTTTTTGGAAATGGCTTTCATTTCGCAGTCATCCTCTTGTGTGAACAAAAAGACTGATATTAAACATTTAAGTGAAATATATTCATTCTTATTGCACTTGGATCAGTATCCTCATAACGTAAGAGTTTCAAACTCCTTTTCTATTGATTGATTTAATTTTGGAATTTTAATTTTATGACTCACTTTTCCAGTTTCTTGTTGTTCTCAAGTATTATAGACAGTTTTGACCCCCCCTTTTTAGAATTAGCCTCTCTTTATGGTTTCCTAAATTTTATATAACGTTTTTCGCCATAATAAGGTTCATGTATCTTTCAGTTGTTTAATTTAATAATTTCAACATTCGGAGTGTCTTTCCTTTGGTGGGAGATGACATACTGGCGATGTGATATCTTTTCTGTGCTCTGCTGCTCTAAGAGTAAGAGATCTCGGTCCTTGGCGTGTTTTCACCTCTTCTATGTTCACACTTTAGCCTCACTTTTTGGTTATATATAATTTTTTTTAATTTCATTTCACTTTCCATGCCGACGATGTGAATACCGGTATGATGTAGTATTTAATAATAATTTTACAATAATTTGAATTTTAATGTGACTGTTTTGTTTCTGCCCTTAATTGTTCAAATTTGGTGATGATGGCAATTTTAAGTTACTCTCACTGACTTTGTTCTGAACATGTGCACTTTTGTTATGAACGTCAAGATTAATTTTAATTTAAGATCTATGCATACAATCTCATGGACACTGTAAGTTATTTGTTGTTTTTTCCACAAATTGTCCTAGTTTCACTTTTTTCACAAGTTTTTATTGTAGCATTCCCTGATGATGACAATAAACATTGTCGAAATATTGGAAAAAGTGTTATAAGAGTATACTTCCTGCATGCTGCGTACCCAACGAGTTTTCTCATAGCTTTATCCTAACTGGTCAGCAAAGACTTCCCCTCTCTTATATATATATATTTATATATATTTATATATATATATATATATATATATATATATATAAGTAGATAAGCTATGGGGCTTCTGCACCGGAAGTCGGCCTTTTTGTGGCGGGAAATTCAAACAACAATGTCATTTCTGCGCATGCGCGAACTCTGGACGGGAAGTCGGCCATTTTGCGAACGTCGGCCATTTTCCAAGATGGCGGACCACGGTATCATCGTACTTTGGAACCTGACCTACAGATGGCGTTCCAAGATGGCTGACCACAGTATTATCGTTATTTGGAACTTGACCAACAGATGGCGTTCCAAGATGGCGTTTCAAGATGGCGGAACACGGTATTATCGTAATTTGGAACTTGACCAACAGATGGCGTTCTTACAGATCACGTTCTTACAGATCACTGTATTATCGTCATTAGGAACCTGACCACCAGATGGCGTTCCAAGATGACAGATTATATTCTCATCATTCAGAATCTCGCCAACAGAGGGCGTTTCAATAGAATTCAAATTTGAATGTTTGACGTATGACAGTTCTATGCTCTGAGATATCTATGGTTCAAGATGACATTTGACCGTAACGAATGACAGATGGGATGACGTATGACAGTTCTATGCGCTAAGATATCTATGATTCAAGATGACAGTTACGAATGACAGATGGGATGACGTATGACAGATCGATGCTCTAAGATATCTATGATTCAAAATGACATTTGACAGGCATGGGGGCCTAGAGGACTGAAATTGTAAATGGGGGTCTCCAGGTGTCTTTGTGCAGGCTCAGACGACTGAGTTCGATATATATATATATAGAAATATATGGAGTCTTCATGGGGGCACTTGAGACACTTATAAAAATTTTAATGATTCATTTTTCGTTAGCTGACTTACAGATTCAAATTAAAAAATTCAGCGCGAGGATCGAACCTATATATCAGTCCAACATTATCAAGCTTCAAAAAAAAATCATTCGGAAGAAATCCACATATAGAATTGAATCTGTCATATCAGAAGTCCAATACTATCAATCTTGAAAAAAAAATTCATACTGAAGAAATCCACATGTAGAATTGAACCCAATATATCTATATTTGGAGTTCAAGACTATGTTCACTACTCTCAAAAAAAAAATTTTTTAATTAAAAATCCAGCGCGAGAATCGAACCTTTTTATCAGAAGTCCAAAACTATCAAGCTTGAAAAAAAATTCACACTGAAGAAATCCACATGTAGAATTGAACCCAATATATCTATATTTGGAGTTCAACACTATGTTCACTGCTCTTAAAAAAAAATTCAAATTAAAAAATCCAGCGTGAGAATCGAACCTCTATATTAGTCCTGAATAGTTAAAGATTATCCAAATGACATATTATGACTAATCTATATTCAAAATATTATACAAGTCGAGACTTGTATATATCTTGTTGAAATGAAACCACTCATTTACTTTTCTTGATCTTTATTTTCCTACAACATTTCTCTGTCCACATCATTTAAAACTTTATTTTTATTAAAATACATACATTCTAAAATTGCATAGCTTTCAATTGTTGGATTTATGTTACAGAAGGCATAAGTTACATCTTCGACAGATTTATCATTATTCCAAGTAATTTCTTTAAGAATAAGAACAAATTTACGATAATAAAAAGGAAAATTGATATTTTGTAACATCTCAATTCTTTTGCTTAAAATATCATTCAACTTGATAAGTTCAGATACATCAGATTCGGTGAAATATAGACAATTTTCCCACTTTGAGATGGAGAATACTTTTTCTTCTTCATAGAAAAACATCTGAGCTCCACTATTGTTTTCTCCTACCCCATTATTCTCAATTAATTTCATGAGTGATTCCCATTCATATTCATCAACTGACATGACACCATCGTTACAGCTTACTCTCACTGCAGGGCTGAAGTCTCGATCTGGACTCAACCCAATTTCTACTAGAAATATTCCAGTTTGAAAGCCACAATTTAAAATGAAATTTTTCTCGTTTTTGGCTGCTTCATCGTAGATATCCAAAATTCTATCCAAATCTTCGTTGATAAAACCACTGTCTTGGGACATCTTGCTACTTGAAACTTCAATACTCAACTGAACTTAAAGTTTGTTACTCATATTAATCCAAGAATCATGTGACTTTGGCATACCCAGCCAATGAACGAACACCTTATTTCCTTTTCTGCGCAAGACTTTTTCAACCAAGTAAACGTCAGAGTATTTAGCTTTCTATAATTCCTCTTCATAAAAACCACCACTAATGGGATATCCTTCAGTATCTTCAAGAAGATAAGTAACAGTATTGGTTATCTGAACTTTAACAATTTTGAATAGCTCAGTAGTCCAGTTAGGTGTATATCCCTTTGAAAACACATGCTTGGCCTTACTGATTCGCACTATATCGCCAACATTAAATTTATTTCTTCCAGCAATCTTTATGTGAGAATATACTGAATTCAGTAAGAGTTTTTCATTTTTCTTAGTGACGTCACGGGGCTTCATTCCAATAGTTCTATGTTTGGAATCATTATATTTGTCAACGTTGTTTTCAAGCACATCTATCCACTTGTAAGTTCCATTCAATGAAAAATATCGAAACAATTTATCCTTGAGAGTGCGTATAACTCGTTCAACAATAGCAGCTTTCTTGATGCTATACGTATTATAGTGATTAATATTATATTTCGTCATTAAATTCTGAAATTTTGTGTTGAAAAATTCCTTTCCTTGATCCGACTGTAGGTTCTTAGGCCTTCGACCACTTTGCTCGAGTATATCCGAAAACACACGAGTGACTTCTTCACCTGTCTTCGTTTTCAATGCTCTAGCCCATACAAACTTTGAAAAACAATCAATGACTACAAGAATAAATTTTTTTCCCTTATTTTCACGAGCATACATGTCCATCTGACCCAAATCGCATTGCCACAAGTCATCTAATCCCTTAATGATTGTACGTCTTCGTATGAAATTTCTACGTGTTGGTTTATGTAGTTCTTTAACTACTTGATTTTTTTCTCGTGAATGTACCATCATCGATCAAGGTTGATGATTTATTAACTTAAAATTTATCATTCAGCTTCTTAAATCTCTATGATTTGACGATCACCAGATATCATCATTGATCATGGTTCTTGGTGATTTATTAACTTCAATTCTATCATTCAGCTTCTTCAATTCATTTCCAAGATTTGTAAGTTTATCATCAATAATATTTGTCCTACTACGCATATTCAATTCGTGAGTTCCAAGCACCTCACCTGAAATTTTCCTCAGTTTCTTTTCGAGTAAGCCTTGTTGTCTCATCAGTTTTATATCAAGAGTCCGATCCATCTTGAAGGCAGTATATTTTTTCCTTACCCTAACCAGCTGATGAATCTTAAGTTTACGCTGGTGCTCCTTAGACATGTTCTTGTAAGTTATGATGAAAGAAAACTGAGCGTTAGCCTATTGTGATATCACTTTTATAAATTTATCAAAACCCATTCGATAACGTCCTTTGTTCAAGTTGAAATCCTTCACTATAACAATAAATCCATATTTATCTGCGTTCCAACACAGAGAGCATAATTCCTTGAATTCATCATACGTCATATCTGGGCTAACATGTTCATCGTAAACGTGACGTAGGTTAATATCATCCTGTTTGAAAAGGACTATTATGTTTCCGTTATCACGTGTTAGATGTTTCTTCATAGAAACATATGTTTGACATAGAAATGCTACATCAATAGACTTATGCCGACCCATAGAATAATAATCCTTAATCTTATTTTGCTTGTCACCCATTATATCATCGAAAATGAAGATTGAATTCTCTTGTGCTTCACAAGGGTCAATGATCTCATCTCATCACTTTCCTTGTATGGATAATAACCAATATCGGGTATACCCTTGAGAACTTGCTCCAATAAGCGATATTTGGGCTGATAAAGACTTTTCGAGAAAATATTAACGTTTTCAAATCTAAGTCCGTTCGGATTGAAAAGTAAAATTAGTATAGCATTGGACTTTCCTGACCCACTAGGTCCAGCTATAAGAAATCTACAACTGTTTGGGAATAAATCACCATGTCTTTTGACAATCTGAACTTCGAAAATATCTAAATTCTCAATTGGTAGCTTAGTTGTTTGTTGTATGACAGACATCTTGATACTAGCGTAAATTTAAAAAACTACCACCACTAGGACCAACTATAAGAAATCTACAACTGTTTGGGAATAAATCACCATGTCTTTTAGCAATCTGATCCTCGAAAATATCTAAATTATCAATCGGTAGCTTAGTTGTTTGTTGTATGACAGACATCTTGATACTTGTGTAATTAAAAAACAATCTCTATATAAATATATAATCATTTCAAAAACAATTCGCTTTTATGTTTTCTTAAATATTGATAAATAATACATTCACATCTACAAGATCCGAAAGATTCACATTTTGAGCAAGCTATTCCATCAACACAGTCTGCATCTAGTTCTCTCTCAATACATTTCAGAGGACAACAATATATTTTTCCATCAATTTTATTCCAACGTCGTTCATCTTCTATTATGCTGCTTTCAGTTTGTCGATGTTTATCTAAGCAATATATGGTTAAACCACACCCCATACACTTTACATCATTATCGTAAAATATATATTTTTTAGGTAGAGAAGTTATTTTTACTTATAGAAACATCTGATTACAACAAGAACGAACATAGATATGAGCAGATATATTGATATGAATATATATTTCACTATTATTTCATTGAGTGACTCGTCAGACATCTTTACTCTGTTAATGCTCTACGTATACTGAATATTATTCGATGAATAGATTATAAATAACTTAAACAATTATTCTTCACACCTTTTTTATTAAACATCTTCTAGATTTACATTTCAGTTTACTGAATCTATTTTTATTATGGAAAACATCAGCCCAGGGATCCAAGGACATTCGTTTGAAGGAATCGAACATCTTCTTCTTAGCCTCATAAGCTAAAATTTTCTTCTTTAATATTTTTATATTTTCAATATGTTGATCTATAGCAGACATGACGGTATGTTGTGCTATTTCGGTATGAAGTTCCAAACCCATTCAAACAAATCTTTGGAATTTGTCATACTGCACATGCGCTCCCCACTACCATGCTGCATGCACAGAGGACGTTTCAATTCAAACTTTGGTGGAATCCAACCATAATTTTCTACATCTATTATTTGAAGCGACAATCCAATAGAATTCAATTTATTCAATAGAAAATCATGTTTTTGTTTTCCCTTCACATATACGATATCTACATTGGTTAGTAGTTTTTTGAGAAAAGCATCTATTTCTACGTACGATACGTTCCCCTCTGAATACCTTAGACCATGATGATATCGTTCCAAGTATCTGATTTGTTTCTTATCTTCTAGAGTAAGTGTGGAATATTCTCTTGGAGGTTTGAATATGAAATGAGCGACTTGATTTCCATTATTTATAACTATCTCTTTCGGGCAAAATTCTATCGCTGTGAAATGCTCCCTCGCTGATATTACTATCTATTTGTATAGTTCTAACTTTAACGATTTTCACAGGTAAATTTGACTCATGAACCTTGCCAGCTCCTAAAATCTTATCGGAGAATCCCAATAGCCTTCCTAAGGAATTTTTCTTCGTAAAATCGATAGAGTATGACTTGTGAAATAACTCGCTTCTTAGAGTATTATTATTTGGTCTCAGGAAAAATATTTCATTGGAAGTATCCTTTTTTTGTTCTTCTCCAGATAGCAAATGTTTTTTCAAATAATCTTCGATATCGGTTATCCCATATGTACCAGTAGGTATAGTTAGGCTTGCTTCCTCCTTGTCAAAATAGTAGAACTGAGTATTATCGTCTATATTCGGTATTGTATTATATGAATAGAATCCGATGTATGCAAGTCCGCACTGGCAATTTTCATCCAATTCGATTGGAGGAACGAAATCAATGGATAACGTTGAACTGCGACTCTTCAGTGTAAATGTCACAGACATGACTGATGAAAATAAAACTAATAGTCAATATTTATAACATTTTATTATGTAGAAATTCCAAACACAATTTTCCACAATTTTCAGTGTTATAGGTCTGATATTGATCTCTATTATATAGTATTTTAACGTTCAAGTAAATCACCAACTCCTTCGGTGGCTTCAAATTACCAAAACTATCGAAATATTCTGCAACATTTTCGTTTTTTGTGTAAGCTGTCCAATGGCTACCAGGTCCCTGTGAAGAATCCAAGTCGATCCCCCCACATTCCTTTTTGCACGATTTTTTTGGTAAATTATCACGCATAAATACACCCCTGAAGTAAGGTATATTTTTCGCATAATTTTCAATCTCATAATCGTATAGAGCTCTATTGGGCAGCTTAGTTAATAGTTTTTTTGTTTTTTTAAGTAAAGTCCATATCCTTGTTTAGATTTTTTCACGTAGAGCCCTTTACCTATAGATTCCATAGCCTTGTTATGGCGATGTTCCTCTTCCAACTTTTTAGTAGCATTTTTAGCGTCAACTACGGTTTTGGCAACAGCGCTACCACCACTCAACAACATTCCCAAAGCAGATAGTACAGCGAATATTGGAACTAAGTGTAGAAGACCCCTGATTTTGATTCGAATGGAATAATTCTAGGTATTCGTATGTTTCTACGACCCCCTGCTTTCTTGATTGCAAGCCTTGCTGTTTCAAGTGCCTTAATGGATGACTTTTTCAGATTTCCTTCAATACCTTCTCTTTTCAACATTTTGGCAACAGGGTTAATAACACTCATTTTGAACGACTTTTTGAGACCCATTCCTAGTTTACGTTTAGCTTTCATAATTCCTGTAACCATAAGAGCGTTAGATTTCTCTTTGAATTTAGCGTACTTTGACTTAAATCGTTCCCAAGCTTTATCTTCGAGAATTTGATCAGCTTTATGTCTAACAGATAAATCTTTGCATTTCGAGTATGCGATATCGTGTTCTTTACAAGCTTCGTCGAGTTTATTAATCCCTGGATCACCTCTACGAAGACGTTCTTCTAACTTGGTACCAGGTCCACAATACGAATAACCTGGTAAACGTAACTCAATCGGTAATTTATTTATTAGTGTGTTGACAAGTCCCTATGAAAGTTAGCATGATAATGAAATGACTTCATTCAATTCGAACAATATATGGAATCAGACATTTGAATTTGAAAAATTAAATCAGACATTTGAATTTAAAAAATTAAGTCTGATACGCCCCTGTAAATTTATGAATTATTTAATACAGAAATGATAGAAACAATATTGGCAGACACGTACATTCTACATAAATTATTCATAACAGGAAATTTGAGACATTGTCGCAATAATTATGCGAGACTTAAATATATCCTTACTAGTATTACAGATTTCAAACGAATTCATGAAATCAACCATAAATTCGAAAAGACTCACATTCCAGGAAATGTTTCTTGAATGATTTCGCTTATAATATTCACCGATTGAAAAATGTATAAAATGAACTCTGATAAAATATCCTACTTCGATGATATCATATTGTTGGTTCTCTTTACCCCTTAAAATTAAATGTAATTATAATAACGGATTTTTCAATTTGAAATTTTTATTTTTTAAGCTTGGTAGAGCAGTGAACTCCTAATATAGATATACTGGGTTCAATTCTACATGTGGATTTCTTCAGTATGATTTTTTTTTAAGCTTGATAGTGTTGGACTTCTGATAAATAGGTTCAATTCTCACGCTGGATTTTTTAATTTGAATTTTTTTTTTTAAGAGCAGTGAACATAGTGTTGAATTCCTAATATAGATATATTGGGTTCAATTCTACATGTGGATTTCTTCAGTATGAATTTTTTTTTAAGCTTGATGGTTTTGGACTTCTGATATAAAGGTTCGATTCTCGCGCTGGATTTTTTAATTAAAATTTTTTTTTTTCAAGAGCAGTGAACATAGTGTTGAACTCCAAATATAGATATATTGGGTTCAATTCTACATGTGGATTTCTTCAGTATGAATTTTTTTTTTTAATATTGATAGTGTTGGACTTCTGATATGACAGATTCAATTCTATATGTGGATTTCTTCCGAATGATTTTTTTGGAAGCTTGATAATGTTGGACTGATATAGTCCTCGAGGTTTGATCCTCGCGCTGGATTTTTTAATTTGAATTTTTTTTTAAGAGCAGTGAACATAGTGTTGAACTCCAAATATAGATATATTGGGTTCAATTCTACATGTGGATTTCTTCAGTATAAATTTTTTTTTTTTTAATATTGATAGTGTTGGACTTCTGATATAGAGGTTCGATACTCGCGTTGGATTTTTTAATTTGATTTTTTTTTCACTTGGTAGAGCCATGGTATAGAGGTTCAAACCCCGAGCTCGATTTCTCCAATTTTGAATTTTTTTAAAATCAACTTACCGTGAACCGTGATCTGTAAGTCAGCTAACGAAAAATGAAACATTGAAATTTGTATAAGTGTCTCAAGGGCCCCCATGAAGACTCCATATATTTCTATATATCGACCTCAGTCGTGTGAGCCTGCACGAAGACACCTGGAGACCTCCATTCACAATTTCAGTCCTCTAGGCCCTCATGCTTATTCTCATAGCCTCGCGCATCCACCATCTTGGATTTAAAACATAGAACTGTCAAATATCATTTTGAATCATAGATATCTTAGAGCATCGATCTGTCATACGTCATCCCATCTGTCATTCGTAACTGTCATCTTGAATCAGAGATATCTTAGAGCATAGAACTGTCATACGTCATCCCATCTGTCATTCGTTACGGTCAAATGTCATCTTGAACCATAGATATCTCAGAGCATAGAACTGTCATAAGTCAAACATTCAAATTTGAATTCTATTGAAACGCCCTCTGTTGGCGAGATTCTGAATGATGAGAATATAATGATCTGTCATCTTGGAACGCCATCTGGTGATCATGTTCCTAATGACGAAAATACAGTGATCTGTAAGAACGCCCTCTGGTGGCCAGGTTCTTAATTACGATAATACAGTGGTCCGCCATCTTGAAACGCCATCTTGGAACGCCATCTGTTGGTCAAGTTCCAAATTACGATAATACCGTGGTCCGCCATCTTGAAACGCCATCTGTTGGTCAAGTTCCAAATTACGATAATACTGTGGTCAGCCATCTTGAAACGCCATCTTGGAACGCCATCTGTTGGTCAACTTCCAAATTACGATAATACCGTGGTCCGCCATCTTGAAACGCCATCTAGGAACGCCATCTGTTGGTCAAGTTCCAAATAACGATAATACTGTGGTCAGCCATCTTGAAACGCCATCTTGGAACGCCATCTGTTGGTCAGGTTCCAAAGTACGATAATACCGTGGTCCGCCATCTTGGAAAATGGCCGACGTTCGCAAAATGGCCGACTTACATCAAAAAAATGTAAGGGTCACCGATATTTTTAGGGTTTCGTCACTTGGAAATTGGAAATTCAATACAATTTTTGTTACCCACGTAGAACATAATCGTTTGCCACATAATATTTATAACTTCATACAAACTTTGCAAATCAATTGGAAGCTTTAACATAACTTAAAAGAGTGAAAAATTCGAATTCAATGCACTTAGGATTCTGAGCAACAAAATTGTCACTAGTCAATGTCTAATACAGAGTGTGTCCACCGCGATTGTTCAAAACTGCCCTACATCGATTTGGTAAGCTGAGAATAAGGTTATCGGTGCTTTACTGATCAATCGTATTCCATTTTCTAACCAGAGTATGGAACAATTTATTTCGTGTCTGGAAGTGTAATGTTACGCCTTAAAATTCTTCTGCCAAGCAAATCCTACACATGCTAAATAGGAATCAGGTCTGGCGATCGAGCCGGCCAATCCAAAACACTTACATCACTCTCATCCGAGTAATCTCTTACGATCGCGGCGGTATGAGGGCGCGCATTGTCATCTATGAAGATGAAGTTTTCACCTACTGCAGCTCCATTCGGAATGACAAAAGGTTCTAATATCAGGTCCCTATATCTAAGAGCATTTACAAACCTAACCCGCCATACGAGGTCGCTTCTTCCGCCAATGCTGATACCACCCCAGGAATACCGTTCCGCCTTGGTAGCTGGGAACTTCCCATGCAGTCCTAAGTCTCCAAACATTTCCAGTTTGTCTCCATACACGAGTACGTCTAGTATCTGGACGTAAACCGAATCTCGATTCATCACTAAACAACACAGGAGTCCATTCTTGCACGCCCCATACGATGTAATTTCTAGCCGACTATTCGGGCCTCGCGATTTTCTCTAACTAATGGTGGAGCTCTCCATGGACGCCTGGCACGTACATTGTAGTCTATTTCTCACAGTTTAGTCAATTATCTGTATATGGTGAGCGTTTCTGAGTTCCAAACTTAGTTGACCTGCCGTGTGGGTTGGATTTCTCAGAGCTTGAATTCTCAGGAATCTGTCCTGTGCCGCCGTTGTTATTCTGGTACGGCCAGTATGTTGCTCTCTAACATCACCAGTTTGATTATAACGAATCCATAAACAACTTATAGTGGACTGGTTAGTCCCTAACTCATTGGCAACAACCCTCTGCGACATTCCAGCTTGAAGCATTCCAATGGCCCTTAAGTGCACGTCTCTCTGAAGGTGATTACGTTCCATAATTTAGGCAAACAAAACTACTCAAAATTTTCAATAATTACCATTCGCTCGTCGGATAACATCTGATTTGATCTGATGAATGAAACAAGGAATGACATGAAGAAAGTGAATAGTCGTTGAAAAAAAGAGGAACACATGCCATGATGTTCAAAATGATAAAAAAGTATTGTGTAAATAACAAACAAAGATCTGCAGCGCGATAATGCCACGTGGATCTCCGAGAATTAACAAACAATCCCAATATATATATATATATATATATATATATATATATATATATATATATATATATATATATATATATATATATATATATATATATATATATATATATTTATATATATATATATATATATATATATATATATATATATATATATATATATATATATATATTATTAACAAAATAGTAACTTACAAGCTGTGAGGGAGCTACTCAGAAAGTTCATTGTAAAAATAACCTACGAAAGTAAAATGAACTCGCATGAGTTCAAAACGGGTTTGATAATATCTAAATTCTTCATTTGTTGCGAGGAAATCGCCCAACATCAATACATCAATCCTGGGCAAATTTGAGCTATTTGCCTTACCAAATCTTGGTTCCATTGTTATAGTAGAGTGGAGTCGATAAACCACACGTACAATAATAAAAAATCAATCCAAATGCGCAATCAGTAGTATTCACAACAACAAAACACAATGAATTAGAGTATTGACAGCGGAGTTTACCTAAGCGTGGCGTCATGCGCTGTGATTGCTGTTTCAGTTAAAATGGCCCATTGCAGTATTTTCATGTTTTATTTCATTGAAAATCTTAATAATCTGAATTTTTTAAACTAAAGCAGTGTTTTGAATTTTTTGTTATGAATTTTCCCCTAAAACTATTAAATCGAATTTTTTGATACTGTCGTCATGCCTATTCCAATCAGAAGGGAGGAAACAAAGGATCGAAGTCGTACAGCGGCTATCAGAGCATAAAAAAATGACACACACTGCTTCTTCCATGCTTCAAGAAGGTCACGCATTAACTGGTGCCATACACTTGTATGCGGATATCTTCCACGATGATTTCTATTTTTGGTTATCTGTCGTTTCCAAGAGCCGCTGGGCTCACAAGTACCAGTATCGTCTGAAATGAAAGCTTATTAATTTTACAACTTCATTTCAGATGACTTTTGACTTTGGCTGTGTATTTCAGAAGATATACCACAAAATACGTGACCATTTCGAAAAAATTTCACTTATTAAAAAAAATTGCCTATTTTCGAAGAAACTTTTTCTTGGGAATCAATAGCTGTATAGAGCTCGCCTTAGTCCCAAACTTTACCTCTCAGACCCTTTCTTCACTGAGATATTGGGCAAAAACTGAAAGAAGTCCGAAAATTTCATGGTTTCTTCAGATACACCGCGGCTCGCCCAGCACTTTGGAAATTGAAAATCTGGTTTTTTAATATTGATTTAGGTCGTAACGACATGTAACACGTGTAATTCAGAACGACCGCACCTTTTACAAGCACAGATGTACATCTTGACTGGACTAACAATTCAGATAGTTCAAATAGTTTTTCATTTTATCTGTTGTTTCGATTTGGTATTCCACAGTACTCCAGAAAAGTGGGGTTGGGGTCATCCCATTAATAATTTCCTCCTTCACTGATTTGGTTTCAACGCCCGTCAAGAAAAGTGGAGTTGGGAATCACTCACGTGTCATCTCGATATCAATTTTTCCAGGGTCCTGATTCAGTTACAGTGTTCAAGTGTGAACCCCGCCACGCGTTTCTCTAGTTCAGTTTTGAACACAAAATGACGAATATGCTAAACCAGTACTTCTACTAAATTCATTTTTACAGAAACTACGCAGCTGATTTTCATTCCTTTCCAACAATTATATGTGCCAAGTCTGTCGATGATCAATAGAACAGTGTTGGAGTTAAGCGATCACATACATAAATACAAATATCCATTTTTATGCATAAGATATATAGATATATCTATATATATATATATATATATATATATATATATATATATATATATATATATATATATATATATATATATATAAATATATATATATATATATATATATATATATATATATATATATATATATATATATATATATATATATATATATTCGAATTGTTGTTGCCTGTGATCTATTTTTAATCTCTTGATAATTATTAGCAATAACAGGCTGGTTGAATCTTAAAAAACTCGATTTTATTAAAAAGTTGACGTTTCACTACGACATTCGTAGTTTTTCAAAACTTTTGAAAAAATTGAAATCTCCTTGACATTTATTGATTTGAAAAAATTTGAATAGACAAAGACTGCTTTGTCTCGCTGAAATTTTTTTTCGAATGTGGTTGTTCTTTGTTATTTATTACGTGCTATTCAGTCTAATATCAACATTCAAAATTATTATCATAGACCAATAAAGGGAGATTTTAAATCGACATTTGTTGTGGAAGGCTGACTTTTTGATAATATCTTCGTTTTTATATGTAAAACGAGAGTCAATAGTTTAAAATTGAAAATCAGCCTGCAAGGCTTGTAAAAAAAATAAAAACCACCCTCAAAACCACTTTTTTTGAAATATCTCGGAAACATAAAAAAATATGGAAAAATGTTTCCAACAAAAATTGTAGATATTAAAATTTTCTACAAAATTGTTCCTGATCACTTTTGACCTATTTGCAATAGAAACCGAGATATTTGCAAAATAAATTAAATAAATTAATACGCGCCACCTATTGATTAATAGTATAAGTGACACACTTCGAATAATTTTCTATAGAAATCATTATTGCAATTTACTTGCGCCCTTGTGTACTGAAAAGCTAAAAACATTGGATTGCCTGGTGTATATCTCCGAGAATTATTGGCGGGAGATATCTGTCTGAGATATATATCAACGACGATTCATGATTCATGCACTTGTAAGTTTTCCTAATACCGTTAGAATAATATATGAAATACTGAATTCATATATTATCGTACGGTTATATCTGAGACAGATGAAAACTTGTTTATTTTAAATGGAAAATGATGACAAAAATTATATTTAAAGATGAATTTTCAGTTTCCTGAAAAAAATGATATATATATATATATATATATATATATATATATATATATATATATATATATATATATATGTATATAACAAAGAAATTAGTCACGGGAAAATATTAAACAAGTAGAGCAGAATTATCGGTATAGCCCGCTTTTATGGAAGCAGCCGTTGACACGTGTTTCGGACTCTTTGGTCCTCATCAGAACGGCGTAGCCAAGCATTAGATTGAAAACTTGGAGATGAAAATAGCACAACAAACGAAATCCCCTGCTACGGAAGACAATCACACATTTGTGGCTTATTGTTTGAACTCTCCGGTTTGGGAGATTTGGTCAAACTTTGCCACGGAGGCGATTAATGCCATCCGCGAGATCTCAGACCGAGTAAATAAACAACAACAAAGAAATTAGTCACGGGAAAATATTAAACAAGTAGAGCAGAATTATAGGTATAGCCCGCTTTTATGCAAGCAGCCGTTGACACGTGTTTCGGACTCTTTGGTCCTCATCAGAACGGCGTAGCCAAGCATTAGATTGAAAACTTGGAGATGAAAATAGCACAACAAACGAAATCCCCTGCTACGGAAGACAATCACACATTTGTGGCTTATTGTTTGAACTCTCCGGTTTGGGAGATTTGGTCAAACTTTGCCACGGACACGATTAATGCCATCCGCGAGATCTCAGACCGAGTAAATAAACAACAACAAAGAAATTCGTCACGGGAAAATATTAAACAAGTAGAGCAGAATTATCGGTATAGCCCGCTTTTATGGAAGCAGCCGTTGACACGTGTTTCGGACTCTTTGGTCCTCATCAGAACGGCGTAGCCAAGCATTAGATTGAAAACTTGGAGATGAAAATAGCACAACAAACGAAATCCCCTGCTACGGAAGACAATCACACATTTGTGGCTTATTGTTTGAACTCTCCGGTTTGGGAGATTTGGTCAAACTTTGCCACGGAGGCGATTAATGCCATCCACGAGATCTCAGACCGAGTAAATAAACAACAACAAAGAAATTAGTCACGGGAAAATATTAAATAATAAGCCACAAATGTGTGATTGTCTTCCGTAGCAGGGGATTTCGTTTGTTGTGCTATTTTCATCTCCAAGTTTTCAATCTAATGCTTGGCTACGCCGTTCTGATGAGGACCAAAGAGTCCGAAACACGTGTCAACGGCTGCTTCCATAAAAGCGGGCTATACCGATAATTCTGCTCTACTTGTTTAATATTTTCCCGTGACTAATTTCTTTGTTGTTGTTTATTTACTCGGTCTGAGATCTCGCGGATGGCATTAATCGCCTCCGTGGCAAAGTTTGACCAAATCTCCCAAACCGGAGAGTTCAAACAATAAGCCACAAATGTGTGATTGTCTTCCGTAGCAGGGGATTTCGTTTGTTGTGCTATTTTCATCTCCAAGTTTTCAATCTAATGCTTGGCTACGCCGTTCTGATGAGGACCAAAGAGTCCGAAACACGTGTCAACGGCTGCTTCCATAAAAGCGGGCTATACCGATAATACTGCTCTACTTGTTTAATATTTTCCCGTGACTAATTTCTTTGTTGTTGTTTATTTACTCGGTCTGAGATCTCGCGGATGGCATTAATCGCCTCCGTGGCAAAGTTTGACCAAATCTCCCAAACCGGAGAGTTCAAACAATAAGCCACAAATGTGTGATTGTCTTCCGTAGCAGGGGATTTCGTTTGTTGTGCTATTTTCATCTCCAAGTTTTCAATCTAATGCTTGGCTACGCCGTTCTGATGAGGACCAAAGAGTCCGAAACACGTGTCAACGGCTGCTTCCATAAAAGCGGGCTATACCTATATGTATATATATATATATATATATATATATATATATATATATATATATATATATATACAGGGTGATTCATTAAGGGTGGCGACCGGCCGTATCTCGGAAACCGTATGTCCTAGAATTTGGAGAAAAAAATTCTTATATAAAAATCTGCCCTGAAAAAATGATTAAAAATGTTTTTGAGTCCATAGTTTTCCGCTAGGTGGCGCAATCTACCACTTATAAAATATAATTGGATTTTTTACAAAATATTTTCCAATTTAGGCTGGTAAAAAATATCAACTTTAGAAACTACTGTCCTAATTTTACAACTTTTGTCAAAGTCATTTTTCTGTATTACCTATTTTGAAATGGTGGGGGAAGTTCTCTATCTTTGACATAAAAAAGACTGTAACTCCATAATGCATGCACCGATTTTCGAAAACATAGACTCTATGCAAAGAGTATTGAATGTAGATTTCAGTCACTGATAACAAAAACACTTTTATATTTCCAATCGGCAACTAGAGGGCGTTATCTAACACCTAGCTCAATTTACGATTTTTTTTGAGAAATTTCAAATGCAATGCTATAAATCTAACTAGCTAACAAAAAGTCAAATTTGATGACTTATTGACCTGTCAAAACCGCGAACTGATATCTCTTTTCATTCTAAAGATATTGGCATTTTTTGATGAGTGTTGGTGATTGTTGTCTCGCCCTGTAAGGTGGAAGAGAAATTATGTTACTAAAATTGTTTTGAAAATAAAACAACAAGTAGAAACGCATCACAAATATATTTATTAACATTACATAATGAAACAAAACTAAGGGAGCTACTCATAACAGCAATTCACAAAACCCTCCCACTATCTCATATTATTTTAAATACTCAAAATGCTTGCCAGTATTTGCTTTGAACTATTTCGGATGAAAATTTTCGGGTAAAAATTCAATCCCAAATCTCTCAAACGATCTCTTATAGTTTTATGTTCATGGACGAGCTGCAATATTACGAATGATGTTAAACTGTTGAGAGATAGATGTTTCAAAAGTCAGCAAGTTACCTATGGAAATGACACTAATGTTTTATGATTGTTTACTTTTAAGTTTTTATTGCTGTCAAATTTATTCTGACTGTTTGCAAACTAACTCTTTTATAATGCCTTTTTATTCAAATGAAGAGGCATATGATATGCTCAGTGTAGATTTTGAAAGTCTACAAAATGAAGTAATTGCTGAAAGGGAGTATGCGATACGATATCCTGAAAGACAGTGTCATTCATGGAAATTATTCAAAGGAATGGCACAAAGATTGAGAGAAACCAGCAATGTTCAACCTGTCGCATTAAGAAATAGGATACGTAGAAGTCGCAATGAAGAAAATGCTATTAACGTATTGGCGTTAGTTAAGTCTGAACCCCATTTGTGTATTCGAAAAATTGCAAGAGATCTAGGATTGAATAATTCTTTGGTGCCAAGAATATTAAAGGATTATAAAATGCATCCTTATCATATTATTTAATAATAATAATAATAATAAGTTTATTGTAATTGCCTTACATCTAGACTTACAAATGGAAGGAGTTTAGCCAAGCTAATCTTCCACTCCTCCGGTATGAACAACTTAACACTGTAAAAGACAATCAAAAAAAAAATCAAATATTTAACAAATCTTTCCCTAGTAAGAAATAAGAAACCTTATGTTACGCATGAACACAACTCAACAATATTCAAATAATATACTTATTTCAATATACTTATTCTAATCTAACAAAAACTTGACTAAAACTTAAAACTTAACCAAAACCAAAACTATCCTCTCTCAACCGATTATACAATTTTTTCTTAAACGAACTTATTGAGATATCAGCCTCAAACAGAGCCTTATGCTTATTTAACGTATGAGGGGCCATATAATCAAAGCAACCATCAAATTTGGATGTTCTATGCCGAGGAACGCTGTAATTACCAGCCTGGCGTATATTCACCTGATGAGCTGACCCACGCAATTCCAATCTATTGAAAAGATAGTCAGGAGTTTCACTGGCAATCAATCTGGCAAGAAAACCAGCCAGTAAATACTCTGCCCTCTGTGCGAATGTGATCTCTTCAAGTTTACTACGGTAGGGCGTGATATGACTTTTGTAGGGAATACAACTTACAAATCGAAGACATGAATTCTGAACTTTGGCCAGATTATATTTTTCTTTCTTTGTCAGCAATCCAAAGTACACCGGACAGCAGTAATCGAATAAAGGGTAGACCAGAGATCTAACAAGTCTGAACTTAGTTGCCTCATTCAATTCATATTTAAATCTCTGTAGTCCCTTCAACCTCATATAACTGGATTTCCTTATAGATGCAACGTGATGCCTAAATGACAACTCCTCGTCCATCCAAACCCCCAAATTTTTAGCACAAGTCTCCCATGCCAACCCTGCACCTCCCACTACCACATTGCAAGTCGAATCTGACCTCAACAGAAGGGATTTGTCTCCTATAAGGAGTGCTTTCGATTTAGAGGCGTTAAGCTTAAGGCCATTTCTAGAGCACCAAGCTGACAACTGTACTAGTTCTTGATTCATAGTCTGAATTGTTGACGCAAGATTGGAAGGTTTGCATGATTGATAGACTTGGATATCATCAGCATACATGTGGATACGGCCGCTAGCAAAGACATTCAAAACATCCAACGAATACAAGGCGAAGAGCAGAGGGCCCAAAATGCTGCCCTGGGGAACCCCACGAGGGACTGAGATAGACTTTGAATAACTACTATTGACCAGAACTACTTGTTTTCTTCCTCTCAAATAGCCATTGAACCATTCAAGAGCTGATGTATCAAGACCTAGCTTTCTCAACTTATACAACAAAATGGTATGATCAACCAAGTCAAACGCTTGACTTTGGTCCAACAGAAGCAAAACAGTAACGAGACTGCTATCCATGGCACAACTGATGTCATTCACAACTTTTAACAGGGCTGTATTAGTCGAGTAACCAGGTCTAAAGCCAGACTGTATAGTTGGCAAAATTCTTTATCTAACTATATAATTGTTCATTTGGCAACAATCTTTTCAAGCACCTTGGAGAGAATAGGTAGAATAGTGATTGGTCGCAGATCATAGAAAGAGGATGGATCACTACACTTGGGCATAATGCCTGTTTTCCATGCACTAGGAAAACAACCATTTAGGAGCGAATAATTAAACACATGACACACCTCAGACAGACAAAAAGGTAAGACCATGTTCAGGTCCCCAGACCTATGCCATCAATACCACATGCATTAGATTTTATGGTATTCAGTTCCCGCAGTATTTTCCATTCTTTAACTATATTCAAACTAAAAACACTATTTCTGGGAACACTACAGCATGAAATTAGCCCAGACAAAAATTGTAGATCAAATAATTATCTATTAAAAATTTCAAAATACTTTTTCTTCTAAGAGTCGCCGTTTTTGAGATATAACGATTCAAAAAGTTGAAATAATTGTAATCGTCATAATATGCACGTTTCAACGCCACCTTTGAGCTAGTTAAGTGTTTTTTGCATTTCTTTCAACTTTCTGAATCGTTGATCTCAAAAACGGTGGCTCTGAAGAAAAAACTTCTTCAAACGTTTTTTATAGATAATTAGGTGATCTACAATTTTTGTCTAGACTAATTCCATTATAAAACTTACTGCTTTGCTGAAAATCGCAGAAAAACCGTTTTTGTGACATTCGATCCTGAGTTAGTTTTTTTGCACGTATCAGAGCGATGAGGACTTTTTAGATTTCATTTATAATGGCGTTTTGAGCAATCCTACCAATTTTCAGCTGGTTGCGAATTTTTGTAACTTCACTCCTATTTTTTTTGGTCTAATTTGACCGGACTAGTTTTGTTTCATTATGTAATGTTAGTAAATATTTTTATGATGCGTTTCTACTTGTTTTTTTTTCAAAACAAGTTTAGCAACATAATTTCTCTTCCACCTTACAGGGCGAGACAACAATCACCAACATTCATAAAAAAATGCCAATATCTTTGGAATGAAAAGAAATATTAGTTCGCGGTTTCGACATGTCAATAAGTCATCAAATTTGGCTTTTTCTTAGCTAGTTAGATTTATAGCATTGCATTTGACATTTCTCAAAAAAAAATCATAAATAGAGCTAGCTGTTACATAACGCCCTCTAGTTGCCGATTGGAAAATTAAAAGTGTTTTTGTTATTTGTTACTGAAATCTACATTCAATACTCTTTGCATAGAGTCTATGTTTTCGAAAATCGGTTCATGCATTATGGAGTTACAGTCTTTTTTATGTCAAAGAAAGAGAACTTCCCCCACCATTTCAGAATAGGTAATACAAAAAAAGACTTTAACAAAAGTTGTAGAATTAGGACAGTAGTTTCTAAAGTTGATATTTTTCACCAGCCTAAATTGGAGAATATTTCGTAAAAAATCCAATTATATTTTATAAGTGGTAGATTGCGCCACCTAGCGGGAAACTATGGACTCAAAAACATTTTGAATCAATTTTTTAGGGCAGATTTTTTTCCCCAACTTCTAGGATATACGGTTTTCGAGATACGGCCGGTCGCCACCCTTAATGAATCACCGTATATATATATATATATATATATATATATATATATATATATATATATATATATATATATATATATATATATATATGTATATTATATATATAATATATATATATATATTTATATGTATATTATATATATATATATATATATATATATATATATATAATATATATATATATATATATATATATATATATATATATATTATATATATATAATATATATATATATATATATATATATATATATATATATATATATATATATATATATATATATATATATATATATATATATATATATATATATATATATATTTAGTTTGTCTCACTAAGTTGGAAGTTATTATTCATTTCAGGAAGAAAAGTTATTCTTTATAAAAAGTTCTGCATGTTCTAAAATCTAAAATACAATCATCAGATATCTAATTTTTTCAGTCGTATACGCGCTGTGTCGAAAAATATAAATTTCACTCAAGAGTAAAGTACCTTTATATTTGAAAATATCGAAAATTGTTAAAGAAAAAAGATGTTCAGAACTGAAAACTACGTTCAAATATGCAATTGCATCTACTAACATAAAAAAATCATTTTTTTTTATTTTGTCAACAATAACAAAGCAAATTTAACTGTAGTAACCATTTTCATGTGTCTTATTACTTCTTATGCGTTTTGACATTTACTGTCAAACATATCTTGCTATTAACAAACCAACAAATCATTTCTTTGTCAGTGCATACTAGATTACACGCAACTACAGTTAAATTTGCATTGTTATTGTTGACAAAATAAGAAAAAGATGTAGTGGATGCAATTGCATATTTGAACGTAGTTTTCAGTTCTGAACAACTTTTTTCTTCAACAATTTTCGATATTTTCAAATATAAAGTTACTTTACTCTTGAGTGAAATTTATATTTTTCGACACACCGTGTATACGACTGCAAAAATTTGATATCTGATGATTGTTTTTGTAACTTAAGTTATTATTGTATTATTTGTGATTGTAGTATAATTATATTATATATATACATATATATATATATATATATATATATATATATAATATTATATATATATATATATATATATATATATATATATATATATATATATATATATATATATATATATATATATATATATATATATATAATATATACCGGGTGTCCACGGAAGGTGGCCGGCCCCTATACCTTTTTTGTTTTCGGATATAATAAAATGAAACTCACAGGATCTGTTACGTGCATAAAACTGCATTTTTTGACAAGTAACTCAACTTCATGCAACTTCCGGTTCAACTGGAAGTGACATAAACTTTCGATTTTTAAATGGGACAACTGGTATATTTTCAGTTATTTTACAACCATGTATCATTTGCTACTTTTTGTAACCGTTGTTCTATTTTTTTTCGAAATAAATTTTTATTCTAGAGGGCTATAACAGATGTGTTCAAATGAATAATTTATGGGCCTAAAATGATTTGTGGGCGTGGCTTCGGACTTATTTTGTTGCAGTTGTGTTGGTCACAGGCTACTCGATGATTTCAAATGTTATTTCAATCTCAATGAGATTCTTCATTTAAATTATATATATATATATATATATATATATATATATATATATATATATATATATACATATATACACTGGCCAGCAAAATTAACGCACCACTAAAATTTGGGTCAATTTCAAAGTTAATTTTCTCGCGAACTGCTGAATCGATTTAGATAAAAAAAAAATTTTCAATGTAGCTTAAATTTTCAGAAATGACGTTATGCAAAGAGAGAAAATTTAAATTCGAGTTTTAGGCATATACTGTGTGTTTGAAGAAAAACTAGTAAAATGCACAACTTTTGTCATATTCTGTGGGAATTCCTATCAATAGTATTAGCTGTCTCTCTAAGTCAAAATATAGCCCCATATTTTACAAGCATTTTGTTTTTTTATTCATGTTTTCATCTCACATATTAAATGAAATACGGAATTTAATGTAAAACGTAACAACTAAAATTTATTTTAAAAAAATTTGAAATAAAATCTTAAACATTAAAATAAAAAGTCAACATCGGGTGTTTTCTCCCCTATTCCTTATAACTGATTGACATCGACGACCCATATTTTGAACCAGACGTCTAATTTTTGCTTGATCTATATTTGTCCATATTTCCCTCATAATGTTTTCTACATCATCCAAGGAGGCAGGTGGGGGTTGATGATCTCTAAGCTGCCTTTCATTAGATCCCATAAATTTTCTGTAGCGTTAAGGTCTGGACTACCTGGAGGCCAATCTAGGACCTCAATATTCACCTGATTTAGATAATTTAGTTCTATTTTCGCAGTATGTGGTCTGGCATTATCTTGCATTAGTATAAAATTATCTCCAATATAACCAGCCATAGGGACCACATGCTCTGACAAAATCTCGTCAATGTACTTTTCCCTATCTTCAGCAGTCCAGTTCACATGTTCCTAGCAAATTGAAGTCTTTTTTCGACATTAAATTCCGTATTTCATTTAATATGTGAGATAAAAACGTGAATAAAAAACAAAATGCTTGTAAAAGATGGGGCTATATTTTGACTTAGAGAGACACCTAATACTGTTGATGGGAATTCCCACAGAATATGACAAAAGTTGTGCATTTTACTAGTTTTTTTTCAAACACCCAGTATATGCCTAAAACTCTAATTTAAATTATCCCACTTTGCATAACGTCATTTCTTAAGATATAAGCTACATTGAAATTTTTTTTTATCTAAATCGATTCAGCAGTTCGCGAGAAAATTAACTTTGAAATTGACCCAAATTTTAGTGGTGCGTTAATTTTGCTGGCCAGTGTATATATATATATATATATATATATATATATATATATATATATATATATATATATATATATATATATATATATATATATATATATATATATTATATATATATATATATATATATATATATATATATATATATAATATATATATATATATATATATATATATATATATATATATATATATATATATATATATATATATATATATATATATATATAGTTTTCATCGGTCTCAGATGTAACCGTACGATAATATATTAATTCAGTATTTCATATATTATTCTAACGGTATTAGGAAAATTTACAATCGCCGTTAATATCTCCGACAGAGAACTCCCGATAACAATTCTCGGAAATATACACCACCCAATCCAATGTTTTTAGCTTTTCAGTACACAAGAAAGCAGGTGTTTTGCAATAATGATTTCTACAGAAAATTATTCGAAGTGTGTCACTTATACTATTAATCAATAGGTGGCGCATATTAATTTATGTAATTTATTTTGCAAATATCTCGGTTTCTATTGCAAATAGGTCAAAAGTGACCAGAAACAATTTTGTAGAAAATTTTAATATCTACAATTTTTGTTGAAAACATTTTTCCATATTTTTTCATGTTTCCGAGATATTTCAAAAAAAGTGGTTTTGAGGGTGGTTTTTATTTTTTTTACAAGCCTTGCAGGCTGATTTTCATTTTTAAACTATTGACTCTCGTTTTACATATAAAAACGAAGATATTATCAAAAAGTCAGCCTTCCACAACAAATGTCGATTTAAAATCTCCCTTTATTGGTCTATCATTAGATGGTAAGGGAAACCACAGAAACCTTTACCTACGTAATGTTCGAAAATAAAAATAATAGGGTAATATTTATCTAACAACAAAGAAATTAGTCGCAGGAAAATATTAAAAAAGTAGAGCAGAATTATCGGTATAGAACGTTTATATGGAAGCAGCCGTTGACACGTGTTTCGGACTCTTTGGTCCTCATCAGAACGGCGTAGCAAAGCATATATATATATATACCGATAATTCTGCTCTACTTTTTTAATATTTTCCTGCGACTAATTTCTTTGTTGTTAGATAAATAGTACCCTATTATTTTTATTTTCGAACATTACGTAGGTAAAGGTTTCTGTGGTTTCCCTTACCATCTAATGATAATAATTTTGAATGTTGATATTAGACTGAATAGCACGTAATAAATAACAAAGAACAACCACATTCGAAAAAAAAATTTTAGCGAGACAAAGCAGTCTTTGTCTATTCAAATTTTTTCAAATCAATAAATGTCAAGGAGATTTCAATTTTTTCAAAAGTTTGTAAAAACTACGAATGTCATAGTGAAACGTCAACTTTTTAATAAAATCGAGTTTTTTAAGATTCAACCAGCCTGTTATTGCTAATAATTATCAAGAGATTATATATATATATATATATATATATATATATATATATATATATATATATATATATATATATATATATATATATATATATATATATATATATATATATATATATTTTTATATATATATATATATATATATATATATATATATATATATATATAGGGTTATTCTTTTCCAATGTTCCATATACTGAGAGACAGCACAATTCCCATCAATTTAAAGCGAAAGGTGTATGATACATGTACCCTGCCAGTATCTACCTATGGACTCGAAACCGTTGCTATAACACAAGCCAATGCGAAAAAGCTACGAGTAATGCAAAGGGGAATGGAGAGGTCGATGCTTGGAGTATCTCTCAGAGATAAAATTAGGAATGAAGAGATTCGCAGAAGAACCGGCGTTAAGGACATAGTGAAGAAAATTGCGGAACTGAAATGGCAATGGGCGGGTCACATCGCAAGACAGAAGGACGGGAGATGGACACCAAGAATCATACAGTGGCGACCCAGGGAGACGAGAAGGAGTGTCGGTAGACCCCCTCTGAGATGGATAGATGACATCAGACAGATTGCCGGTAATCAATGGTATCAAGTGGCTCAGAACAGATGGGAATGGAAGATGTTGTGAAAGGCTTATGTCCAGGAGTGGGCAAACGAAAGCTGACAAAGAAGAAGAAGAAGAAGAAGACAGGGTTATTCACGTTATTCGACACGAAGAGTTATGCCTAAAGTATTTGATTTTATAGAAGTTTTTTCTTTAGGATGGATAGGGACCTAGCAGGAATACATTTCAAAATTATTTTCATGTTGTACAGGGTGTTCCAAAAACACGAAAAATATCGAAGTTGTTGTTTTCTAAATGGAATACTTCGTATATTATTTCATTTGGGTTTTACGATGAAAACAAATGCCAGTTTCATTGAGGTTTCATTCACCTGAACCTTATGGGTTTTGAAATATCTCGTATTTTGTGAAAATGTGGTATCAATTTTAACGCTTAAACTCTCAACTGGTGTTTTCTTGTTTTTAACCAAATTAATGAAAAGGCCTACTAACTGGATCAAACTTCATGTCGCACTTATGAGATATTGATTAACGTAGACTTGGTGTGTAAAAATGAAGGTAAAATAATTGCAATCTTTAAACGGCACTAACTTGTTTAACTTAAATGGGACACCCCGTATTTTATGTCACCAACAGATGTAAAATTTAATTGTCGATCGAATACCTGAATACATTCCAATCGATATCTCTTCACGTTTTCAAATAAAATGCACATTTTCATCTTTCAAGCTGATTTTCTGAAATTTATAATTTATCAAGTCGCCTATGGCGTTTTGAGAAATCAGAATTGATTGAAATAAACATCAAAATCATAATATATGCTTTTATTTTTCAATATCTTAAATGTTATGTATTATTTGGAATTATGAAGGAAAATAAATTATGGATATGAAACAAGCAATATTTTATATCAAGTGTTCAAAATGGCGACCATCAGATTCTATTTATTATTGTTTATCGTATGGCGATCTACAAATTTACTCTTGAACACAGGTAAAGTATAAGACTCTTAAAACAACAGTATTCTCTTTATAAAACCTTTAGCAACATTTGAGAATATACGCGGGCTTACATTTAGAAAAGCTTCTCTGATACGCTGTTTCAAATTGTCTGGTGTTGTTGAAGGTGTGTATTATACCGCACTTGTGAAAAATTTACTTACTTATACTTGGTGTGTAAAAATAAAGGTAAAATCATTGCAATCTTTAAACTTCCCTTACTTGTTCAACTTAAATGAAATGCCCCGTATTTTATGTCACCAGCAGATGTAAAATTTAACTGTCTATCGAATACCTGAATACATTCCTATCGATGACTCTTCACGTTTTTACATTAAATAAGCATTTTCATTGTGCAAACTGATTTTAAGGAATTTTTTAATTACCAAGTTGCCCATGGAAACAGCGTATCAGAGAAGCTTTTCTAAATGTTATCCCGCGAATGTTATTAAATGTTGCTGAAGGTTTTATCAAAAGAATACGTTTGTGTTTAGAGTCTGATGCTCGCCATTTTGAACGCTTGATTATAAAATATTGCTTGTTTCATATCCATAATTTTTGTTTCCTTCATAATATGAACTTGTACATAGCATTCAAGATATTCGAAGAAAAACGCATATATTATGATCTTGATGTTCATTTCAATCAATTCTGATTTCTCAAAACGCCATAGGCGAATTGATAAATGATAAATTTCATAAAATCAGATTGCAAGATGAAAATGTGCATTTTATTTGAAAACGTGAAAATATATGGATTGGAATGTATTAAGGTATTCGATAGACAATTAAATTTCAGATCTTTTGGTGACATAAAATACGGGGTGTCCCACTCAAGTTAAACAAGTTAGTGCCGTTTAAAGGTTGCAATTATTTTACCTTTATTTTTACACACCAAGTCTAAGTTAGTCAAAATCTCACAAGTGCGACATGAAGTTTGATCCAGTTAGTAGGCGTTATCATTAATTTGGTTAAAAACGAGAAAACACCAGCTGAGAGTTTAAGCGTTTAAATTGATACTATATTTTCACAAAATACGAGATAATTCAAAAACCATAAGGTTTAGGTGAATTAAACCTCAATGAAACTGGCATTTGTTTTCATCGCTAAATTCAAAAGTGAAATGATATACAGGGTATTCCATTTAAAAAACAACAACTTTGATACTTTTCGTGTTTTTGGAACACCCTGTACAACATGAAAATATTTTTAAAATGTAGTCCCACTAGGTCCCTATCCATCCTAAAGAAAAAAACTTTCATAAAATCAAATACTTTAGCCATAACTCTTCGTGTCAAATAACGTGAATAACCCTGTATATATATATATATATATATATATATATATATATATATATATATATATATATATATATATATATATATATATATATATATACAGGGTGTTTCCCAATTGGATGTCAATATTTATGAGTGTGATTTTTGAGCCCATTTAAAAAAAAAAACTTTATATGAACATATGTCCTAAACGTCTTACCTTTTTTGGTAAAGTTTTCAAAAATAAATCATTTATTATTAATATCTACAATACCACTTCAGATATTTCAATGAAATTAGACATACATGTACTATGAATCGAGAGTCATTTCTTTATGTTTCACTTTTTTTTTAATTTCCACCAGTGGCGTTCGTACGTAATTTGACCTGCCTATTTTGGCAGACATAGATGGTACGTCACAGATTTTTCCTGGAATAAAAATTATTTTTGAAATTCCCAATCATTTTTTACCAAAGTTGATCAATCCGATGCACGGTTTCCGCTTAAAAAAATAAAAACCGTTTCTCTGCATGATCATAACAATAGCGTTACATACATATGACAATATCACCTTGCAGAGAAATAGATTTTATTTTTTTAGATGACCCGTGCGTCGGACTAAAAAAATCATAGAGATATTACAGATAGAGGCGACAAGCCATAGGCCGCTCTGTAAGTGGCAACGTCAGTCTCGAAACTCAGTGGGAGCGAAAGAGAGAGACGATCGCAGGGTTTTTCTGTCCTTATCAGATGTAAACATAGACAGACGTAACTGTCAGAGTCTAACCTAACCTTCAGATTCTCTCTCTCCCTCACCCGAGCTGACAAGTTTCAGGCTGGCTTGTCGCCTCTATCTGTAATATCTCTATGAAAAAAATTCAAGAGATCAAATTTGCTCATAATTGAATACAGATTTAATTTTTTTTTTATTTTAAGAGAAGTCAGTGGCGTGCCACTGACTGTAGATATCAATAATAAATGATTTATTTTTTAAAACTTTACCACCCTGTATCTCAAAATGTAAGACGTTTAGGACATATGTTCATATGGAGTTTGTTTCTTGAAATGGGCCCAAAAATCACCCCCATAAATATTGACAATCAATTAGGAAACACCCTGTATATATATATATATATATATATATATATATATATATATATATATATATATATATATATATATATATATATATATATATATATATATATATATATGTATACAGTGTGTCCACTATAAGAACTTACCACCCCTGTAAAATCGTTATTATTTGATCGATTTTGAAAATTCTTTTTTTGTTGGAAAGGTATGTGAAATGTCCATCTAATAAGGGATAATTATATTTTTAGGCTGTTATCGTGGCCAACTGCGATCAATTTTACTGACCCATATTTCAAAAAGTACTATTAGGAATTTTTTTTCTCAAAAAATAATGATGGATCAGCAATCAGAATCACTTGAAACATACCTGTACCAATTTTTGTCATCATAGTATACAATACAGGGTATCCGAAAAACGAATAATTATTTTTTTTGATGTCTTAAAAAAATTTACTGTTGTAGTATTTTTGGAAATAAGCAATTATGGTTTCTTATTAAAGATTACTTCATACATATTTCTACCGAAATTCATGATTTTGAAGGTAACTTATCTCTGAACAGGGAGACCGAGAAAAAATAACATAAAAATGATGATAAATCAATTTATAATTATGTCAACACGTTATTCTCAGTAAATATCGTAGTGAAAATCATTTTATACAAAAATCAAGAAAGGTAATTTGGTATTAATTTAGCGTATGGCCACATCACAGGTATATAACAAGAAATGGTGTAATTTTTCTTGAATCCTTTGTTGAGCCATACTCATAGGGACACTTTATTTGTATCTGGCGGGATGCTTGGCCCATACGATCGGTCTAGCGGCTTGCATAAGGTATTGAAATAGTTCCCTGAGTATCATATATGAAAATCAAGACTGAGAAAATAAGAAAAGTGAGTTGAGTTTTTTCCATCTTCAGCACCTGATACCTGGAAATTGGCTGTCGGCACAATAGCAGGTACCCATACACTGAAAGTACATAAGAACACTATTTCATCCCATAGATATTATTGCTGAGCAAATAAGTAGATAACGTCTGGCGGCACTGGGATCTTGGACTATTACGATGCTGGTGTGGTAATCTTTCTACTGTTCCCATGTTGATCAGAAAATCTGTTACATGGTTAATGTAACGTTCTGTATGACGTCTGTTGAATTCATTAGCAGCTTCACGAAAAGTACGCGTTCTATCACCAAGTAATCTTATTAATTAAACTCTCTCCCGTAAAGAATATGACATTTTTCTTGTTTTCCACGCCTTTGAAACAGTATAAACTACTAAACTATCATTAATTGTCAGCTAATAAATAATATAATACTTTTCACAGCACTCTCAGTGGAGTACCCGTTCATGATACTGTTACTGTGAGAACCTAAATTACTGGTCAATTATTTAACACGAATAATTCTAATTTCTAGACGATTTTGATTCTAGATATTTTTGGAGAGTCATCAAGTTGTTCTTTCCTACACAGAATCGTTATAACATAAAATCTTAAGGCCGATATAGGACATCTAATAATGTACAGAAAATATGTTATAGGTACTAAGTATCAACTAAACCCAGTTCAATTTCACTCAAATTTCTGTGTTTGGACTGAATATAATCTAGGTTCATACTCTTATATGGAGTGGTGAGTTTTGACTGAGAATAACACTTATTGTTAAAAGAAGTATCATACAGAAAAAATATTGGCCACTTATCCCTTTTTTATTTTTTTTCCGTCAGACAAATTGTATATTTGAATGATAAAAATTGAAACAGATATGTTCAAAGCAATCCTAAATAATATTTTGTCACTAGTTTTTTTCCAAAAATACCATAATAGTCCATTTTTTGATGACATATTGAAAAAAAATTATTAATTCGTTTTTTCGAACACCCTGTATTTTATAGTGATGAAAATCGGTATGAATATGTTTCCAATGATTCTGATTCGGAATCCATCATTATTTTATGTGAAAAAAAATCCCTTATAGTACTTCTTGAAATATGGGTCAATGAAATTGGTCGCAGTTGGCCACGATAACAGTTCAAAAATATGACCACTTTCTTGTTGGATGCACATTTCTAATACCTAAATAACAAAAAAAGTTTTTCAAAATCGATCAGATAGTAACGATTTTTCAGGGGTGGTAAGTCCTCATAGTGGACACACTGTATATATATATATATATATATATATATATATATATATATATATATATATATACCGGGTGTACCGTAAATAACACGCCAGAGTGACATTGGCTTCAGGTCAAGCAGATAACATCAACATGACCTTAGTAAAAGTTTTCGAGATATTGCCACTTTTTTTAAATATATACTTTTTGGTAATTTTCTAGTTTATGGTTTTTTTTCTTGTGCTATCATCAATAGTTGGTTGAGGCAATCGACCCATCCTTTCATTAAAAACTAACTCGCTAAACTCAAAAAAAAAATTAAAATGTTTCAATTCAATTCAAATCTGAAAACCTAAACTAAAGTTTGGCTATCTACTGTGAAAAAATATTGTACCGCCACTGCCCACCCTACGCCTATGGAACGCTCTGTGCTCCATCTGCGCGCTGTCACAAACCTCGCTGTCGTGCTGAATCGGCTACGCGGGAACTCGTTACTACGACGGGATTGGGCCTCGCGTGCCCAGTAACTTTCGATTGGAGTTAAAGCCGTCCAATTACCCGTTCGAAAGCCGGTCACGTGAATTTTGCTTCCTTCGATGAAAAAATCGTTCTCAAGCTTCTGAGATGCTGAAATTTTCTCGAATTTCGGGTAAACGTTAAACTTTGAAGGTTCGATATCGGCATCGCGGACGGGAACGCCGAATAAAATATTCACTAAAATGGCATTTTCGGCGTCCGACAAGGCCCTTCGAGCACCGCCGTTCTCGCGCGATCTCTGTATTTCGGATGTCCCGTTTTCGTCCAAATGCTTTCGGCCGCGTTCATTCCCAACGGTCCTAATCGGCGAACCAATGATCTATTTAGTATTATATACTAGTGAATGCGGCTCCATCGCGTTTTCAATAGATTTGCGAAAATATATATCACCTAACCCCGATAGGTGTCAAGCCACCTCCCGCCGTACGCCTATGTTAAAAACCTTGTTATCGCGCGGAACCGGCTACGCGGGAAGTGGTTACTACAACGCGATTGGGCCTCGCCCGCCCGGTAACTTTGGATTAGAGTTTACGCCGTCCAATTACTGGTTCGAAAGCCGGTCACATGAATTTCGGTTCGTTTCATGGAAAAATAGTTCTTAAGCGTCCGGAATGCCGCCGTTTTGACGAATTTCGGAGAAACGTCTAACTTTGAAGGTTCGATATCGAAAATCGGCGCCGTGGACGGGAACGAAAAATAGCCGCCGTTCTCGCCCGATTTCCATATCTCGGATGCCCCGTTTTCGTCCAAAAGCTCGGTGTGTCCATCTACCTTCACTGCATGCGCATTTCGCAATAAATCACCCTGTGTATAAATTTTGAGAGATTATATAATTGAAATTCAGATATAATGCAAACTGCTGATTTTGGATTGAAGTTTTAAATAAATTTGAAGAACGAAAATTTGAAATCTTAATGAATAATGAAGTATGTATTACCCTTAACGTAGAATGTCAAGTCACTCAAATAAATAAATTTGAGATACATTTTTACAATATATATACGAGAAAACAATAAGATGTCGAGCTGGTATGTGAATTTATTCTGCACATATTTCAGAGAAACATTCAGTTTAGTGGTATTATTTACATATTTTTTGTCGTTTGTTACAAACCTACTCACTTGGATTTTCAGCGGTTCAAGATCGTATTTATGACATTTCATTGTGTTTTCTATATACTGGCTTTTATTACTGAACCATTCATATTCATTGTTCATCACAGAGTGCTTTATGAATCAAATAGCTCAATTCATTTTTCCGTGTTTCAGTTAAATGTTATGTATTCTGGTTTTGAGAATAATTTTTTTCGTAATACGTCTCAAAGCGTTTCTTACTTTTTCTATAGACCTTTTCATCATCTGACATGCGCAAGCGCAGCAGCCATGTTGAAAGAGCGGTAATTTAAAAGTTTCGTACTGTTTTGTACCAAATGCATTGGAAAGCAATATTTTCTCCACAGTAAGTTGATTATTGTAACAAATTATTGATGGAGCTGTACTTGTTCACGATTAAAATGAAGCATGTAACTGTGAACAATCAAAAAAGTGGATGAAGTATCATGGGCGTTCGCAAAAAAGCAATAAAACACTATATTATTCCGGGTTTATATATCAATCCAATCGTAGTATCTGAGTAAAATGAAGTTAATTATTAGGTATTAAGTAAATATCCCCCAATTAACTAGGATTATATCTTATTAGCACATGTATTGGCTTTAAATGACTTATATCGATACCACTCTTACATATACATACTCCATAACAACACTGTTTTTTATACGTTTTCGTACAAATAAGATAATTATAGTGGACTTACAGCATGTAATTTTTAAATTAAGATACTTATTGTTTTATTTTATGGTTAGTTTTTCTTAACGGATATTATTTATTTCACATTTGTTGGTTTTAATCATTACAATGGTATTTTACAATGCTTGTTTACATAAAACAGTACGAAAAAGATGGCGGATACTGACGCATGCGCACAAAAATTATAAGTGATAAAAAGGTCTATTGCATTCATTTTAAACTCTTTATCCGAGAGGTGAATTACACTGTCTGCAAGTCCTATGATTACTGATTTTTTTTGGCTAATGAGATGGCAACATTGAGTATCTGGAGGACGAAGCTTTTTAGTAAATCATTCCCCCTTTATAGTTTCATCAATATGGTATGTTAGGTCTAGAAAGTTTATTTTTTTGTGTTTTTTGGTTTCGATGGACAGTTGGATAGGTACTTTTGAGGTTACTATTGAATTGTTCTGCAGCGATACGATTGTCCACGTACCTGTGAGAAAATGGAAAGTTGAATTGGGCTTTTTTTAATTTTCTTTCCTCAAGGTCTTGAATGACAAACCGGTTTATTATCCTTCTTGGAAGGAATATGTTTTAAATCGTATTTTGCCCAAAAACATTAGACTATTTCACTGTATAGAAAGTCGGTAGTGGTGTTTGAATCCGTTTTCACCTACTGGACAACGATTTTCAGGTTTTTTATCGTGTAATTTTCTAGCGCATAGGCAAAACTTCAAATTTTGAACACTCAATTCTGGCGATACGCTTATCGGTCTACTCCCTTCATCGTCATTTCGGTATTCCCTCGTCCCACGGGTGTCTGCGATCTCCGTTAGCAGGAGAGTTGTCCAAAACACTTTTTCTGAAATTTGGGCGGAAGGCAGCCTTAGGCTGCCCGTAAGATATCACGCTTCCCCACAAATATCGAAAACGACAAACCACTTATCCGTTTAGTATTATACACTAGTGTATGCTGCTCCATCGCATTTTTAATAGATTCACGATCGTGCCTGCCCACGTCGAATGGTTAGCCTATGGCGTACCTGGTCATCGAACCCCGCCGCCGTCTCGAACCTCGCGATCCTTTGATGGAAAAATAGTTTCAAGGAAGTCCAAATAACCAAACCAACTATTTATTTAGTATTATATACTAGTGAGAGTCTCCGTCGCCTATTGAATAGATCCGTGAAAAATATAGATCGATGTAAATATAGATCCCAGAACTCCGATGAGTGCTAAGCCCGTCCCTACCTCTGTCGAACGGTACGCGACCCGTCAAGTGCTAAGCCCGTCCCGCCTATGGAGCGCCCAGAGCGCTTTCTGCGCGCTGTCACAAACCTACGCGGAAACTTAACAATAGAGATAGAGAGAAATAGCTTTATTGTCATATAAAATTACAAAATTTTGTAGACAAAGCACATAAAAAGAATTAAAAATAAAATTTAACACTAATAAATAACCAAAAAAAACACACTTTCAATTGTTGAACAAAACAAGAATCTATCAACATAAAAGAACAAAACAGAAAAAAAATTATGAGTTTATGTAAGTTATGTATGAACATGTGTTAGTTTGAATGGTTTCGACAATGTTTCTTCTGTATTTGTGGAATTCTGGACTTCCATTGTCTATAAAAATATATCTGAAACAAAAATAAAAGAAAAGAAAATTTGATTAGTAAATGGCAAGAAAAGAAAATAGCTGAAAAATTAAAAAAAACAGTTTTTTTACACTTGGGAACGGTTAGAGATACCCAACTAACCGAAACGTCGTGTATATCAATTGTATGATTTTATTCTTTCACCATTTTCCAACTTATTATTTACTAATCTCATTTCATTTCTTTTTTCAGATACTACTAATTCATTGAATTTAATTTTTCAGCTATTTTCTTTTCTTGCCATTTACTAATCAAATTTTCTTTTCTTTTATTTTTGTTTCAGATATATTTTTTATAGACAATGGAAGTCCAGAATTCCGCAAATACATGCATGAACATATGTTGAGAATCAACATATTTGTCAACTAAATTACATTAAACATATACAAAATTTTGTTATTACAAAAAAAACATTAAGATATGTTGCTACCAGATGTGGAACTCAAGGGTCTATGGTACATTCTGAAATTCAGTTATAGAATAAAATTCTACTACTGAGTAAAATGGTCTCTCCAAAAAAAAAGCCTCAGTCGAACTTCGGAACTTTTTGTATGTACTTATAGATTTTAGCTCCAATAGTAGGTGATTGTATAACTTTCTGGCATCGTAGGTAAAGGAGTTTTTTATTAAGACAGAGGTGGGCGCTATTAAATGAATATCGGTATCTGAATTTCTTGTGGGATATCTATGATTTGGTCTTTCTGAAAAGTTATGAATGTGTTTGCGAACCAAACAGATGGATTCAGAAGAAGAGTCAGAATTTTGAATTTTTTATAGTAGAATTCGCAATGTGCCTTTCTGCTCAGATCAAACATATAACGAATTGACCTTTTTTGTAATCTGAAAACAGACTCAAAGTGGAAGGGCTGAATGAACCATAAGGCAAACCATAACGGAAGTGAGATTCGAATGAAGAAAAGTATGTCGATAACGTAACAGAAATTGAAAACTCTCTAGAAACCGTTTTAATGGCGAAACTTGCAGAAAATAATTTTTTTGTTAATTTGTGTATATGAGTAGACTATTTGAGCGACTCATCAGTATAGAGACCTAAAAACTTCACTGAATTCACTGTTTGAATTGTGTTATTGCTTAGGGTAATAGATTGTAGGGTTTCTCTGTAAGACATTACTACAGTTTTATCTGTATTGAAACAAAGTCCATTTCAATCAGACCAGGCCTTAATAGCCATAAAATCATTACTTATGAGTTACTTCATGCTACAATGGTGTCATCAGCAAACAAAGTATTTCTACCACTTACTTTCAAGTCCACGATATATTTGATGAAAAGAAGAAAGAGAATTGGACCTAAAACCCTGATGTACCCCACTGTCTATTGGTAGATTTATTGAATTCTTACCATGTGCTGGTACTATTTCTTGCCTGTAGGTTAGGTAAGATTTAACCCATTCTAGAGGAGACCCACGTATGCCATAAAACTGAAATTTTCGTACTAAAATTGCATAGTATATACAATCAAAGGCCTTTGCGAAGTCACAAAAGTTGTCAAAAGTTTGTCATTGAGTGATGTATATACGCAAAACATGAGTCATTTGTGCATTTTTTGGGTAAGAAGCCATACTGTTGTGTTGTAAGAATATTATGTTTGAGCAGGCAGGAAGGGTAAGAGACGGCATTTCATGAGCCCCTCGACTATCTTCAATAAAGCAATAGGTCTATAGTTACAAGTTATAGTTTTTTAACCACCCTTGTGGAGTGGTATAATTATGGCTTTTTTGAGACAATTGGGAAAGAGGCCAACTTCAAAGGATTCATTTATCAACGAGACAAAAATTTTTTTCCACATGAAAATTGATTTTGGGTGTCGCTTATGGTTTGCATCAGTTCATGCTTATCAACTGGCCTCAGGAAGAAACTGTCCATAATATTTTTAGAAGGTAGCAAATAGGAGAGATACGTTATTATAGACGCCAATAATACAAATAGACGTTCTACTCAAATAGAAAACAATTTTCAATTTTTAATTAAAACAATAGAGTAAAATTCTCTCAATACAGCATATTGAATACATTCTCCATTTAATAATATTTTTATTCGCATCGTCTTCATTCTAACATGTCTGACTATATTTTCGTTTCATTTTGCCTTACTAGACCATATAACTTGTTAAATGTGTCACATCGTGAAAAACTACAAACGTATTATTGCAAATGTATATGAAAACATAAAAAAAACTTTACCTTGTATAAAGAGCTTTCTAGTTCTGCTTGGCTCATACTTCTCCTGTCAGCCCAATTTCCTTGAACTTTTGCGTCAGTCATTGGATCCGCTGGCTTCAATTGCTCATTCGTACCTTGTGACCCAGGAGGTAATTTATGTTCAACGGGACTCAGGGCACCCCATAAATCGAAACTCATTTTCGCCAATCGCAAATGCTCTAGCATGTAAGGAACCGCAGATTCCTTCAAATTTCCAATTACTTGTCTTGATATGAACAATGCTGCCAATTGCTGAAAAGATTGAACTTACGTGGTGTAGAAAATAGTGTATATAAATAATCATCAATGTCAAATTCTTCAAAGGTAATGAATATTTCAAATCGAACGGCATTACAAATATTTTTAATGGTGAATAAAACTGTCAAAACATTGAAATTGTACTTTTGGAAGCAGGTAGTCAAATTTAAAGATGAATATTTATATATTTCAACCCCTGATTCATTAGCAAGGTTGTAGTAATAAATTCTAAAATATAATATCTAAACATTATTTCATGAATAATCAGTAGTTGATGATAAAATATAACATCAATAAAGTGAGAATTTTCAAAAAGCAATAAATGGACTTACTTGTTTCAATCGATCCTGGTCTTGTAGATAGAATGCAATATAGAATAGTGATAGAAACGAGTTCACGAATTGAAACTGAAATGAATTTTCATTAGAGCAAAATTTGCTAAACTTCGAAGAGTAAATTTCAAAAACTCTGAATAATATAACAAAAAATAGCTTATTATATAAATTATTCAACATAATTCAGGTTCTCATAATATTGTAAACGTTGAAAAGATAATATTTAATGAACAGAAAAAACTTTATCATTGGCATTCATAAAGTTCGTGGTGTACTAGTAGAACTCAATTTGAAGAACTAACTCATACTATGGAATGATTGAATTTGAGTTGCATTTTTAGAAATTTTAAAGAAAAAAAGGGATTTAAGCAATGAATAAGAGGCGATAAAGAAAATCTGGTCCTCTATCAACCATTAATTAGGAAAATTATTCTATCAAATCAATCAGACTTACGATAGAAAGGCATTAAATTTCAAAAAAGTATGTAAATGTGTATACTTGTTTACCACATTCGAAACCAATTTCAATAAGGAGATTCCTTTGATAAATGACATATTTGGTGAATGAAATTTATCAAATAACTGTCCAAGACTGCTGGCTATATAGGTCCCAACACAAGGTGAATAATAGAAACACGGTAAATTACTCAAACTCTAGAATAATAGGCAGCTTTTTCAACCTTATTAGATCTCATCAGAACTGAACACTCGAGAAAGAGTAATTTGCCAAACATCTCTTTATTCCCTCAACTGTCGGAAATAGAGGATAGGTAGGTACAAGTAAAACCAATGTGCCCGTGAAAATCTCTACAACATGTCTAATGTGTTACTACTATCAGTTAACAAAAACATAGTGTTAAGTCTGGCCACATCTACAAGAGAAACAAAACACGATACAAATACTTGCAGCAATAATTAATACATATACAGTCAGCTCCCTTGGATAATTTCAAATTATAAATAAAATTAGTATACGTTATTATCATGTGCAAATATATGATATATGGAATTCAGATCACCATTTCTAACTTATATCAGCAAGATAACTCAATAGACATACTGCACAGCCCCATCGGTGAATTTCATTAAATCATAGTTAATGAACTTGTAATATATTTGACTTCTTCCACAAAATAAATTTTATTAGAACTGCGTCATCTGAAACTAGTACTAGAAAACTACTAGAAAACATTCGCTATTTTCACTTTACAATTTCATAATATTTTGCAGCGAATGAATGGATAATTACTTTTCATGCTAAAAGCTTTATCTAACTAAACGTATTTATGCAACAGTAAACATGAGTGCAACTAGTGCAAAAGATAATTTCGCCAAATTGAGTGAAGGAAACAAGGTATGAAGAAAAAATGTGACCATTGAAAACGTCAAAGTGAGACAATCATTAATATCTTTCATACTTATGTTTCCTTACTGAACCTGGCAAAGTTGACTGATACGCACCAAGGCCACTTTGCCGATAAGATGATTTTCATACTTGGTCTCAAGCCTGTAGTTCTCTGGCAGCATAATAAAAATAATTGAAGTTACAGAAATTCTTATCTTAATTGTTTGAACTTCAATCGATTTAATTGAGGCTTGCCTAATCTTTTCGCGATCTCGAAATATAAAGTTAGGTTTTCAGTTTCAGAAAACGAAAAACAATTCTGACTGAAAGGTTCGAGATTCTCACCAAATTTCATAAAAAGTCGAAGTCTTCATTTTGATATGGAAAGAGAAATTCATCTTCCATTTACTAGACTGAATACAGAAATTTACTTTTTAAGTTCTAGCAGATGGTTAATAATTAAACAATGCATAAAGTATTTGGTTCCTATTAAACAGATCAGTATTAGGTATAATTTGATGATTATTGTTTTTGATTGTTGTGTTGATTATGTAACGGAAGTTGGTGTATTTGAGATAGAGGTGGTAAAAGTCCAGTGTATCAAATTGAAGACATTGGTTTTGTTTTGATTCAAGCTACTTGTGAAAATATAAAATCTGAATATATTGTACAGGCTCTCCCATTTTCGATGTCCTTACGGGATAACTCGCTTATTTTTAGAGATAGAGATTTGCGATTTTCGCGAACGTTGGCTACTTTTTTGTAAGTCTCACGATACCACAAACAAAATTTTCATAGCTTGCTTCGTTTTTGAGATACAGGGCGAAATTGAGAATATTGCATTTTAGCTTGCCTCCTGCAAGGAGGCACAGCTGGCTTTCAACTTATAGGAAAAGTGAACTGTCTTTCATACACTTTTTTTACGTAGAATCTAGTGGCATAGTCTGATTTTTGAAATGAGCTGTCATTGCTTAGATAAAACCCAATGTTATAATTTTTTAAATGGAACACTCAATATATTTTTCCATATTCAAAAGACAAATGCTTTGCGCTTTTCAAAAATATACTTATATAATATTCTAAGTATCATTATTAGCCCGGTAATTAGATAATTTTCTTTTTTTATGGCAAGTCATGACAAATATCACTTCAATAGATCGTTCGGCGCAATAAACAAAATATCACTTCCCTTTGTCTAGCGTGAAACTAAACGTTTTCTTTAAAAAAATATTGTTTAATATACGTTATTAAACAATATGACAAAACAATAAATTTAAACTCTAATGAAACACTATTTATCGACTATATATATACGCTCTGGACCTAATTAGTAGGTGGCTATGAAAAAAAGCAAGTGCACAATGTTTATAGTTCCTGTCAAAGTGTACAAATTTTTCTTACAATGGCGAATGATAATCCAGTATATCAACACTACGAAAACTTAGATATGGTTGGGATATATGACCAAGTTGGTTTGAATACAAATCAAGCAATGGACCTCTATTTTGAAGGGTACTTACTATTATTCAGTTACTGGGTGTCAGTTAGATAATAAAATAGAAATTTTAAGTTTCCTGAAAGGAGACAACCGAGAAGAAAAATATTTGGGTGAGGAAAATTTCGGATCTTTTGAAAAGCCTAGGCCAAAAAGTTATAGGAAAGAAAATGCCGAAAATGATGAAATTAGTGTCCTCGCAAAGATAGAAGAGAACTAAATTACTTGCAGAGAAATTTGAGATTCGGTTGGCATTCCAAGGACAAGGGTTTCGATGACATAATATATATATATATATATTTATTCGAATTGTTGTTGCCTGTGAACTATTTCTAATCTCTTGATAATTATTAGCAATAACAGGCTTGTTGAATCTTAAAAAACTCGATTTTATTGAAAAGTTGACGTTTCGCCACGACATTCGTGGCTTTATCAAAACTTTTGAGAAAAAATTGAAATTTCTTTGACATTTATTGATTTGAAAAATTTCTATAGAAACAGATTACTGTTTCACTAAAATTTTTTTCGGCTGTGGCCGTTCTTTGTTATTTATTACGTGCTATTCAGTCCAATATTAACATTCAAATTTGTTATTATTAGATGGTAAGGGAAACCACAGAAACCTTTACCCACGTAATGTTCGAAATAGGTCCAAATTATTTTGATTTTGAAGAGTCAAAGAATAATAATAATAGGGTACTATTTATCTTTTTTTCAAAAATTTCTCATTGCGGCTGTGGCCGTCTTCAGTTATTAATTACGTGCTATTCAGTCCAATATCAACAGACAGGTCCGTTGATATTAGATGGGAAGGGAACCACAGAAACCTTCACCCACGTAATGTACAAAATAGGTTTAAAATATTTGATTGTTGTCTTTAAAAAGACATTACTTGTGATTTTGGAGATCACATGTTCTAAACTATATTTTCTTTCCAGAAAAATTGAAAATTCTAGATGTTTAGATTTTGTCTAAGAAGATGAGTTGTTGTGGTTAGAATTTGTTTGTTGAATTAAATCTGCGTATATTGAACTTAAATGTTTGATATCTGTTCTATCATTTACGACTTCATTTAAATTTTTTTGAATATGTAACATTTCTAAAATTTCTCTGCGTTTTTGATCTTTTTCTATTTCTAAAATTTTTGTGCTATTAAAGTTGAAAGTATGATTCTCATTGTTTTTATGTTTTATTAGTGCTGTGGTTTGTGTTCTGGTATATTTATGTGCTTTTAATCTTTCTTCTAAATTTTGAAAAGTTTGTCCTATATATGATTTATTACAATTATTACAGGGTATACTATAAACAACATGAGATTTTTGCAGAAGAGGTGTTTTACTTTTTAATTTAGAATATATTTGTTTAATTTGATTTTGTGCGGTATGGGCTACTTTAATATCGTGTGGATTTAAAATTTGTGAAATTTTATTACTTAAATGAATAATATATGGAAGAGGAATATATTTTTTGTTAATATTTTCTTTTTTTGATGTTTCTAATGTGGTGTACAGTTTATGAATTCTATTTTTAGTGATTTTCTGTATAAGTTTTATTGGGTAATCGTTTTTTATGAGTAATTTATGGACATCTTGTAATGTTTCATGTCTGTGTGTAGGTGAAGTAAGTTTAAGTGCTTTGTCTATATATCCGATTATTAAACTCTTTTTTTGTGACAAATGATGTGTACTGTTGTAGTTCAATGTTCTTTGTGAAAAAATTTCTTTCCTATGCCATTTTGTGATAATTTCATTGTTTTTGTGCATGAGAGTAATATCAAGAAAATTTAATGTATTGTTCGTTTCTTTTTCTAGAGTAAATTGTAATTTTCTATTAAAGTCGTTGAATTTTTTGAGAATATCATCAATTAAATCTTCTGATGTTATTATAAGGCAATCATCAACATACCTTTTGAAAGTTATAATTTGTTCATTCAAATTATTTAATACATTTTCTTCTAAATATTCTAAAACTAATTGAGCTATAACACTGGAAATAGGACTTCCCATTGCTACACCATCAATTTGTTGGTAGAAGTTATTTTCATATTGAAAATAGTTTGTACCAAGAGCAAATTGAATTGCTTCTATAAAATCGGTTTTAGGAATATTTGTATAATTTTTGATAATATCCCATTTGTCATTAATTATTATTGGAACCAAAGAATTTGGAATATTGGTATAAAGAGAAACAACATCTAATGAGAAAAATTTGTAATTGTTAGGTATTTTCAAAGATTTAAGATGGTCTACTAGATCGAGAGAATTTTTGATATAATAAGGATTTTGATTTACTATATTTTTCAATATTGAAGAAAGAAATTTAGAGAGATTATATAGAGGTGATTGGATATAAGAGACGATAGGTCTTAATGGTATGTTTTCTTTATGTATTTTAGGAAGACCATAAAATTTAGGTGGAAGGCTGTTGTGTCGAATTAATTCTTTTGATTTTTGTGGAGAAATGAAATTTTTTTGTTGCCATGTTTTAAACAATTTGTTACTTTCATTTTGCAGAGTCTTAGTTAAATCTTTTTTAATTTGTTTATATGTAGAAGAATCACTAAGCATTGTAGAATTTTTTTGTTTGTATGTATTTGTTTCTAGTATAACTGTATTGTTTCCTTTGTCTGATTTAGTTATTGTTAGTTGTGGATTAGATTTGATGAATTTTTTGGTTTTATATAAGTTTTTGATAGTTTCTGTATTATGTAATGTTTGTTTTTCATTTTTGTATTTATTGTGGTGAGTTTTTATAGTTTGTGCTATTTTTTGTCTAATGGAATTTTGATTTTCAGGACATAAATTTGAAATACCTTTTTCTATGTTAGCTATAATATTATTAATTGGTATTTGTGTGATATTATTAATTTCTATAGAGTGTTTGGGGTCTAAATTTAATGTTTCTTCGACGAAAAAAGGTAAAACAGTGGTAGTGGTATTAATTACACTATTTTCATGCGATGTTGCTTCTACTATTGGTTGTGGTGATTGGTTAGATATTAGTTTGTTCAATTTTTTGATGTGTCTGTTTTTATTGATTTTACTTAGGTTATTGTTTTTAATTTCTTCATGTTGTAAAAAATTAAGTAAAATTTCATTAGGAAGAATTTGTTGTAATGTGTTTGTTAGAGTATTTATTCGTTTCGTCAAAATATTGATAGTTTTAACAGTGTCGGTAATTATTAAATTGAGTGTTTTTTTAATGAAATTTTCATTTAGAATTTCAAATCTTCTGAAAAGGTACTCACAGTTTAAAATAATGTTAGAAACTCTCAGCTTAAGGAATGTAGGACACAGATTTTCATGCTTGCAACGCAGTAAAAAAATTCTTCTTGACTTCAGATTGGTAATCTTCTTGTCGAGTGAACAAATATTTTTCAAAATAATAACTGCTTGTTGCCCGTGCTGTTGTTCCACATTCTTGAAAAAGTTTGGGATCATTGCCATATTTTCAGCTTGCAATATTTAAAACGATTTCCCAATAAAACTTATACAGAAAATCACTAAAAATAGAATTCATAAACTGTACAACACATTAGAAACATCAAAAAAAGAAAATATAAACAAAAAATATATTCCTCTTCCATATATTCCTCATTTAAGTAATAAAATTTCACAAATTTTAAATCCACACGATATTAAAGTAGCCCATACCGCACAAAATCAAATTAAACAAATATATTCTAAATTAAAAAGTAAAACACCTCTTCTGCAAAAATCTCATGTTGTTTATAGTATACCCTGTAATAATTGTAATAAATCATATATAGGACAAACTTTTCAAAATTTAGAAGAAAGATTAAAAGCACACAAATATACCAGAACACAAACCACAGCACTAATAAAACATAAAAACAATGAGAATCATACTTTCAACTTTAATAGCACAAAAATTTTAGAAATAGAAAAAGATCAAAAACGCAGAGAAATTTTAGAAATGTTACATATTCAAAAAAATTTAAATGAAGTCGTAAATGATAGAACAGATATCAAACATTTAAGTTCAATATACGCAGATTTAATTCAACAAACAAATTCTAACCACAACAACTCATCTTCTTAGACAAAATCTAAACATCTAGAATTTTCAATTTTTCTGGAAAGAAAATATAGTTTAGAACATGTGATCTCCAAAATCACAAGTAATGTCTTTTTAAAGACAACAATCAAATATTTTAAACCTATTTTGTACATTACGTGGGTGAAGGTTTCTGTGGTTCCCTTCCCATCTAATATCAACGGACCTGTCTGTTGATATTGGACTGAATAGCACGTAATTAATAACTGAAGACGGCCACAGCCGCAATGAGAAATTTTTGAAAAAAAGATAAATAGTACCCTATTATTATTATTCTTTGACTCTTCAAAATCAAAATAATTTGGACCTATTTCGAACATTACGTGGGTAAAGGTTTCTGTGGTTTCCCTTACCATCTAATAATAACAAATTTGAATGTTAATATTGGACTGAATAGCACGTAATAAATAACAAAGAACGGCCACAGCCGAAAAAAATTTTAGTAATCTGTATCTATAGAAATTTTTCAAATCAATAAATGTCAAAGAAATTTCAATTTTTTCTCAAAAGTTTTGATAAAGCCACGAATGTCGTGGCGAAACGTCAACTTTTCAATAAAATCGAGTTTTTTAAGATTCAACAAGCCTGTTATTGCTAATAATTATCAAGAGATTATATATATATATATATATATATATATATATATATATATATATATATATATATATATATATATATATATATATATATATATATATATATATATATATATATATATATATATATATATATATATATATATATATATATATTTATTTATATATATATATGTATATATATATATATATATATATATATATATATATATATATAGGAAGAAAGTAGTCGTTGCTGACTAGTTAGAACCGAACTAGTAAATAGTGGGGAATGCAGCAAAGTAAAAGAGAACTCTTCAAAGGTTTTCCAAGCTTTTGTTTTAACAATTAGATCAAATCACAGTAAAGTTAAAGATAAAGTTCCGAAAACTTCTCAGACTAATGTTGTTTATGGTATTCCTTGTTTGGATTGTGATAAGTATTATGTTGGTCAAACCTCAAGATCAGTTGGAGCTAAAATCACCTCCCATGAAAGTGATTGCAGATTACATCCTGAAAGATGTGCTTTAGCATCACATGCTCACAAATTTGACCACCATATTGATTATGATGATTTAAAAATATTATCGATAGAGTCCAATTACAAGAAGAAATATTTTCTTGAAATGGCGCATATTTTTGAACAGAATGACTGTATGAAGAAAAGAACTGACATAGATCATCTAAGTGAGATCTATTCATATTTATTAACAATAGATAAAAGTTTCCATAGAAATAACATTTCCATCTCTCAGACAGTTGATCCATAGATATTTACAGTTTTAGTACCAACTTCAATGTGATATAAGACATAAATGTCAGTCAGTTTGTTTCTAACTTGTAAAATAAATGACTGTACTAATCACGTGGAAGTACTAATGTTTTAATAATTTTAAATCATGTATCAGTAATTTTAATGAGATTTTTATATATTTTGATTTAGTATAGTATCAATCATTTTAACTATGTGTCATTTGAAATGTTTCATGTACATCTTAGTAACCATTCTCATCAAAGTGGTAAGTTAAAATTTTTTAAAAAGTCTTACAAATTTGTTGATTTGTACCATAATTTTGTAGTTTCCCTGATGATGGAATTAAAGAATTCCGAAAGCTTGGAAAACCTTTAAAGAGTTCTCTTTTACTTTGCTGCATTCCCCACTATTTACTAGTTCGGTTATATATATATATATATATATATATATATATACATATGAGAGACAGCCTGTATCTCCCTTTTAAAATGCTGAATTGTAGTTGTAGACGCTGCGCATAATATATATGAAATGTTGAATGGAATTGGCATTTACTTGGTGAAAGTTCATATTCATAACTTTATAAAGAAATAAAAAACTAACTTTTCACAGGTTTAAATAAAAATCTATTGAGTAAACGCGTTTCGTCATATTCGTACGAGATGAAGTCAATGTTATGACGAAACGCGTTTACTCAATAGATTTTTATTTTAACCTGTGAAAAGTTAGTTTTTTTTTTTTTATTTCTTCATAAAGTTATATATATGAAATGCTTATTCATCCTTTTTAGCTAGAGAGCACAATTGGAATAATAGAACTGTAAGTTTGATTTGAACTCTCAACCTGTAAACACCACCGTTCTGAATAAAATCGTTATTTTCAAAAATAGTTTCTTCGTGTTGAAAAATATAATTGGCGACGAGGATGGGATTGCTTCATTAATCCTTCGTGAAAAAGAAGTGCATTAAGTGAATATCAATTCTTAAGAGCAATCCGAATTTTAAAACACATAAGCTCAGTTGTTATCTCACAGTGACGGCGAAATTAAGCAGTACCGGTCCTGAGTTCAACTGACCATTGAAGAAATCAACAAAGTGCATAGTCAAGGGTAGCGCCGAGGACTCCACTTTGGAATAACGATCAGAACGTAAGTTGCAGTAGTTAATCAACTTCCTGTTTTTCCCATGGTTTTCAGCCCAAAACCTACAGACTCCCTATAACAAATAGTTGTAGCAGGTCATTAGTAAATTGAGAATTTGTTTTAAATTGTAATTATTTTAAATTGACTTTCATCATTGATTCTTTGGCAGACTCGTTGAATAGATTGAATTTAGATTCAAGAAAGAAAAAAACTAAATTGTCCAAAGTTAAAATGGCTGAAGGTAACGGCTTAATGATAGCTCGTGAATTTGGATCTCTATTGCCAAAATTCTCAGGAACACAAGCCGAGTTGAATTCATTCTTGAATTCGTGCGAAGAATATCTTACGCAATTTTCTAACGAAGACCAGATAGTGAAAACATATTGTTTGGCTGTCATTAAAAGCAAATTAATTGAAAAAGCAAATGCCGAGTTTCGATCATCTAATGTACCAAATACTTGGATCGGTATAAAAACATTTTTATTGAATAAATTTGGTGATCATGTCAATCTCGATGTACTTAAAAATCAGCTTCAATTTCTGCGCAAGAAACCCAATGAAGACGTTCTAGATTTCATTGAGTTAGTTAAAAATTATAAAATCCGAATTAATTATCGAATTGACGCAGAACCTACTTTAGACCAAGCTCTGAAATTATTACATAAACAACTAGTTTCAGACTTAGCAAAAAACGTCCTTATAAGTAATGTCTCAATAGATCTACAAACTGCTCTATTGACTACACCGCATATTACATTTGACTTAACAGTACAGACTATAGAGAATTATATGTCTCAAAAATCACAACTAGATTTGATGAGAACATGGAAACAACCAGTGATTGCACCTACGAAAACGTTTCCTTCTCAACCTATTCATTTACAACAAAGAACAGTACTACCGCAAAGACAATATCCGACGAATAGTCAGGTTTTCGGAAGAAATAACAAGGAAATGCCTAAAATAAGCGTGTTTCGACCAAATAATAATAATGTGGCGTATAATAGACCGACTCCTCTGTCGACTGTTTCTGTAAACCCAACAGCGCAAAAACGTCAAATGACAGTTAGTTCGCAAATACCGCGTAATCAATATCAAAATCAACGCTATAATAATTTTCAAAATATCAGACAAACACCGAATAATTTCATATCCGAAGAACTTACAAATCTCGACGCGGAAAATAGCGAAAAAAATGTAGATGAAAATTACGAACTTGACAACCATCCTTCGGACGAAAATTCTGATGCCAATGAAGAAAATTGTAAAAAAATTTCAGATAACGGTCTCGGAAACTCAATTGACATAAATTCTATAAACGACAAAATCGAAAAAAATTGCTTGCCTTACATCGCAATCGAATATCCGAAATGCAAATTACTCTTAGATAGTGGATGTACTGTCTGCTTAATAGATCCTAAGGTTGCTTATAACAGCATACCTCATCTCATTCATCCAGAAGACACTGATTTAATTACCCCTCACGGACACGATAAGAGTCATGAAAAAGTTTTATTTCCCGTGGACTCCTTTGGTTTGAAAAATGAATTTCCTTTCGTAATTTACAAATTCCATACTCAGTATGATGGTATTGTAGGCTTCGAATTTTTAAGAAAAAATAATTTTACTATTGACTTACAGAATAATTTATTAATAGGTGAAAATTGTAGAAAACCCATATATTTTCAAAAAGTGATTCCTAGAAAATTATCTCACCCGATAGATTTATCACATTTACCTATGAAAATTCAGAAACAAATTGCGGAATTATTAGATAAAGGTATCAGACCCAATCCCAAGAAAATAGAAGCCATTGAAAGATTTTCCTTTCCTAGATCATTTAAAGAAATTAAATCTTATTTAGGTATGCTAAGCTACTATCGTAAATTTATCCCGAACTTTGCTAAAGTCACTAAACCAATGACTAAGTACTTGAAGAAAGACTCGAAAATCGACCTAACAGACTTAGAATACAAAGAAGCATTCCTCACCTCAAAAAACCTACTAATTAATCATCCAATTCTAAACTATCCTGACTTTTCAAAAACATTCAATTTAACGACTGATGCCTCAAATTATGCTTTAGGAGCTTTAGGAGATTTACCAATAGCATACGCCAGCAGAACGTTAACTGATCAAGAAATTAAATACTCGACGATCGAGAAAGAATTATTATCGATTGTTTGAGCTACTAAGCATTTTCGACCGTATTTGTACGGAACGAAATTTATTATTTATACAGACCATAAACCATTAATTTGGCTAAATTCATTAAAAGAGCCAAACTCGCGCCTGATGCGATGGAAATTGAAACTAGAAGAGTTCAATTATGAAATTAAATATAAAAAGGGCACCACGAATAACGCAGATGCTTTATCGCGTATCCAATTACAAGGAGCAAACGAAATAAACAATTCAGAAGACGAAATTAGTTCTATGCTTCCCAACATAAATGCTGACGACTTAGGTATGAGTAACGAAGAATTAGATATTCTTCTCAAGAATTTCCAAGATAACACAGAGGAAATAACGCAACCTGAAACCGTGCATAGTAACCTTTAAAATCCTACGTTAGAGTTGCCATATACAGATCAACCTCTTAATTACTATAAAAATCAAGTCGTATTTATTAAAACTTCTAAATCTTATTTAGTTCAACGATTAAAGCTCTTCAAAAATCGTAATCGTATGATAGTATCCGTCAGCGAGAATGACGATTTCATAAAATTCATTCCTGAAAATTTGTCGCCTGAAAAAGCGTACTGTTTGTTTTTCAAACACCAAGAAATACAAATACCTTTTATACAACTATTACAAAATAATTTCAAAGCAAAAGCATTCAAACTCAGAATCTCAGAATTCTTGGCATCGCGGCATGCAAGAAAATATTGAAGCCCTCAAACGAAAATGTTATTGGCCTAACCTAGACAAAAGTGTTCAAAAATACATAAATAATTGCGAAATTTGTCAAAAGAACAAATATGAACGTACCCCGACCAAATTAATATTCAAAACAACGCCAATTGGCTCGAAACCATTTTCTCACCTATATGTAGACACTTACAAGGTAGACAACACTACCTGTCTAACTATAATAGATTCCTTTTCTAAATTCACACAGTGTTACCCCTTAGTTCATAAAACTGCTAATGAAATTATGGACAAATTAATTATGTTTATCAGTAATAACGGAGTTCCCGAACGAATCACTTGCGACAACGGGACAGAATTTAAAAATCAAATAATAAAAGGTTTCTGCGATACACACAAAATCTCATTGCATTATATCACTAATTTAAACCCGAATTCAAATTCTCCTATCGAGAGATTCCATTCCACACTGATAGAACAACTAAGATGTCTCTCATCAGAAAAATTACCTTTAGCAGCACGAATAAATAGAGCCATCATGACCTACAATAATTCAATAAATTCAAATCTACAATATACTCCCATGCAAATTGAAAAAGGAGACTTGAATTATTCTATGCCTATAGAGAAAACTATTAACGAAGAAATTGCGGATTACATTAAAACTTATCGCGAAAATATGGAAGAAATAAAACTAGTAGTCGATAAGGCTCAAAGTAAAAATGAAACTAACATTGATAAACTCAATCAAAATCGTCAACAAAATAAAGACCTAGATGAAGATCAAGATGCTTTCCTAAAAGTTCCTTTTCAATCTAAACTCAAAGAACCATTCGAAAAAGTTCCCATTAATATTATAAGCGACATTCAAATAAAGATTCTTCGGAATTAACACATTTATCATAAAAATAAAATTAAACAAAGAAAACACTAATTGGTTTTCTTATTTTCAGATGACCACTGTACGTATTCTCTTTCTAATAACGCTCGCCGAAATAATTTCAGATACACAGTCAAAATATGTCGACACTATCAATACTCCCAAAATGTGGCTTTGAGAATGAATTCAATAACTCTCTATTCACACGAGATATCTATTCTATTAGGTAAATTAAATAGGAAGTGCTATTCATTTATTACACGAGAATATTCTGCCGCTATCAACGTTTAACGAAGTTCTGAAAAGAGAGAAACTGCTGCCTGTTACGCATTTCAGCGATTATTATGCAGCATGCACCGTTAGAGTACCTATTTATCAAAGATTTTAATATTCTTTTCAGTATCACTATTCCTATTTTTCAAAAATTGAATATGACCTGTACAAAATATACAACTTACCTTTCCAAAATACCAGTGTACCCCACCTTCAATCCTATGGATTAACACTCAACAAGAAAATTATATGGAGTACCGAGGTAGTCCAACAAGTAGAAAACTTCTACATTGGAAAACAAGATCACATGACCAAACCACCAGAATGCCTTGCACAGGTACTAGCTACACTTAAGGATCAATGTAGCCGTATACCAATCTACCCTCAAAAGGACCTATTTCAAATCGAAGATGGAAGTATCTAATGGTTTCAAGAAGATATACCCATTAGAGGTTCTTCATAAATACGCCCAAGTCGACCTCATCCCGTTGGAAACGAATTGGACTTATACTACCGACATATTAATGATTAAAGAAGAAGAAGTCCCAAAAAAACCTCATTAAGAGGAATAACGAACTTTCTCGAAGAGGGGAAGAGTTATATGAGAGACAGCCTGTATCTCCCTTTTAAAATGCTGAATTGTAGTTGTAGACGCTGCGCATAATATATATATGAAATGCTTATTCATCCTTTTTAGCTAGAGAGCACAATTGGAATAATAGAACTGTAAGTTTGATTTGAACTCTCAACCTGTAAACATCGTTCTGAATAAAATCGTTATTTTTAAAAATAGTTTCTTCGTGTTGAAAAATATAATTATATATATATAATCTCATGATAATTATTAGCAATAACAGGCTTGTTGAATCTTAAAAAACTCGATTTTATTAAAAAGTTGACGTTTCGCCACGACATTCATTATCAAGAGATTAGAAATAGTTCACAGGCAACAACAATTCGAATATATATATATATATATATATATATATATATATATATATATATATATATATATATATATATATATATATATATATATAATATATATATATAATATATATATATATATATATATATATATATATATATATATATATATATATATATATATATATATTATATATATATATATATATATATATATATATATATATATATAGATATATATAATATATATATCTACATATATATATATATATATATATATATATATATATATATATATATATATATATATATATATATATATATATATATATATATAATATATTATATATATATATATATATATATATATATATATATATTATATATATATATATATATATAATATTATATATATATATATATATATATATAATATTATATATATATATATAATATATAGTATATATATATATATATATATATAATATATATCTACATATATATATATATATATATATACATATATATATATATACATATATATATATATATATATATATATATATATATATATATATATATATATATTTCGAAATTCTTCTTTTGCCCATTTTTATCAATTTTACGGAGATTTCTTTAAAATGGGCCACCCTCAACTTTTCATTTTCAAATACGGATGTGTATTTTTGTATTGCATTTTTTCAAATGCCAAGAGTCATGTTTCATATTGGCTTTATATTTTCATCTAAATCATAAAGTGTTTTGGAAATATTGAACTAATACTAGGCATTATATACCTTATTCTATAATTTTTTTCAATAACAGCTGGAATTTAATAAAAACGTTGAAATTTTACTGATAATAGTTCAATATTTCCAAAACACTCTGTAGTTCAGATGAAAATACTACGACATAATAAAACATGACTCTTGGCATTCAACAAAATGCAATAAAAAATACAGGTCCGTATTTGAAAATTGAAAGTTGAGGATGGCCCAATTTATGCGATACCCTGTATAGAATTTTCATTCTGATATTTGAGTAGCCTTCAAAAAGTTGCAATGGCAAATTTACAATTTGTTTGAGAAATATTCCTAAAATAAAAATATATAGGCGAAAGAAGAATTTCGAAATTTTCAATTTTGTCTGTATAACTCCAGAACTAAAGAAGCTAGATCAGAATATTCTTATCCATATAATTGACTTCTAAAATATGTCAGTTTTTTGAGTAACTCTTCAGACATCTCCACTCTGTTAATGCTGTACATATACTATTTGATGGAGAGGTTATGAATAAAACAATAATTCTTCACACATTTTTTGTTAAACATCTTCTAGATTTACCTTTCAGTTTACTGAATCTATTTTTATTATGGAAAACATCAACACAGGGATCCTGGGACATTCGTATGAAAGAATCAAACATCTTCTGCCTTATAAGCCGCAATTTTCTTCTTCAGTATTTTTATATTTTCGAAATGTAAATCTAATCCAGACATTCCTGTATGGTGTTCTATTTCGGTATGAAGTTCCAAACATTCAAACAAATCTTTGAAATTTGTCATACTGCACATGCGCTCCCTAATAGCATGATGCATGCAGAGAGGACATTTCAATTCAAACTGTGGTGGAATCCAGGCATAACTTTCTACATTTGTTATTTGAAGCAACAGTCCAATACAATTTAATTTCTTCAATAGAAAATCATATTTTTGTTTTCCGTTCACATGGTTAGTAGTTTTTTGAGAATAGCATCTATTTCTAGGCATGATGCAACCCCCTCTGAATACCTCAGACTATGATGATTTCGTTCCGAGTATCTGATTTATTTCTTATCTTCTAGAGTAAGTGTGAAATATTTTCGTGGAGGTTTGAATATGAATTCCATTATTTATGGCTATCTTTTTCGGACAAAATTCTCCAGCAATGATGAATCCTTGGATATCTACCGTAACAACCTTCATCTTCACAGTATTTCCTACAACTGATCAGAAAGATGTCACCTTCTTTATAGTTTCATTGAGGGGAAGATATTCGATGACGTAACCATGTATTATTATTATACAGTATGCTCTTGTAGATGCTGGAAATCCATTTCTGGCGTGAATTTCCAATTCAACGTCCACGGTAGAAGATTTGAAGCTTTCATCACGTCTGATACGCCCATGAAATCTAGATAATTTGGATCTATGGTATCATTGTCTTTTCTATTTGCATGGAAGCAACAAATGATGTATCGATAATTGAACCAGCTTTTACGTTCCATACTTCCTTAGTGGTACCTTTTGTGAGAACAGGTAGTTCATGCAACTCCCAACGCCTGGACGGCATTAAAACGGTTCTATCCGTTTTGATGGATCGAAGAAGTTCCAATTTGAGAGGATCTGATAAATAAATATGGTTCACTCCTAATTCCATACTCTGAATAGTAATTTCTCCTTTGGTAACTCCAGCAGCTTCTTCCACTCCAGCATTCACCAGCATTGCATTTTTGTCATTGCGAGCTCGAACGAAACGAATCAGCTGTTTTCCACAAACAGCCATTCGATAATCGTTGAATATATTCAGGAGATGACTCAGCGGTATTTGTGAATTAAAGCTTCCATTTTGATTTGTAATAACACGAATTTCGCGAATTTCAGCTTTCTCATAACATAAAAATCCTCGTACAGTACTAACAAGTCCTGGATCTTTAACGGTATCTCTCTCGCTTCCACACAGTTCGTTAGATATGGAATCGAAAAGGGAACCACATGTGTTATTCACCAATGAAACATCTCCTGCGCCCGCAGTTTTAGTCAATTTTCCAAAGATAATGACAGCTGCATAGTTCATGAGAAGCTAAACATTGGGTCCACTGATGCCGCAATTTCTATTGGGATCTGACATGGAGGCGGAGCTTAGGTGATAACGTCAAAACATGGCGTCTCAAAACCAACTTTCAATACGAGTTATATGAGGGATTTGAAAGTTTTTTGAGTTTTTCCTATAACAATGGTATATTCGAGTGAAAGTGTGAAGCTATATGTAGGTGAAAATTTAATTCAGCGAAAATACAGAGAAGGTGATAGGCTGGAAACATCCAAATTCATAATAAAATATGGGAAAAATGAAGAGAATTCGAAGCCTGGTATCGTCAAATTTACTGCTTTTTGTTTATCTATTTTGATTTCTTTTAATTTGATTTGTAAAATACCTAGTGTAAATCAACTGTATTTGTTTAAGTGATATGAAACAATTAATTCGAGCTTTTTTTATGTAGGAAGTTTATAATCGGCCAGATATGATGGGCAATTATCAATAAACATATTTCGAAATTTTTTATTGATGATTCTTTATCCAGCTGAGAAAATTTTTTTATTATTCAAAATTTAATTATTTCTGAAAGAACTTTGGAAAAAATATAAGTATTTGAAATTTCATGAAAAACATTTATTTTGTAGTATACATGGATTCAATGAGAAGTCATGTTTCATAAAATCAAATGTGGTTTTCATAATAAAACACCATCAATCATAATATACAAAGAAAAACTTTTTAATTCCGTGTGTATTCTTATTATATAACTTCAATCTAATATAACATAAATTTGTTAATCCGTCATTTCACTTAATCTTAGAAGAGTATCTTTCAGTCCAAACTGTCATTTCTGCGCATGCGCGACTAACTGTAAATATAGGTATGAGAATACGTATGGGGGCCCTGAGAACTGAAATTGTTTATGAGGGATTCTTCATGGGGGCACCGAGCCCCGCGGAGTCTTTATGTGGGTTCAGGAGATTGAAATTATATGATATACATATATAGGAATGGGGGCTCTCGGGTGTCTTCATGGGGGTACCGGAGGCCCCAGGATTCTTCATGGGGGCCCCCAGGAGTCCTCATGTGTGTTCAGTAGATTGATATTATATGATATATAGGACCGTAGGGGAACAGAAATTCTTTTGGTATATAGGAGGTCGTCTTCGTAGATTTGGATATCAAATTACATACAAAAATTGTTAGGAAGCATTTTCAAGATGACGAACAGTTTCAGTTATTGAACAGAAAAGGGGTTTTTCCGTATGACTACATGAATTCATGGGACAGACTTGACGACACAGCAATTCCATCAAAAGAACAATTCTACAATCAACTGACTGACGCAAACATTTCAGACGAAGACTATAAACATGCTTTGAAAGTACGGGACTCTTTTAACTTGAAAAATATGCGTGCATACAGTGATATTTACCTCAAAACTGATGTTTTACTACTAGCAGACGTTTTTGAAAACAAACTTCAGACAAGATTGTATGAACACCTATTCACTCGACCCTGCTCATTATTATTCCCTACCTGGTTACACATGGGATACAATGTTGAAATATACAAACCAAAAATTAAAATTGTTGAAGGATATCAACCAAGTCATGTTTATCGAGAAAGGGTTGCGAGGGGGTATATCTCAATGTTGTAACCGGTACGGAAAGGCTAATAATAAGTATATGGGAGAACAATATCCTTGATTCCTGACAACTCAGACGTGGGGTATTTTTATGAAGTTGATTTAGACTACCCCCTAGATTTACACGAATCTTATGAAGATCTCCCATTCTGTCCCGAGAAAATGTTACCCGCTCTATCCAAAAATAAACAGAAAAAATTACTGACAACTTTATACCCAAAAAATAACTATGTGGTCTATTATAGATATTTGAAAATATGTTTGGAAGCTGGTTTGAAAATGAGGAACATTCACAGAGTACTGCGTTTCAATCAAAAAGCATGGTTGAAACCATATATAGATCTAAATTCAAAATTACGAGCTGAAAGTAAGAATGAATTCGAAAAAAATATGTATAAATTAATGAATAACGCGGTATTTGGCAAAACAGAGAATATTCGAAAATATAAAATCATCAAAATTATTAGTAGTTGGGAGGGTAGGTATGGCGCTAAAAATTTGATAGCTCTACCAAACTTCCACAGTTCTGTTATCATGACGACATTGTTATAATAGAACTCAAGAAAACTCAAATAGTATTCAATAAACCTATATACGTTGGTTTTTCGATTTTAGATATTTCAAAAACTTATCTTTACGATTTTCATTACAATTTCATTAAAACAAAATTAAATGACAGCAACATCAAGCTTCTTTATACGGACACTGACAGTTTGATATACCATTTCAAACATCAAAACATCTACAATATCATGAGGGAAAATGTGTCAAAATTTGACACATCTGACTATGGTGATAATAATGTTTTCGGTATTCCCCCGAGGAACAAGAAGGTAAATGGACTGATGAAGGATGAAAATGAGGGCAAAATCATGGTGAAGTTCATTGAATTGAGGTCGAAGATGTACACCTTTAGATTACTCAATCAGAGTAAAAAAAAGACTGCTAAAGGTGTAACAAAATCTTCACTTGCAACGATCATATTCGAAGACTACAGACGTGCTTTGTTCAACAACGAAATCCTCACAAGACAGCAAAATTCCATACAATCAGACAAGCATATAGTAACATCGAAGAAAACATCAAAAATAGCATTATCAGCCAACGACGACAAAAGGATTATATCTACTCATACAACCGACACTGTACCATATGGGTATCAATACCTAAGATCTGAATGATCTTGAATTTTTATGTTAAAAATCCTGTTTCTTATTATTTATTTATATATATATATATATATATATATATATATATATATATATACACAAAAGGTTTATATTTTTTTAAACTCTACATTTGTAAATAAAACTCTATATTCAACTGAATGTTTTATTCTCCTACGAAATTGAACATTTCTCTTTCTACATCATTTAAAACTCTATTTTTATTAAAGTACATACATTCTAAAATTCCATAACTTTCAATTGTTGGATTTATATTACAGAAGGCATGAATTACATCCTCAATACGTTTATTGCTATTCCAAGTATTTTCTTTAACAATTAGTAAAAATTTACGATAATACAAAAAAAATTTATATTTTGTAACATCTCAATTCTTTTGCTTAAAATATCATTCAACTTGATAAGTTCGGATACATCAGATGCTGTGAAATATAAATAATTTTTCCCATTTAGCTACTGAGAACACTTTTTCTACTTCATCGAAAAACACTTCAGCTCCACTATTATTTTCTCCTACACCATTATTCTCAATTAATTTCACGAACGATTCCCATTCATATTCATCAAAGGACATGACTACTTCATTACAGCTAACTCTCACGGCAGGACTGAAGTCTCGAGCTGGACCCAAACTATTTTCAACTAGAAATATTCCAGCGTTAAAGCCACAATTTAAAATAAAATTTTTTTCATTTTTTGATGCCTCATCTTCGACACCAAAAATTCTATCCAATTCTTCATCGATAAAACCGCTGTCTTGGGACTTCTTGACGCTTCAAACTTCAATACTCAACTGAACTTATAGTTTGTATTTGACAGATATCCAAGAATCATGTGACTTTGGCATTCCTAACCAATGAACAAACACGTTATTTCCTTTTCTGCGCAAGACTTTTTCCACCAAGTAAACGTCAGCCTCTTCGTAAAAACCACCACTGATGGGATTTCCTTCGGTATCTTCGAGTAGGTAAGTAACTGGGTTGGTTATCTGAACTTTAGCGATTTTGAACAGCTCAGTAGTCCAGTTAGGTGTATATCCTTTTGAAAACACATGCTTGGCCTTACTAATTCGTACCATATGGCCAACATTCAATTTATTACTTCCAGCAATCTCTATGTGAGAATATACTGTACTCAGTAAGAGTTTTTCATTTTTCTTAGTGACGTCACGTGGTTTCATTCTAATAGTTCTATGTTTAGAATCATATTTGACAACGTGATTCTCTTTCCAAGGCATACGATTCAAATCGCGGGTCTGTAGGAGGTCTCATGTCAAGTAAATATAGAATCTAAACAATTTTTGTGCCTGCGAAGGGCGCGTAATGAAACCGTGTCAATCTCACAGATGGCTAGCGTTCCTTGGAGGCTGCGTGCATAATAGGGAAGATGTGCGTTATTTATCATATGTAAGTGGTGAAATTATTTTTGTTCATGTAAATTGCCTGAAATTTTGTATTGAAAAATTCCTTCCCTTGACGTCGACTGTGTAGGGTGTTCTTAGGCCCTCCTAGCCACTCTTATCTCGAGTATACGCGCAACAGACGCGAGCGAAGTTCGACTGTACTTCGACACAGATCGGGATTCTATGTGTTTGCAATACCGGAGACTTGGGTATGGCTAATTGCCGCGCTGCCTACAGAAGCTGTTGAAGAGAAAACAATATCGATTTAGCTACAGTAGAAATAAGTGGTCGTGATTGGTCTCTTTATAGATTTATCAGCGTAGCGAGCGCGAATGGCATTGTGTCCCATAGGGTGGCTGCGGGTGTGCTAGCACACGAATCACTTAGGCCATTATCGGAAGGAGTCTTTTCTAATCACTCTAAAGATGATTGTGATGGCTGACCATTCGGCTCGTATAGACGAAATATGTTTCTTCGTGCAGTTTTATGTAGTTCTTTGACTACTTGGATTTTTCTCGTTGAAGTTGCATCATGGTCTGCGGGGGTGAATGGTTTTATTAGACATGAAATCAATCAATTAGGCCCTTCTTATATTCTTATGATCTGTGATATTTGTTGTTGTTGTTGTTGATGAATTTATTATTAACTTCATTTTTATCACAGTCTCATGCTTCTTAATTCATATTCCAAGAGTTTGTAAGTTTATCATCAACTAACATTTATCCTAACCTCGCAATATTCAATTCATGGTTTCCGAAATTTCATCAGTTTCTTTTCGAGTTGTTTTAGTATCAAGATTTCCACCTCAATTTCGTCTTAGAATCTAACGTCTGCTTGGTTAGACTCCATGTCTCGTGTTTATTGCTGCAGCTCTGTATTGGTGATTGTGTAACGCTTATCGAGAGTTGTAGAAGGCGCTGACTAAGAAAGAATTGAAGTAGTGCACAATCGCCCTTTCATCATTGATCGGCATTGGGGGTTAATCCCTCGACTTTCGTCGCAGATGGAGATCAGTCCGCGTTGTGTGCGGGCGAGCTAGTGAGTGGCGCGGCGACTATGGTAGGATTGTGAGATGGCGTTGGGGGGGCCACGCGGTCACAGGGACTGAGTAGCGCAGTAGCCGAGAGCGCTGAGAAGATACGCGAGCCCAAACTGTACTAATTCCGAAGGAGTCATGGATAGTAGTAGTGAATAATGAGATGGTTTCACTCTCCCTTTAGTATAATAACATGTAGCTTCACGACCCTCGCAGTAGATCCGTCCACTCGATTGTACATTGTGCATGGAAGAGTATAGTTTGTACCAGTACGAAGTGGCCGGGCTGATAGGAGAGCGTAATAATGAAGAAGCGGATGATCGATGTCTCTCGATCTCATCACATCTCCCAGTACAGCATACTGCCGCGCGTGTTGAGAAGTGGATGGTGTTGTCTCGTGAGTTATAGGGGCGATGCGGCTCGTTAGATATGCTGCGGGAGATATCCTGCATTTTGCCGCACCTGCAGATGCGACGTGCGAGTAAGGAGAAGAAGCGCTTGCAAGTATTGACGTATGCTACTATCTCTGATTGATTGTTCACTGATCTTTTTACTGTTCTGGACGAGCTGGTCTTGGTGGGGTCAAATCCCACTTTAGAGTGTAACGATGTGCTTGATGGTCCAAAGAGTTCTCGTCTCTCATAACTGTCTGTACTGCTGTCCATTGCGGTAGGTTGTCATTTGAGTCGGATCGGATTATGTGCATGACAAGAATGCCGAGAGCATGCGCATAGAGGCTCGCGTGCGAGAGGGCGCGTTAACTGGAGTCACAAGCTATTCGCTTTGTGACCAGATTCAATCATCAGTGTGATTTATAGCCGTAGTCGCGAGCTGTGGTCGGTTTGTACTGAGGAGGTGGTGGTCGCGGGCTGGCAGTTGTGTAGCCGCGGGAGCACATTTGGGCTGTAGTGTTGCGCTGTTGGTGATGGCCAGTTGGGTGCTAGTATTTGTTTGCTTATAGGTAGAATTATTACAGAGATAGCTTCTGTTTACCCAGGTCCATGCTGACTCGGATTTCTCGGTCTAGGTATATTTTTGGTCCGATGAGAGAGGTAGTGTATATCAGAGTGTGTATATTGTGACCGCGAGGAGTTCCAGAGCCTGTAGATAGTTAGGTTAGGCTCGTAGTTGGGGTTGAGTCGGAATAATATTGGTATGTCGCGGCCTCGAGCTATTTCACTGTCAAGCGCGTCTAGCTGTCTGCAGGGTGTAATTGTTTATGTCATAAACATCGCGATCAAAATTAGTGCGAGAGGTCTAGTGGCTATTTTTCGGAGGAAGATTCTGTGCGTCGCTCTCTAGGGCTAAGTGATATAGCTAGTAAGCGGAGTGATTGTAAGTTGTGAGGTGCTATCTCGTGCACTCATCGGAGTCAGGCATGCACGGATGTGGATTGCTCGGATTGTTAGATGTCTCGCCGCGTGAGATGCTATATACACGATGGGCACTTATCTGTGTAAGCGCGCGTATGAGCATTCGCTGTGTGAGGTCGGTAGGAAACTCTGATCCTTCGAAACGGGCTTTCCAGTTAAACGGTGAACAGCATTCATCACTCGGCTAGGTTTATTGATGTTATTGAAGGAGGAGGAGGTGATATTTCAACGGAGCAGATGGGAACGGAGTCGGTTGAGGGGGCCCATTCTTTGGGATCCTAAGGGGAGTCGATTGGAACGGATGTCGGTGATGAAAACATTCCGGTTTTGGGAGGAGCGCACTCGGAGTACCGCGGTGGTCGCTGGATAAGGTCTCATGTCGGATCGTTGTAGAACGATACTACAACGGACCGCATTTGTCTGCGTGAATGTGGCACGTTGTGTTGAACTCTATGGTCATGGCAGCGCGATTGGAGATATTATGAAGGTGAGTCACTGCGTGTAAGCGCTCGGTGTGATTCATTTCGGTGTGTGCAAGGGATCAACTATTGCTATTCAGCTTATTTGGAAGATTGAGGAGCTGAGTGAGACTGGTTTTTCGGTAGTGTTGTATGTGTGAAAGGGTTCGGTTAGGTTTCCTCCTATTCATTCATTCGGTTCAGGCCAGGTGCGGTTGAGGAGAGAGTCGAGTGGGTGGCATAGCTGGTGACGTATAGGTGAGCTGGGAGGCCTTAGACATTACTGCATTGCTGTGGTCGCACTGCGTCCGGGTGCGGGAGGTCATGTCGATGCTGTGAGAAAGTCAGACTGAAGCCTATAGGGATCGTAACTTTGATGGAATTACTTTTATAAACTTTATCAAAGCCCATTCGAATTAACGCCTTTGTTCCAAGTTGAAATCCTTCCCTAATAACTATTAAACCCATATTTATCATGCGTTCAACAAGAGAAGCATAAACCTTGATTTCATCATACGCATATCTGGCTACTATGTTCATCATAACGTGGTAATATCATCCTGTTGAAAAGGACTTTATTGTTTCCGTTGTCACCTGTTAGATTTTTTTCATAGAAACGTAGGTTTGCAATAGAAATGCTACGTCAAGGACTTATGTCGACCCCTAGAAATAATAATGCTTAAATGTCTTTATTCCTGCTTGTCACCCATTATATCATCGAAAATGAAGGTTGAATTTATCACTCTTCCACAAGGGTCAATGATCTCATCACTTTTCCTAGTAATGGATTAATATCCAATATCACGGGTATGCTCTTGAGAACTTGCTGCCAATAGGCGATAATACTTGGGCTGATAAGAGCTTTTCGAGAAAATATAAACGTTTCAAATCTAAGTCGCGTTCGATTGAAACTAATGAGAGTAAGCATTGCGAGTTTTCCGTGACCCACTAGGACCAAACTATAGAGCAAATCTACCAACTGTTGGGAATACATCACATGTCTTTTACGCAAATCTGATACTCGAAAATCATCTAAATTATCAATGGTACGCTTAGTTGTTGGTTTGTAGTACAGAACTTAATACTAGTGTAATAAAATCAATCTCTAATATAAAATATAATATTTCAAAAACATTCAGACTTTATGTTTTCCCCTTAAATATTGATAAATAAAATCTCCACATCTAAAGATCCGAAGGATTGACATCTCTTGAGCAAGTCTTCAAATCTAAGCCTCCCAATACATTCAATGGGACAACAATATATTTTTCCCTCAATTTTATTCCAACGTCGCTCATTCTTCTAAAATGTTGCATTCAGTTGTAGAGGTTTATCTAAGCAAGTATATGGTTAATCACACCCGTACACTTTACATGATGTATCGGTAAAATATATATTTTTTAGGTAGAGAAGTTATGTTTTACATTATAGAAACATCTGATTTAAAACGAAGAACGAAATAGATAATAGCAGAATATGTGATATGAAATTATTATCCACATTATTTCAATAGATAAGGTGAGCTCTCAGAATCTTTACTCTGTTAATGCTCTACGTATACTGAATAGTATTTGATTGAGAGGTTATAAATAAATAAAACAATAATTCTTCACACAATTTTTAATTAGACAAAATCTTCTAGATTTACATTTCAGGTTTACTGAATCTATTTTATTATGAAAAACATCAAACCTGGATCCAGACATTCGCCCGTTTGGAGGAAATCAAACATCTCTTCTTAGCCTCATAATATCAATTTTCTCTTCAAGTAATTTTTATATTTTCTAAATGTGAGATCTATTAGCAGACATGTCTGTATGGTGTTCTATTTCGCTATGAAGTTCCAAACCCATTTCAAACAAATTTTGGATATTTGTCATACTGCCATATTCGCCCCCCCTAACCAATGCTGCATGGCACAGAAGGTCGTATTCAATGAAACTTTGGTGGGGCCAAACCTGAATTTTCTACATTTATTAATTCGAAGCCGTAAAGAACCAATGACAATTTAATTTATTCAATAGAAAATCGTTATTTTTGTCTTGCCCTTCACAATATACGATATCACATTGGTTAGTATTTTTTGAGAATAGCATCTAATTTCTAAGTACGATTACAATTCCCCTCTGAATACCTCAAACCATGCCTGATATCGTTTCCAGAGTATCCTAATTTTTTCTTATCTTCTAGAGTAAGTGTTGAATATTCGCTGGAGGCTTTGAATATCGAATGAGGCATGACTTTCCATTATCTTATTAGCTAGCTCTTTTCAGACAGAATTCTCCAGCAATACGAACCTTGGGATATCTACCGTTACAACCTTCATGCTCAAAGTATTTTCTTTCAACTGATTAGAAGATGTCACCTTCTTACAGTTTCACTTAGGGGGAGGAATAATTCGATTGACGCAATCAATGTTTATTATACAGTATGCCTTGTAGATGCGTGGATAATTCCCATTTATAGCGTGAATTTCCAATTTAACATCACGGTAGAAGATTTGAAGCTTTCATCGCGTCTAGAGCAATCGTTCACAAAATATACGCCCGCAGAATTGCGGCATAATCGAGTTAGGAGGCTTCTTCTCATTCAATATAACTTGATAAATTCCGATATAGTTTATGATGAGCTTCGCGAAATCGTTCCTTTCGAAATCTAAAGTTCAGGTTTTCTTGGGTATATATTGACCTGTTAAAAGTAGTCTCAACATCTGATACTCAATGTATCAGATAATTTGGATCTTTAATATCAATTGTCTTTTCTGTTCTATGGAACAACAAAATATAAATATCGAGGACATTCCGATAATTTGATCCAGTTTCACGTTCCTACTTCCTTAGTGGAACCTTGTGTATGAACTGTAAGTTCAGCAACTTACCAACTGTCTGAACGATATTAAAACGGGTCTATCCGTTCTGATTGATTGGCGAAGTTAATAATTTGAGAGGATCTGATGGATAAAATATGTTAACTCTAATGCCATACTCCAATGAATAGTAATTTCCTATTTGTAGCTCCAACAGCTTCTCCATCTGCCCAGGACGACCAGGATTGAAATTCTTGTCATGTGCGAGCTCGAACGAAACGAATCAGCTGTTTTCCACAAATAGCCATTCGATAATCGTTGAATTATATTCAGGAGATGACTCAGCGGTAATTCGTAAATAAAAAGTTTCCATTTTTCATTTTTAATAGCGCCGTTTTTTTTTGGATAATTCCATCCTGCAAATAGCCAGTTCGCGAATTCAGCCTTTCTATAAGATAAAAATCCTCGTACAGTACTAACAAGTCCTGGATCTTTAGGTTATCTACCCTCACTCTCCACAAGTTTCGTAAGATATGAATCGAAAAGGAAAGCACCTGCGTTATTACCAATGAAAACAATCTCTTTACCCGCAGATTTTAGTCAATTTTCCTCTGATAATGACGCTGCATCGTTCTGAGAAGCCAAACATGCCGGTCTATTTGATACCTAATCTCGATGGTGTCGTTATTGTCAGAGGATTAATAAACAGGTAAATATGTCCCCGACTTTCAAACTTTGGACGATTGAATCGTCGTTGAACAAGGGGCAGTAGAGAATCGAAAGCTTGGGCTGATAACATGCCTAGTAGATTGTAAAAATATTTATTCTAACGTCAGGAGGACCTGGAGATTGTTGAATGACTAATGGTTTATCCGTTGTACTCTACTCTTGTATCTTTATAACTTGAGGATAAAAATCAAGACCATTTTTTAAGCTCCAATCTAACTATAATTTCTTCACACTCTAGAAATTGACCAGTTCAAAACCTGATCTCGAATAGTCAAAGTTAATATTTATATATCTTTTTCTTCAGTACAGGAAGGTATACTTAAATTTCTAAGGTGTTTCGTCTATAGAAGTAACCTGGGGTCTGCGTTCGCCGAAAATTCGTAATCTATGTGAAGGTTCTATGCGTTGTAAAATGCTCCTTTCGCTGAACTATTACTTATCTATAGTAATAGTTTCTAAACTTTAACGATTTTCACAGTAATCTGAACTCCATAACCTTTCTAGCTCTAAAATCTTTCTCGGAGAATCCAATAGAACTTCCTAGGGAATTTTTCTCCGTAAAATCGATAAAGTATTGACTGTGAAATATCTCCTTCTTAAAGTATTATTATGGTCGTCAGAAAAATATTTCTTTGGGAAGTAACTCCTTCTTTTGTTCTTTTTCAGATAGTGAATGTTTTTTCAATAATCTTCGATATCAGTTAATCTCATATGTACAGTAGGATTATGTAGGCCCTTGCTTGTCCTTGGTCAAAATAGTAAAACTTACAGTATTATCGTTTATATTCGAGTATGTGTATTAAAGTTGAATAGAATCCGATCAACACAAGCCCGTACGACAATGCTATTGCAAATTCGATTGGTGAAACGAAATCAATGGAAATGTTGATAGTGCGGACTTTCAGTGTGAATATCACAGAATGACTGATGAAAAATAAAGCTAATAGAATGATATTTATAAACATTTTATTCTGTTAAAATTCTAAACACAATTTCCTAAACAGTTTCCGTAATTAAGGTCTGAATTGACTCTATTATATGTATTTAACGTTCAAATATTTCACAAAACTCTTCGAGGCTTCAAATTTCAAAACTACAAAGTATTCTGGCAACATTTTCCTGTTTCGTAAGCTGGTCCAATGACTCCCAGGTCCCTGTGAAGAACCAGTTGATCACCCCACATCCTTTTTTCCACGATTTTTTAGGTAAATTTTATCTTCGCATAAATAGCCCTGCGAAGTGGGGTAATTATTAGCTAAATTTTCATCCATAATCGTATTAGACTCTATTGGCAGCATTAGTTAATAGTTTTTTGGGTTTTTCAAGTAAAAGTCCATATCCTCGTTTCGATTTTTTTCACGTAGAGCCCTTTAACCTATAGATTCCATGTCTTGTTATGACGATGTTTCTCTTCCAAACTTTATCGCATCTAGCGTCAACTAACAGTTTTGACAATAGGCTTCTCACCATTCAACAACATTCCTAGAGCAGATAGCCCCGCGAATATTCGGAACTAACGGGTAGAGCCTCCCCTGATTTTGATTTCGATGGAATCATGCGGGTACTCGTATGTTTCTACCGACCACGCCTGCTTTCTTGTTGCGGGCTTGCTGCTCATGAGTGCTTAATGGAGCTTTTCAGATTTCCTTCAATACTTCTTTTTTTCACATTTGGCAAAGGGTCCAACAACAGTATTTTGAACGACTTTTTAAGTCCCCATTCCGAGTTCACGTTTAGCTTTCATAATCTCCGGTAACCCATAAGAGCAGTGAGATTTTTCCTTGACTTAACTCGTTCCCAAGCTTTTATCTGCGAGAATTTGATCGGCTTTATGTCTAACAGCTAGCTCTTTGCTTTTCGAGTATGCAATATCGTGTTCTTTACAAGCTTCGTCGAGTCTATTAATCCCTGGATCACCTCTATGAAGACGTTCTTCTAACTTGGTACCAGGTCCGCAATACGGATAACCTGGTAAATGTAACTCAATGGGTAATTTATTTATTAGTGTGTTGACAAGTCCATCTACTACGAAAGTTAACATGATAATGAAATGACGTCATATAATTCTAAGCATATATATATATATATATATATATATATATATATATATAATATATATATATATATATATATATTAATATATATATATTATATATATATATTATATATATATATATATATATATATATATATATATATATATATATATATATATTTATATATATATATATATATATATATATATAAGCCTAAATTTGAAATTTGTAGACACATCCTGTATATTATATAAATTATGAATAATGAATAAAATGAATACTTTGTACATCCCTGTTCTAATATGAATATTGAATCATCAAATTCCTCCGTTCGACCTAGAGGGACATCGAGAGATGTGGCTCTAGGTCAAACGGAGGAATTTGATGATGCAATATATAACACCGACTTCAATTCTACGTCCGTCTCTCAGCTGATATTGACTCATCCTGTTTTTCCGCTTGAACGCGATTATATTTCATATATCAAAATGGGAATGAATTTTTAGGAAAATAACTATTTTTTAAAATAACTATGTATGTAATTTGATATCCAAATCTACGAAGACGGCCTCCTATATACCAAGAATTTCTGTTCCCCTAAGGTCCTATATATCATATAATCTACTGAACACACATGAAGACTCCTGGGGGCCCCCATGAAGAATCCTGGGGACTCCGGTGCCCCCATGAAGACACCAGAGGGCCCCCATTCCTATATATATCATATAATGTCAATCTCCCGAACCCACATGGAGACTCCTGGGGGCCCACATGAAAACTCCTGGAGCGCTGGTGCCCCCATGAAGAATCCCTGAGGGTCTCATAAAAAATTTCAGTTCTCTGGGACCCCATACGTATTGTCATACCTATATTCACAGTTATTCGCGCATGCGCAGAAATGAGTTTGGACTTGAAAAAGTTGAAGTGAGCTAGAACCGGCCTAGGTACACTTCTAATCTTCCATGAATTTGTCATCTTCTAAGATCGGAGAAGACATATTTATCGTACCATATATTACTGCAAAAATATCTTCTAATAATACCAATAAATGTTCAGGCAACACAGATCCAACAATTTTAAATGTTCTGGCTGCAGCATCTGGAATTTTCATTAATAATGGGAACTAATCTGAGTTTCAATCAATTCTCTTGTAAAATGCAAAAAACACACCATCATTCTCGGAGTTGTGTGATTCTTTTTCAGATTGATTTTCCATACCTTCAATAAATCAATCTTTTCCATTTCTCCAGAACGATATTCTGCCAATAAAAAATATTTGTTTGGCTTCGGAAACCGATAAAATCTAATACTTGCATTTGTATATGCTTAAGAAATACAATTTTTTACGCCACAACACTCTCTAGACTTGCTGATTCTACGTTTTGCAAAATTAACACTTTCCATTATTCACCTTTTGCGACCTTATTTGTAAGAAATCAAAAACTTGACATGCAATTGCGTATGTTGACGTTGGTTATAAAAACTTCATCCATCTGGCCGCCAGAGTTCGCCAGCTGACATGTCAGATCCCAATAGTGTCGTTATTTTCAGAGGATTTGATGAATTAATTTGCACAAATTTGACAATTCAACAAAATAGTTGTCAGAAACATTTAAAGTCACTTATCTACGTATTATAGGACTGTGCGTTTTTGGTAAGTACACGAGTATTAAGAAATGACTTGTATTAAAATATATAACAATTTACTTACATATTACATTATGTCGGATTGGGAACCCAACTGTACGCCGCCCGACGTTCTTGATATTGACTTCAGAGTACAAAAAAGTGTACTTTATTGTACGCCCACGACCGGACAAAAAAGTGAAAACAAAAGGACGTCTGAGAAATCAAACTTCAACATTGAAAACTGAGGTTGAAAAAGTCGTCATTTTTTGACGTTTGCGAAAAAAAATTATTGTGTGGTAACGGGAACTCTCATTTCCACTGGGTTAGTTCTGTAATTCGTAGAAAAGGGTTCAGGACTAACGCAATAGAATATAGGTTGAAATTAAATTCCATGTTCTGTTTGCTTAATAATTACTTCTGAAAATCTCGTTGAAAATTAGTCATGGACTCATAAAAAAAATTCGGAAACGAAAATCTGAACAAAAACAGAATTCACTGTGCAACAAATTAGAGATAACTGGCAAGAAGTTGGTAATAAAAATATATTCCTTTGCCTTATATTTCACAACTAACTCACCCAATATGACATATGTATTTTTAACCTATATGGCATTGAAGTAGCCCACAAATCAGACGAATAATACAAATCAATTCTTTATTGAAAAGTAAAACAGTCCATTTGAGTAAACCTCCTGTTTTTCAAAGTGAACTATGCAAAAATTGTGATCAATTATATATCGTACATAATTTCAAAAATTTAGAAGAAAGTTTAAAACATATAAATTATGAAAGTCACAATTTTATCTATGATAACAAAATCATGAAGGACATACTACTATGAAAAATTCCGAATTTTAGAAATGTAACATTTTCGAAAAAAATTAACGAAATTCATGCATGATAAATCTCCATGTAAAACATTTACAGGCTGTCCCATTTTCGATGTCCTTACGGGGTAACTCGCTTATTTTTGAAGATGAAGATTTGCGGTTTAAGCGAACGTTGGCTACTTTTTTGTGAATCTCACGATACCGCAAATAAAATTTTCATAGCTCGCTTCGTTTTTGAGATACAGGGCGAAATTGAAAATATTGCATTTCGGCCCCCATTCTGTATCACAGCTGTCTTTTAACTTATAGGAAAAGTAGAAACTGCCTTTTATACACTTTTTTATGTAGAATTCAGTGGCATAATCAGATTTTCAAATGAGCTGTCATTGTTTAGATATAACCGACTGTTATAATGTTTTAAATAGAACACTCTGAATATTTTTCCATATTCAGAAGATAAATGCTTTGCGCTTTTCAAAAATATATAATACTTATATAATATTTTAAATATTAGCCCTATATTTAAATTATTTTCTTTTTTCTATGGCAAGTCAAGACAAATATCACTTTGATTGATCGTTCAGCGCAATAAACAAAAATATCACTTCCATTTGTATAGCGTAAAAAGAAAAGTTTTCATTAAAAAAAAATTATTTAATATAAGTTACTAAACAGAGATGCATTTAATAATGATTGTAACAAAAATAGAAACTCATATGTTCAAATTACTGCCCATTCTGTTGAAGAAACAGCCGACATCTTCTGAGGATAGTGCCAATCGACCACAGTTAAAGCTTCTCTCGTGGCATTCATCATAGCATCTCGATTTTCGTGCTGCGTGTGGTTTATTTTATTTTTATTTAGCCCCATATAAAAAAATCCAATATAGATAAGCAAGGGGACCTTGGTAGCCAAAGGAAACACACGTGTTTCATTCCTCCCTGAAGTATGTGTCAGGGAGGCGGGCAGCTTGAGTTTGGGATCAACTCCTTCAGCCAGATCAGAGAATACACTTGTATGTATAAGAGCATTAAGGATAAGTGAGACGGGATATTTATGGAACATAGGAAGTGTGGGTAGTGTTCAGAGGATTAATACCGGCCCAGCATTCGCCTTATGAGTTTGCAAGCAGTGATTACATTACCATGAGGAAACCTCTGAAAAAACTTATGGCAGACCAGTCGGCCCCGGGGTTTGAACCCGAGACCTCCCAAATACTAGCCAGCGTACGCTAAGTACTCGACTAACTTTCCTTTCCTTTCCTTTTTCCTTGGTAGCCAGTTAATGGGACCATTATTACCATTCAACTGGTTTTGAAATATTTCATTAGAATAAACCTTTTCTATATTGAGCCAACGGAATTTTGTCAAGTAGTTCAGAAAGAAAATCATCCAAAATTTCCAAATATCTTCGGTGATTCAAGTTACCTTCGAAAATGCGGTAGGCTAATCCTCCTCCATCTCGATTTTGTATATATATATATATATATATATATATATATATATATATATATATATATATATATATATACACATACATACTTACATACAAAACATTTTCAACAGAAAAATGATAGAGCTTTCTTTTGTAGCAGTGTTTCATATGAGTTTCTATTCTTGTTTTAATAATTATTAAATGCATCTGTTTAGTAACTTATATTAAATAATATTTTTTCAATGAAAATTTATCGTTTTACGCTATACAAATGGAAGTGATATTTCATTTATTGCGCCGAACGATCTATC
>JARQZK010005079.1:255000-370000 GCA_030704885.1 Cynegetis impunctata
TTGTGGAGAGGTCATTAGGGCAGATATTAAGAAGAAAGTTATACCACATAAAGGATTCTTGGACGTTCAAACAATTCATAGATACAGTGAACTTGAATGAAGATTAAAGGTTAGTGTCATTTGATGTTGTGAGTCTATATACCAACACCCCAATGGAAAAAGCCAAAGACATAATGTCAAAACGTTGGAACGAAATAAAACATCATACAGATCTCACAAAAGTTGAATTTATGAATGCCATTGATTTCTGTATAACAAACTCCTACTTTCAGTTTGAAGATTCGTTCTACAGCCAAATAGATGGATGCAGCATGGGAAACCCTCTATCAAGTGTATTAGCCGAATTAGTAATGGAAGACCTCGAAAAATCGATAATAGAAAAACTTATATTTAGGATAAATTTCTTCAAGAGATATGTGGATGATTGCATAACTGCAATTGCCGAATCTCACATAACACCAATGTTAAATGAACTAAACAACTACCATCCAAAACTTAAATTTACAGTAGAGATAGAGAAAGACAACAGAATAAACTTTTTGGATATAACACTGATACATAATAACAACAATTCGAAAATAGAAACAATTTGGCATACTAAGGAAACATGGTCAGGCAGATACCTAAACTATAAATCAACAGCACCAATTCAATATAAGAAAAGTGTTGTTTCAGGGATTGCAGATAGATCGATAAAACTGACATCACCGAAATATCGTATCGAAACAATAAGAAAAGCAAAAGAGATCCTAAATCAAAACAACTATCCACCAAAATTCATAGAGAAAATATTCAAAACTAGAATACATTCAGCTTATAATTCCACCAATAATGAGACCAATAAAAAAGACAAAAAATATATAGCAATCCCATACGTGAAAAATCTGTCAGAGAAGATAAATCACATATTCAAGGACACTGACATAAAAATTGCACACAAGTCCACGAACAACTTAAAGCCTCTTTACAGCAAGCTGAAATCAAAAATTCCAAAGGATAAAACATCAAAGTGTGTTTACCAACTAAAATGCAAGGAATGTCCGGGAGTATACATAGGCCAGACAACACAATATATAAAAGAAAGGATTAATGGCCACAAATATGCGAAGAATTCTACAGCCTTTAAGAAACATGAAATAACAAGAAACCATAGTTTCGACTTCGATAACTTTCAGATCCTACACAGAAAAACCAACAACAAAATAAGGACTTTTTTAGAAATGATATATATTCAAAAAGAAAAAGACACAAAAATTTACCATAGTATCCTTAAATGAGATAAAACCTATATTGAGATGACATCTGTGATTGTAAACGTACAACATAATCGAAATGAAATAATAACTTCCAATACCATATTTATTTATTCGTACAAGCACACAGATGGCATCTCAGGTGATCAATTAGAAAACTATATAGTCAAAAACAAAACAAAACAAATTAAAATTGACAGATCCAATGTATTTCATAGCGTTGTTATAAATAAGTTGATGATATGTAGATTACAGATAAACTAGTAAGTTAATGTACACATAATGAAGAATTGTGACTGATTTTAAATGTATTTTTAGATGTAAATGTCCCAGCCATACCTAAGTTATAATCTTGAAAAAGGCTTATATACGCCGAAACATATGTCGATTACAAGGATTACAAGTAATAAAATCTGAATACCTAAAGTTTTACTGTGCTCTAAACCCAAGAAAATTGCACCTTAAATATATATATATATATATATATATATATATATATATATATATATATATATATATATATATATATATATATATATATATATATATATATATATATATATATATATATATATATACATATATATACATATATAGATAGATAGATAGATATATATATATATATATATTTATATATATGTGATAATTTTAGAATCTTTCTTGGGAATGTGGCTTACCTAAAATGGAGATTTATTTGTCTTTGCTATTTAATCGCGTATATAAAGTACAGTGAAAAGGTGGGTAAAAAAGTAAAGAATCGTAAATATGAATTCATTCGAAGTTTATGTAAAAGATTAGTCCTTGAAGAAGGCTTTATAAGGCCGAAACGTTGGAATAAATGATTAAATAGCAAAGACAAATGAATCTACATTTTATGTAAGCCACATTCCCAAGAAAAATTCTAAAATTATCACATATATATTTCTGGCTTAAGTATAAAGATTTTAATATATATATATATATATATATATATATATATATATATATATATATATATATATATATATATACAGGGAGAATTATTTCAAGAAGGTATACATAGAAAAACCATTGCAATTAATTCCAATGAAAAATGTTTGCGCCATTTGAAGGTATACATAGTAAATAAAGCATAGCAGTTTTTTGCTATGGTTATATGATGATTTTTCAGTTTGACAACTCGAAATACTTTAGATGTGGTTGTTGATAACTTTCATTTCTAATCGAATTAAGCCACTGTTACTGCAGTGGCTTTAGTTTAAGGCAAGTAAGAGATCATTTTAGTGTTGAATATCCTGAGAGATCAGTTCCGTCCATAAAAACAATATCAAAGATAGCAGCAAAATTTAAGAACACAGGCTGTTTGCAAACATCCCATCAGAGATCCGAAATAGGAGCACCATACAAAATCAATGAAAATAAGAGAATAGATGTGATAAATAGTGTTGTCGAGAGCAGCAGTATAAATTCAAGATCAGTAGCTGCTGCATCATACAAGTACCAAAATCACCAAGAATTAAAAGTAGGTGACCCTGCATTGAGAACAGAGTTTTGTGAAATATTTCTAAATAAAATTAATGAAAACCAGAACATGTTTTAACTTACTCTCACATAGTTAATAAGATTAACTACTTCCTTGAAAGCCAAAGCAATTATGACAACTGCGACTTATCAATAATATCGCTAAGCAATGACAAGTAATCTGTATTGTTGTTTTCCCTATGTATACCTTGAAATGGCGCATACATTTTTCATTGGATTCTCCTATGTGTACCTTGAAATAATTCTCACTGTATATATATATATATATATATATATATATATATATATATATATATATATATATATATATATATATATATATATATATATATATATATATATATATATATATATATATATATATATATATATATATATATATATATATATATATATATATATCTTCTTGTGGTGCCGTACCCGTAGGGTGTGGCGACCTCTCTACAACTACTCGTGCTGTGCGTGATACAGTGATACACGAATAGAAGGGACCTACAGTTTTACGACGGTTCCGAACGTCTTTTACAGAGAGGCTTTACTAGGCAGAATACTGCTCGGTGGTTTGCCATTGCCTCCCGAGAGGTGGCTCCGCATAAATTCGTTGGTTCGGCCAGGATTCGATCCCCCAGTAGCCCAACGCACTGACCACTGAACTACTACGGAGCCACATATATATATATATATATATATATATATATATATATATATATATATATATATATATATATATATATATATATATATATATATATATATATATATATATATATATATATATATATATATATATATATATATATATATACATATATGTTATATCGTATGTTTTCTCGGATGGTGGAATGAATCAGAGAAAGATTGCCGTCGAGTCACCAGACGTACAGCAGCACTTGAAAATGCCAAATGAGATTTTAGCGAAACGTCGTAAAACAAATGGTGCTTCTCAGCGCCAACAAAACTTCCGAAATAGGATTGAACCCCGGAATCTTTCTCTGATACACACAGACATATATATATATATATATATATATATATATATATATATATATATATATATATATATATATATATGTTTATATATATACAGGGTGGGCCATCCATAACTTTCCACCCCGAATTTTAAGCTTTGGGATGGAATAACGAAAGAACGCTCGGACAGGTCAAATTTTGTTGAAAGGGGAACAAATAAGGGTGTTCAAACGCTTAATTATTATACAGAGTGACTCAGTATTGTATCAATAACTTTCACACGCCGAATTTGGATCTTTGAAATGGAAAAAACGCTCGGACGGGTCAAAAAATGAATTCGATATCACTTCCCCTCTAACTGCTACCGCAACAGCAATTATTTCAATTTAAACGAAAGCGCACGATTTACTTTGTAAATATTATTGTTTTCACGTTTTCAGTTATTGTCTCGGTTTCAGCATTTTCAACATGTGTTTGGCATAGGCGGCGATAACAGATTTCGTTGATATTGAGATGGAGAAGCTGTTTGAAAATGAGAATTCATTTAGTTATTTCAGACTTTAATTATATCAGCTTGTGACTTTTAAAATGAGTTATACCACTGCACAGCGAGTGGAAATAATTTCCATTTTTTTTGCTAATAATGAATGTGCAAGAAGAACTGCTGCTTTGTTTAACGAGAGAAATGAGGACCATAATGTAAGTCACACTTTACGTCCTGAACTTGGTCAGAAAGTTTAGAGAGACGGGCTCAGTTTTTAATTCGAAAAAAGAAAATTTGAATCGTGTCCGAAATGATGATGTGGACACAGGAGTTTTAGGACTTTTCGTCAATGACCCTACTTCAAGTACAAGAAAAATGGAAGAAATATCTGGGATTTCTCGTACCACTATTAGAAGGATACTTAAAAATTACAAGTTCCATCCATACAAGATGAGTTTGCTTCACGAAATGAACGAAGATGACTTTGATCGCCGATTATAATTTTGCGAAACAATGGGTGATATGATAAGTAATAATCCGGACTTCCTATTTAAGGTCTTCTTCTCTGATGAATGCTCTTTTTATTTGAATGGATCTGTAAATCGTCACAATTGTCGATATTTAGGCTATTTAGAGAGATTCACAGTCAATATCCTGAAAAGCTGAATGTCTGGATCGGTATTTATGGCGACAATATTGTGGGCCCTTTTTCATAGACGGCAATCTCAATGGTGATAATTACTTAGATCTCTTACAAAACAATGTCGATCCTATGTTGACAGATATTTTGGAGAACGATCACCGTTATTTAGAAGCCGAACTGAGATTTCAGCAAGATGGAGCGCCTCCCCATTATGCGGCGCCCATGAGGCACTATTTAGATGAACGATTTTCAGGGCGTTGGATTGGAAGGAGGGGTGCCATAGAATGGCCTGCTCGTTCCCCTGATCTGTCGCCCCCGGATTATTTTTTATGGGGACATTTGAAAAGTAAAATTTATGCGACGGAGCCTGCAAACTTGGATGAATTACGCCAGCGCATAGTAAACGAATGTCGTTTGATAACACCCGAAATGCTAAGGAATGTGAGGAATCGCTTCGAGGAACTGCTGTATGTATGCATGGGGGAAGGTGGAGGCCAGTTTGAGCATTTACTAAATTGAAGTATTTTTCATTCAATTACACGTTCATAGCCCTGCATCAAACCCGTCCAAGTGTTTTTTGTTTTGTCATCCCGAAGGTCAAATATTGGGATAGAAGTTTATGGATTGGAATACTGTTTCATCCTGTTTAATAGTTAAGCGATCGAAGCAAAAAAATAATACGCTCATGCAGGTAATTGAATTACCTTTTCAACAAAGCTACTCGACCTATTATCTCTATTCAAATATAATTGGTCTAAGTGGTAGCGGCTACAGGGGTGGTAATATCGAATTCATTTTTTGACCCGTCCGAGCGTTTTTTCCATCTCAAAGATCCAAATTCGGCGTGTGAAAGTTATTGATGCAATACTGAGTCACTCTGTATAATAATAAAGCGATGAAAAAAAAAACACTCATGCAGGAAATTGAATTGCCTTTCCAACAAGGTGCTGTTCGACCCCTTTTCCCTATTCAAAAATGAGAGCTGTTAGGGGTTGCGGCTAGAGAGGTAGTGGTATCAAACTCATTTGAACACCCTTATTTGTCCCCCTTTCAACAAAATTTGACCTGTCCGAGCGTTTTTTCGTTATTCCATCCCAAAGCTCAAAATTCGGGATATAAAGTTATGGATGGCCCACCCTATATATATATATATATATATATATATATATATATATATATATATATATATATATATATATATATATATATATATATATATATATATATATATATATATATATATATATATATATATATATATATATATATATATATATATATATATATATATAGGTATCTACATTATTTTTATCAGGAAAAATTTTCATTTTTGAATATATTAGTGAATAGTTATTTGGATATATTTATATTTATTCAAATATCACTTTATGATAATCGAGTCCCTGGTCTTAATAATACAAATAAATAATAATAGGGAGACATAATTACGTAGCTTTTACAACTGAGAAATAACTAGTATGGTCTGCGCCTCTTCTAGTTAAACGAAAATTATATATAGAGTTAAAATAGAAACCCCTACCTTTGTCATTTAGCCAAATAGCTACTTTAAAATAAGCATCATCCATTAATGATATAACAATTGCTAACAAAATTTTAGGTAAATATCCTAACCATAATGGAAAACTTCTTGATCTCAAAAGACCATCCCACCAATCCTGGAATTGAAATTTCAAAATATTTCTCTCAAAATGTATCATTCAAAAATCAAACTTTACATAGGTTTAATTATTATTACCTGTATTTGTAGAGAAACTATCATAACAACAAATACCGTAACCAGCCATAATAATATAAGTGGAATAGAGACGCAATAACGAAAAACATGTCGCTTCCAAGAAGGGTGGGAAGGTTCCAATCTGCCAGTGACTGGACTCAGTTCTAAAGGTCCCTGAAAAAATTGATAGTTTGATTTTTCTCATCAGAAATGAATAACAAAAACAACTTGCCCTGAAGAGAGGCCTAGGATCTGCTAATAAGTCATCTCGTTGATCCAAAGTACCCCATCTAAATGCCAATTCCGCAGAATACCGTTTCCAAGCTTGAAGATAAGTGGTTACCCACACCACATTGAAAACTGAAAACAAAACAAAGCCGACATCCTCCATAGTTTGATACTTCCCAGTACAACAAAGCTGAAAAAATGCTGATAAGTTTATGTGATTATTTGAATAGACTATAGTAATTACCCAGAAAAAAAATCCAACTGTAGCCGGTATACTGAGAGCTGTTGTATAATGTCCAAGCCAAGCAAAATACATCCCAATCTTGACGCCAAAATATTCCGTTATTTGATCTTAAAAATGAGCATTTAACATTTTTAGTATAAGAAACTGTACAGGAAAGATATATAATGAGGGCTCTGTATTGACCACCGACTCCAATTAAAATATTATACAAAAAAACGAATTAATGGAATAATTTACAAAATTGGTTGTTTTCTTAATTTGGCATTCCTACTGCTTTTCAGATTTGTATTTCATATCAATTTTCAAAAAGTCGAACTAGTTTCACTCGTATATATCATTACCGTATTTAATATATGATCTGAAGGAATAATGTTTGATGTCACTTTTGACCATCTAACTATTAAAACTAAACTGTCGTTTATAAGTGGTATTTCCTAGAAACTAGTGAACACATTGAAGATGACGGAAGTCATAAAAAATTATGTTGCATTCAAAAACCATAGACTTGCTGTACTGAGATGCACTGTATATTTAAGCAGGAAGTTTTGTTTAAATTGGGTTACTCCTCAATTTCGTTAATAAACTTTAAAGAATATGTACATATGTGTGAAGTCAGAATTAATTGCAAATATGCTTACCTAGAGGCTGTTTCGCAAAAATATCTCTAACCCAGGACCTTTGCAATGTCTCTAAAGTAGAATGATCGTGCAGAGGAAATACTTGAGTAATAACGCCAGTTATTAGGCATTTAGGTACTGCAAAATGGTGAAACTCAATTAGTTAAACATGTTTATTATAATTTCATATCCCTATGAAATTGAAAAAAGTTCAGTACGCCATAAAAAATATAAAATAATATACTTAGATGTATTAGCAGCGATGGTATTTCTCAAATAGTAATTATGATCTAAAATACTATCTGCAAGTGAACTAAGATACCTGCCATACATTCATCAAAATATATTACGAAATTTTAAGAATGGATCCAACTTTCACTCCGTCATATCACTTTTAAAACTAAATTTCTGTTAGTTTCTGAATACAAAGGCAGAATTCCTTTTTGACAAAAATAATCCTTGAATTTGAACAATATTTAGATATCTTGCAACATACACACACTGTCTACATTAATAAACGGTGGCTATTTTTGACCAATATTATATTTGGAAATAAACAAAGAGTCGCCCGTTTTCTAATAGGACTCGAATTGAAGTCCAACTGAACTAAACTAGAGTATCTTGTCAAAACGAAATGAACATTTTCAGGCTGAGAATTACTTAGATCAATCTGCTTTACCTCGAAAGGTTCTATGAATTTCATGTACACATTTTTCCATAAATTGGATCATTGACATTCAAAAAAAGGTTGAATATTATAATATACAAAAATATCACAAGTTGAATATTTTTATAGTTGAAAGAAATTCACTAAAAACATAAAAAATGGTGATCCTGATCTAATCCAAAGGCAAGTTTTTAAAAAATGCAAGGCCTACGTAAATCATCTTATATTTATGTATATATATATATATATATATATATATATATATATATATATATATATATATATATATATATATATATATATATATAATGTGATGATTGAATCATGAAAAACATACTTGTTGACCATAGTTAATTTAATACATTACACATAAAGTGAACACCGAAAATTCCGTAATAATTTAAAAATTATCAAACAACTTTGTACTTGGTGAATGCAGATTTGGCGTTGCGGAATACGTATAAGCAGCTCCCTTGGAAAGTTGTTTGATAATTTTCAAATAAATAAAATGAAATTTCCTTGTTCACTTTATGTAATGTGTAATGTAATAGCCACCATCTTAATTCCAAGTTTACTGAAAATAAATATTTTAGTGCATTTTCAAAATAAAATAACTTACTGATGGGTTGGTCTTTCAACAAAGGAAGATTTTGTATTACTAATGTATCACTCGATTTGGCCCTGATACTTTCCAATAAACGTATAATGAGCCATTGTCTTTCTTCGGAGTTGAAAAAATTGTTTTCATCATATGAATTTTCATAATTTTGAAAATCTTGAACATAAAATTCTTTAACCCCTCCTCCTTTGATAGCTTGGAGAGGTTTAGTAAGATGATATTCCTCAGCTGCATTCAAGAGACTGAAAGCAAAAATGTAAAGTGTCAAAGATTATTTCCAAACTGGAGTAGAGTTATCGCGCTATATGGAGATGTTTCAAACGTTTGATTCCATATTTTCAAATTTGAATACAAACAAACCAAACTGACTTATATCACATAGAAAAGATAATTAAAATTTATCGACCAAAAATGTTGGTATATCGGCCTAAAACAAAAAATAATATTAGTAAAATACCGTTTCCTTGGATTGGAATAATCATAATAATCAAAATAAAAACAATATTGAATGATAAACTCTTCAAATTTGACGTTTTTAAATTATCAGCATGTTAAAGACTGTCTTGGAAGGAAAAATATTATCATATGTTGAATAAGATATTTATATATTCGTTTTACCGTATCAATTTTGATCGAAATACATAGAAGGCTAGTATCTTATAAGTGCTTAGTAATGACAATTGTAGTAATTCAGTATAATTTTGTATTTAATAAATACTATGCATTTATAAACTCACAATAAGACTAAAGCTTAGTGTTTTAATTATCGGTCATATGGAATTGAAGTGCATTAACAACAAGTTCATGAAGAGTTCTAGGCCACTCCAACTTTTCTGTATGATTGAAAATTATTGGATATTACCTACTTGAAATAGAAACCATTACTATTATGGAGATATAGTATATGAAATTATTGAATAATATTAGTAGGTCTATTATGTCCAAATTTTCATTTCTGCGCATGCGCGACTAACTTGAAATATGTGTATGAGACTACGTATGGGTTCCCAGAGGACGGAAGTTTTGTATGAGACCCTCAGGGATTCTTCATGGGGCACCAGGTCTTTGGTATATAGGAGTTCCTTCGGAGACTTGTGGAGGCTGTCTTCGTAGATTTGGATATCATATTACATACATAGTTATTTTCGAATAAGAAACTTTTACAAGTCTTCGTGTTAAAAATTAAGTTTCATTTCGAATTAAATAGGTCTAGAACGAACAGAATGATATAATTTAATCGGAGAGATAAGAGACACGTGTTGTAGAACGGAACAAGGATATAATTAAATCATTCATTCTTTCTGAATTCCATTTAGTTACAGGGATGTCCAACGAATGAAATTTCAATTGTGAGATAGATGTATAGTTATTAAGTATTTTCCATTGAATAATTTATATAATGTACAAGGTGTGTCCACAAATTTCAAATGTAGGAATACTTATGTGTGATAAACAGTTATTTAGTATTTTTCAATGAATAATTTATTCATGTCAACATTGATTTTCAAGATTTTTGAATGAAATAATTTATATAATGTACAGGGTGTATCCACAAATTTCAAATTTCATTATATGTTGAGAATTAAATGACGTCATTTCAATAATGTACAGGGTGTGTCAACATATTTCAAATGTGTGATAAACAGTTATTACGTATTTTTCAATGAATAATTTATTCATGTCAACATTGATTTTCACGATTTTTGAATGAAATAATTTATATAATGTACAGAGTGTGTCCACAAATTTCAAATTATATTACATTTTGAGAATTAAATGACTTCATTTTAATAATCTGCAGGGTGTGTCCACATATTTCAAATGTGCGATGAACAGTTATTACGTATTTTTCAATGAATAATTTATTCATGTCAACATTGATTTTCCCGATTTTTGAATGAAATAATTTATATAATGTACATAGTGTGTCTACAAATTTCAAATTTTATTACATTTTGAGAATTAAATGACTTCATTTTAATAATCTACAGGGTGTGTTCACATATTTCAAATGTGTGATAAACAGTTATTACGTATTTTTCAATGAATAATTTATTCATGTCAACATTGATTTTCACGATTTTTGAATGGAATAACTTATATGTGAAATATCAAACCGTTTGACTTATATGAAATTTTGGAGAAAGAAACAGTCTCTTCTTATACAAAATTTCTAACTGACAGTCTTTTTTGAGAAATCCTATGATAATATTTATATTGAGGAAATATCAACTATTTCAGAGACCCTACTAACTAGGGTGGGCAACAATTTCTAGAAAAATATAAAAACTTATAAATATAACAATAAAGTCTTTACAGAGGATATCTTTTGACTTATTTGAAATTTAAGGAAAAATAAACAGTTTCTTGTATTTGTTATACAGAAAAAATAACTTCTACCCTTCTTTGATCATGGTCATAACGGAGTTCTTTCTTTCGTTAAGGGGTAGAATGGTTCATACATTTTTGTGTGACTACCAGATTACTGAAAATACCTTTTTTTCATGGAAAAATAAGTTTCCAAACGAACTTTTGAAAACCCAATCATTTTTTTGCATAATCAGGAACATTGTTATAATAATTCGAACGATACAATGTCTATTTCGCTAAACAATTTTCTCCACAGAAACAACATCGAAATAACAAAATTGCTGGCCACAACTACATTTTTCTAATAAATACATTTTACTATACGGTATCCTGATTTACTGGTAAAATTCATTATTATTTGTAAATATCAATTATTTTTCAATTAACACTTAATAGAAAAAAATATGAATTTCAATACTAGGATAATATTGAATAAATCAAACATGTAAAACTATTTATATATATATATATATATATATATATATATATATATATATATATATATATATATATATATATATATATATACAGGGTGATTCATTAAGGATGGCGACCGGCCGTATCTCGGAAACCGTATGTTCTAGAATTTGGGGAAAGAAATTATTATATACAAATCTGCCCTAAAAAATGATAAAAAATGTTTTTGAGTCCATAGTATTCCGCTAGGTGGCGCAATCTTCCACTTATGAAATATAAATGGATTTTTTACGAAATATTCCCCAATTTAGGCTATAAATAAATAAAAAATATCAAATTTAGAAACTACTGTCCTAATTGCACAACTCTTGTTTGAGTCATTTTTCTGTATCACCTATTCTGGAATGGTGGGGGAAGTTCTCTTTCTTTGATATAAAAAAGACTGTAACTCCATAATGGATGAACCGATTTTCGGAAACGTAGACTCTATGCAAAGAGTATTGAATGTAGATTTCAGTAACAAATAACAAAAATACTTTTAATTTTCCAATCGGCAACTAGAGGGCGTTATGTAACACCTAGCTCTATTTATGATTTTTTTTTTTGAGAAATTACAAATGCAATGCTATAAATCTAACTAGCTAACAAAAAGCCAAATTTGATGACTTATTGACCTGTTGAAACCGCGAACTGATATCTCTTTTCATTCCAAAGATATTGGCATTTTTTGATGAGTGTTGGTGATTGTTGGCTCGCCCTGTAAGGTGGAAGAGAAATTATGTTGCTAAAATTGTTTTGAAAAAAAAAATGACAAGTAGAAACGCATCATGAAAATATTTATCAACATTACATCATGAAACAAAACTAGTCCGGTCAAATTAGACCAAAAAATAGGAGTGAAGTTATAAAAATTCGCACCCATCTGAAAATTGGTAGGATTTTTCAAAACACCATTATAAATGAAATCTGAAAAGTTTTCATCGATCTGATACGTGCAAAAAAATTTACTCGGGTTCGAATATCATAAAAACGGTTTTTTTGCGATTTTCAGCAAAGCAGTAAGTTTTATCATGAAATTAGTTCAGACAAAAATTGTAGATCTCCTAATTATCTATAAAAAACGATTTCATAAGTTTTTTCCTCAGAGCCACCGTTTTTGAGATTAACGATTCAGAAAGTTGAAAGAAATGCAAAAAAACACTAGCTCAAAGGTGGCGTTGAAACGTGCATATTATGACGATTACAACTCTTTCAACTTTTTGAATCGTTATATCTCAAAAACGGCGACTCTTAGAAGAAAAAGTATTTCGAAATTTTTTATAGATAATTATCTGATCTACAATTTTTGTATGGGCTAATTTCATGCTGTTGTGAAATAATATGATAAGGGTGCATTTTATAATCCTTTAATATTCTTTGCGCCAAAGAATAATTCAGTCCTAGATCTCTTGCAATTCTTCGAATACTCAAATGGGGTTCAGACTTAACTAACACCAATACGTTAGTAACATTTTCTTCATTGCGACTTCTACGTATCCTATTTCTTAATGCGACAGGTTGAACATTGCCAGTTTCTCGCAATCTTTGTGCCAATCTTTTGAATAATTTCCGAGAATGACGCCGTCTTTCAGGAAATCGTATCGCATACCTACTCCCGTTCAGCAATTACTTCATTTTGTAGACTTTCAAAATATATACTGGGCCTATCATATGCCTCTCCATTTGAATAAAAGGCATTATAAAAGAGTTAGTTTGCAAACAGTCAGAATAAATTTGACAGCATCAAAAACTTAAAAGTAAACAATCATAAACAATCATTTCCATAGGTAACTTGCTGAATTTTGAAACATCTATCTCTCAACAGTTTAACATCATTCGTAATATTGCAGCTCGTCCATGAACATAAAACTACAAGAGACCGTTTGAGAGATTTGGGATTGAATTTTTACCCGAAAATTTTTATCCGAAATAGTTCAAAGCAAATAGTGGGAGTGTTTTGTGAATTTCTGTTATGAGTAGCTCCCTTAGTTTTGTTTCATTATGTAACGTTGATAAACATTTTGGTGATGCGTTTCTACTTGTTATTTCATTTTCAAAACAATTTTAGCAACATAATTTCTCTTCCACCTTACAGGGCGAGCCAACAATAATCAACACTCATCAAAAAATGCCAATATCTTTGGAATGAAAAGAGATATCAGTTCGCGGTTTCAACAGGTCAATGAGTCATCAAATTTGGCTTTCTGTTAGCTAGTTAGATTTATAGCATTGCATTTGAAATTTCTCAAAAAAAATCATAAATAGAGCTAGGTGTTACATAACGCCCTCTAGTTGACGATTGGAAAATTAAAAGTATTTTTGTTATTTGTTACTGAAATCTACATTCAATACTCTCTGCGTAATGTCTACGTTTTCGAAAATCAGTTGATGCATTATGGAGTTACAGTCTTTTTTATGTCAAAGAAAGCGAACTTCCCCCACTATTTCAGAATAGGTAATACAGAAAAATGACTCTAACAAGAGTTGTGGAATTAGGACAGTAGTTTCTAAATTTGATATTTTTTACCAGCCTAAATTGGGGAATATTTCGTAAAAAATACAATTATATTTTATAAGTGGTAGTTGGCGCCACCTAGCAGAAAACTATGGACAGAAAAATATTTTTAATCATTTTTTTAGGGCAGATTTGCATATGAGAATTTTTTTCCCTAAATTCTGGGACATACGGTTTCCGAGATACGGCCGGTCGCCACCCTTAATGAATCACCCTGTATATATACATATATACATATATATATATATATATATATATATATATATATATATATATATATATATATATATATATATATATATATATATATATACATATATACAGGGTGTCCCACGAATATTAAGACAAGTAATATATCAGAATTGGGCAGTAGTAGACAATTATAATTTTGGGGGTGTAAATAAGAGCAAATGTTGCATCTTTTCTTGTTATTGTGTTACCCAATGAGGTATTTGTTTTTGGTCATGTGACGTCGCATTCAAAATTATTAATGGGACAACCTGTATATTTGTGCCTTTCTGTGTTCCTCCCGATAAAACAATTCCAACTTACTACCACACTTGGGGTCTGAAGTGATCAATTCAAGAGATACAGGTACTTAAAGGATTGTAAGTTGAAAAATTCATAATTGAATCCCCTGTAATTTTCGGCAATCTTACATTCGTACGTAATGATTAAGACAAGCCAATATTATAATTTTTGATAATAATTCAAATCAACTGTCACAGAAAAAACTTACAATCTTAAAAGAGATGTTCAAATATGTAGATGCCCATCTTCGTAAATGCATTTCTCAAATCTTGATAATAGATTTCGGCTACATGCTACCCTAATCAATTCCGGTGTCACAGTTCTTCAAGCATCGCGTATTTTTCTTTTCAAATCGTCTAAATCTGTAGACGGAGTTGCATAAACGATACCTTCAAGATATCCCCAAAGGAATAAATCTAACGGTGTCAGGTCTGGCGATCTTGGAGGCCAGTAAATAGTACCGTTTCGTCTAATCCAGCGTTCGGGAAATATCATGTCTAGATAATTTCTCACTCTGCGATCAAAATGTGAAGGTGCATCTTGATGCCACCACATTTTATTTCTTTCATTCAATGGAATGTCTTCAAGTAGGTCTGGAAGTGTATTTTGTGAAACATTTAGGTATCTCTCTCCCGTTAGTATACCATCATAAAAGTACGGGCCAATCAAACGCCCAAAAAACAAACGAAAATTACAGGGGATTCAATTATGAATTTTTCAACTTACAATCCTTTAAGTACCTGTATCTCTTGAATTAATCACTCTAGACCACAAGTGTGCTAGTTAGTTGGAATTGCTTTATCGGGAGGAACACAGAAAGGCACAAATATACAGGTTGTCCCATTAATAATTTTGAATGCGACGTCACGTGACCAAAAACAAATACCTGATTGGGTAACACAATAACAAGAAAAGATGCAACATTTGCTATTATTTACACCCCCAAAATTATAATTATCTACTACTGCCCAATTCTGATATATTACTTGTCTTAATCGTCGTGGAACACCCTGTATATATATATATATATATATATATATATATATATATATATATATATATATATATATATATATATATATATATAAGGTAGACAACTAAAAATTCACATGGTGAAATATCAAAGATGTTTCAATTAACACTTATTAGAAAAATACGAATTTCAATACTGAGATGATATTATTTTATTAAAAGAAAAGTTAGGAATTAAATTATTCATAAAAGAATACGTTATAACTATTATATATCACACTTTTGAAATTTTATTCGGTAGACATCTCCGTAAGTAAATGCATCATGTTATATTTCTAAGGTCCGTACATAGTCAATCTCGATCCCGATCCGGATTTCAAAATATTTAAATATTTTGTGATCAGATCCGTCAATCTAACTCGTACATTATCAATCTGGATCGCGATCATTGATTGTGATCAACGATCGCTATCGAGATTGACTGTGTAAGATCCCCCTTAAAAACCACAAAGGAATTTCACAAACGTTATCTACATGCTTATTCAACATTTTCTGGCCGCTAGCCGTGTGCAAAATCCCCCCACGAAAAACTTCCTTCTGTATGTTGAAATTTTTCTCATTAATTTCATTCGAACTTCAACTTATTTGAACCAGCATCGTTAAACTTCCAATCTAACAAGTTACCGTTTGGGTGTGTCCTCCTGTCTCAGTAAAAATCAAGTAAGTTTTTTTTTCGAGTTATACCTCAGAACGTTATTTAATATTTTTTAAATTTGTTTTAGAGATGGATTTATTAGGAAAATTGAACAAAGTTTCTCTTCTAGAGAGGAAACCAAAGAAGAAGTTATCCGATCTGATTATCGAGGAGCCCTACAGAATATATGAGCCAAAAATAATTACATCTCAGTTCGGAGAGTCAGTACTTCTATACTTGGGCGACTAAAATGTATTTTTACCGAAGAGAGTAACGGAGGAATACAGACCTCATATAGAGGAAATTACAACAGGAGAATATACCATCGTAGCCAAGGAAACATTTGAAACCGGAAAACCCCATCCAACTACAATCTTTGAACTTATTAAAAACTAGGTAAATATTATTTAATTTCCTATAATATTTTTTTCTCTCTCTGTGTGAATTATACCAAAATGAATTTCACTGGTAAATTAACGAAAATAGATCAAACCCTGAAATTAATTCAAGAAAATTATTCTCTTTCAAATTCTAAAAAAAAAAGGAAAAAATTGATTTTCTCACACATTGGTACTTGTTATAGATCTGTGTTAGTCGACAAAGGAGACCACGTAGTATTTTTACCTAAGAGGGTGAATGAGAAATGCAAGCCTCATATAGAAGAAATAACATCAGGACAATAGTCACTGGTATCGAAGGGAACCTTGGAAACAGGAAAATCTAATCCAGCTTCAATATTTACTCTCATTAAAAACTAGTTCAATATTATGTAATATTTATCGAATATATATATATATATATATATATATATATATATATATATATATATATATATATATATATAAATATATATATAGTGTGTCGAATTTAAGATGAAGACACCCCCATATTTCAGTTATTCAAAGGAATATAGATTTGAATTTTCTCATAGTCATAAACGGTGATGGAACATATTTTTCAAGATACTTAACTGAATTCTGAATTTCAAACTCGGCCTACTACGAATTGATAAATAGGGCCGATTCTCAATATTTTGCTATATCGATATCGAAAAAAGTTATAGGAAAAAGTTGTTGAGAAATTTTTTTTAGGCCCATATACCAATTTTCATGACAAAATTCGCATTTTTAATTTTTTCAATATCAAGGTTTCCCAAAATCATTACGAGTTTTCTTTTTTAATTTTATACTTAGTGTGCGATGGAAAATAATAAAATTGACAGAAGTGTCAAATACTAGTTAGTTCGAAGTATTGCATTAAATTAAATTTAGTGAATTAGTGATCAGAGAATCAAAATGCCTTTAACTTTACGTAAAAAAATCGAAATAATTCGGTTGTTTGGTGATAATTCTCGCTGCAGAGTTTAACTTGAGACACCCCGAACGTGCTTTTGTTACTCATGGAAAAGCAGCCGCTTTTTTCAATGAAACTGGCAGTGTTGTTAAAATGTATCAGAATTGTCTACACGTCGAATACACCCGCATCTGGAGGATAACGATATATTGGCGGCAAATCGAGCAAATCCATGCATGAGCCTCCGAGATTTATCATCTCAACGTAATATTGGCAAGGATAAAATTACAAGATGCTTCATACGTCACAAAATTAAGCCATATAAACCTAAGTTCTTGTATTCATTGAAAGAACGCGATAATAATAAAAGATTAGACTATTGTTATTGGGCTCAAGGTAATTTTTTAAACGACAGACATTTTTTGAAAAAGATTATGTTTAGTGATGAGGCTACATTCACCACCAATGGGGTTGTGTCGTCTCAAAACTGCAGATACTGGGCCACAGAAAATCCTCACTGGGTTATAAATTGTAAAGACCAATATTCCCATGTTTGGTGTGGTATTTTAGGAGACCAAATAATTGGTCCTTTTTTCTTTAATCAGTCACTAAATGCTGAGCGTTTCGTTGATTTTCTTGATGGACAATTTTGGGAGACAATTGAAAATCTTCCTCTTAATGTGCGACAGGATATGTATTTCCAACTCGATGGCGCATCTATTCATAACTCAAGAAGTGTTCGTGAGTGGTTGAACAAAAATTTTCCTATGCGCTGGATGGAAGAAATACTCCTTTAGAACTGTGTCCTCCGAGGTCTCCCGATATAACACCCCTCGATTTTTATTTTTGGGGCATGTTGAAAAACAAGGTCTATAAAACAAGACCCAGAAATCGAGAAGAACTTTGTGAGAAAATAAGACAAGCATGTCAAGAAATCAGCATCCCTGAACTTAGACGAGTAGCTAGGCAGAATAGAGAAAGAATTGAAAAATGTATTCGAATAGACGGAGATCTAGTTGAGAGAGACCTCATCTAATTACTGTTAATTAATTATTTTGTATCAGAAAAATTATTCTTTTATAAATATTTTTTAAATTTAATCAGTTATAAGAATAAAATAATTATTATAAAATGAAATTCTCATTCCTTTGTGTTAATTATTTTACTGAAATATTTGAATACATAACACTATTAAATTATCGAGTAGTCAAGTTCTTAGTTTCCATAGCGTACTAGTTATAAAATTGAGAAATAAACTTAATAATTTTGAACTATAACCAAAATATTGAAAAAATTCAAAATGCGAATTTAGTCATGAAAATTGGTGTATGGGCCTTAAAAAAATTTTCTGAACAACTTTTTCTCATAACTATTTTCCATATCTCTAACGCGAAACAAAATATTGAGAATCGGCCCTATTTGTCAATTCGTAGTAGGCCGAGTTTGAAATTCAGAATTCAGTTAAGTATCTTAAAAAATATGACCCATCACTGTTTATGACTGTACGAAAATTCAAATCTGAGTTTCTTCAAATAACCATAATATGAGGGTGTCTTCATCTTAAATGCGACACACTGTATATATATATATATATATATATATATATATATATATATATATATACATGAAATTTCAGGAAAAAAAATTAACAGACTGTTCTTATACAAAAATTCTGTCAGTCTTCTTTGAAAAATTCTATGAAAATATTTATATGAAGGAAATATCGAGTATTTGAGAGACCGTACTAACTAGGGTGGGTAACAATTTATAGAAAAATACGAAAACTCATAAATATAACGATAAAGTCTTTACAGAGGTTATCGTTTGATTTATCATAAGCTACCATTTCCTTCATGTAACTCTTTCAAAATACAAACACATTTACCATGTTTTATTTACATCGATGGATCTCCTACCAGTCAATTTAATTGTTCAAGATGTAAATTAGGTATGGAATAAGAATGAAAAATTGAAGAAATATTTAATTAAAATTATGAGTTTTTGCACCCTTTCCTAATGTTTGTTTATCACGATTGAAAAGTGACAAACGGACGGTAATGAAAGCTTTAAAATAATTTGAATTCAGTGAGAAATAAAATCTGATGATTCTATACCTAACAACATTTATTCGATAAACATCACGTAATACCTATCTATCTGACATTTGAATTTTAAAAAATATTCAGACTGACAGAATTTTTGTATAAGAACAGTCAGCTCATTTTTTTTCATTTCATGTATATATATATATATATATATATATATATATATATATATATATATATATATATATATATATATATATATATATATATATATATATATATATATATATATATATATATATATATATATATTTATATATTTATATATATTTATATATATATATATCATATATATATATATATATATATATATTCGATAAATATTACATAATATTAAACTAGTTTTTAATGAGAGTAAATATTGAAACTGGATTAGATTTTCCTGTTTCCAAGGTTCCCTTCGATACCAGTGAATATTCTCCTGATGTTATTTCTCTATATGAGGCTTGTATTTTCTATAACAAGTACGAATATGTGAGAAAATTTTTCCATTTTTTTAGAATTTGAAAGAGAATAATTTTCTTGAATTAATTTCAGAGTTTGATCTATTTTCGTTAATTTACCAGTGAAATTCATTTTTATATAATTCACACAGGGATAGAAAAAAGATTATAGGAAGTTAAATAATATTTACCTAGTTTTTAATGAGTTCAAAGATTGTAGTTGGATGGGTTTCTCCGGTTTCAAATGTTCCCTTGGATACAGCGTTGCCAGACGTCCCGATTCTGGCGGGACGTCCCGATTTTTAAATCAATATTGAATGTCCCGCGCGGGACAGGCTCAATCCTGCTTTTCGGGGATAACACGACCGTGCGTGCAGCTGGCGTCGCCCGCTCGACGCTTAATGAAGATAAGCGCGCGGTAGAGGGGTGCGTCATTCAATCGGTGCAAAATGGTCGGATGCCAGAAATAAATGCTCTGTAAAATTAATGAAAGCAGAATTACTCATCCAGTTTAATCTACAGCTATCCTGTGAAGAGTTCTTCATCTTTATTAAAGAGAAAAAGGAAGCTTTAAAAGAAGTTAAGTCTTCACAGAAATATCAGGAATAAGAAATTCTTATAAATATTCTTTCATTGTAAGTTGCAATATGTAAAACTAATTTCTCAGATTAATGTTCAAAATGCCACATTTTTCTAAGAATAAAGCTTTTTTGACTTGAATTCTGTTTTTTTATTTTTTTTTATTCAGAAGACAAACAAGACTCAACTACCTAACGATAGGGCAAGTCTGATTCGAAATATCATATTTTCATTAAAATACATTTCCTATGGATATTTTTGTTATGTATTGTCATGCAAACGTAATTTGAACTCAAGTAAAAAGATAAATACAGTAGAACCCCGATTATCCGTGCTCCACGGGACCGGACGAGGCACGGATAAGTGAAAAGCACGGATAATCCGAACATTCATTTATTACATGTTACATACATACTTATTATGTATGTATATATGTATACTCAAAATATGACAGAAAAAAAAAGATTGCATAAAAAGATAACAGAACAAAAAATATAATTCTACATAAGGTAAAAAAGTAAACTACAGAAAATAAGAAAAATAAAAACTCTACATCATAGGTACATAATGTTAATTTGCGTTTAAATAAAGCGGATATGGTATTTTATGTAGCTATGCGTTTGAAAAAAAGTCAGTCACCTTGGTCTGTGTTAAAATTGTCTCTCGGTTAGAAACTCTTTTGATTGATACCGTCCCATCATTTTCTTCGTCTTGACTATCATTTTCGGATGAATCAGGTTGTGACGTACCGGGCTGATTCAAAACTTGTACGACAATATCGTCGTCATTGAAGAGTTGATAACCTGGCTCATTTTTGTCACACTGAATCCATCTTTCAACTTCGGTTTCGTCAACTTCTTTGAACTCATCGGCACTGCTCACTAATGCAGTTAATTCAGTTATGGTCGCTTCTTCCTCCTCAGATTCCACGATGCTTTCATCTTCCTCTAGCGTCATTATTTTGTAAAAAGCTCTTTTGAAATTTATTTCTTTCACTCCATTCCATGCATTTGCCACTGTAAAAATTGTGTCTTTGATCGTAAACGATTTCCAAAACGTCATTAGATCAACATCATCCAACAAATTCATCATAACTTCTTTCCGGTAGAGGCGTTTCATTGTCTCATGGAAGTGACATTGGGTGGGAAAAAGAACAAAAAAGTTTCCATCGTCAGATCTTAGGACTGCCTCATTGGTATGAGAACGAGCATTATCCAGAAGAAGAAGTACCTTTTGTGGCAACTTTTCCTGCTTCAAATAAGACTTTACCTCAGGAATGAACTTTTTATGAAACCAATCTTGAAATATATCACAAGTTATCCAAGCAGCTTGCTGGTTATAATAGTGAACTGGGAGATTGTGCAATTTCATGTTTTTAAAAGCGCGAGGATTTTTTGACTTTCCAATCACAGCCAGCTTTAGTCTATGACCACCAGACGCATTAGCACAACACAACACTGTTATTCGGTCTTTACTCTTTTTATATCCCGGTGCACTCATCTCATTACTTGCAGCTAAAGTCTTTGTTGGCATTGCTCGCCAGTATAACCCTGTTTCGTCAGCGTTATAAATTTGAGAAGGTTGTAGATTATTTTCTGTAATTATGGTCTCCAGCTCCTAGCAAAATTCTACCATTGCTTCTCCATCGGCACTGAGCTTTTCGCCTTGAATTGCAAGCTCACGGATCCCTCGACGTTTTTTGAATCGATGCAACCAACCGCTGGATGCATTAAAAGGTTCTTTGATTTTCAAGCGTTTGTGAAAAAACTCCGCTTGGTTAGCACACATTGGTCCAGAAATTGGTACGCCCTCTGATCTTTTCTGCAAAAACCACTTGGAAAGTGCTTCATCGAGTTGTTGAAAAATTGATCCTTTCAATGATTTCCGTGTAGAAATGTTTTTAAAAGAGTCGGACTGCGATATAAAATTTTGTAGTTTCAATTTGTTTTTAATGATATCGCGTATTGTTTGTTTGCCAACTTCATAGACTCGTGATAATGTTGCTACACTTTCGCCCTTTTCAAGTTTATTTAAAATCTCTAGTTTTTGTTCAATTGTTAAAACATTTCTTTTGCGTTTAACACTGGTTGTTTCCATTTTAAAAAGAAACGCACGCGTTGAGATTATAGCAGTGTAGTCACTCGTCTTTAGCGCGCAACTAAATAAATTAAAACTGAAACATATTCTGTACTTCCCCGAGTTCGAGCACTGGGATTACCCGTCCGATCGATATTATTGTATCCATGCGTCTCTCTCGTGGCGCGCCATATAGAGAGTTTTGGTCGAGTGATTTCCGGTAAACGCTATTTCGATAGAACTTTAAATACACAATCATAGCACGGATAATCCGCAGCCCGGTTAATCCGCGCACGGATAATCGGGGTTCTACTGTATTTAAAAACTTCTGATTATATACGTTTTTTCACATCATGTCCCGCTTTTGATGAAAGAATCCCGCTTTTTGCACTCAAAAAGTTTCAAAATCCCGACATCCGGCAAAAAAAAATCTGGCAACGCTGCTTGGGTACGATGGTATATTCTCCTAATGTAATCTCCTCTACATGAGGTCTGTATTCCTCCGTTACCCTCTTCGGTAAAAAGACATTGTAGTCGCTCAAGTCTAGAAGTACTGACTCTCCGAACTGAGATGTAATTATTTTTGCCTCATATATTCTGTAGGGCTCCTCGATAATCAGATCGGATAACTTCTTCTTTGGTTTCCTCTCTAGAAGAGAAACTTTGTTCAATTTTCCTAATAAATCCATCTCTAAAACATATTTAAAAAATATTAACTAACGTTCTGAGGTATAACTCAAAAAAACACTTACTTGATTTTCACTAAGACAGGAAGACACACCCAAACGGTAACTTGTTAGATCGGAAGTTTAACGATGCTGGTTCAAAGAAGTTGAAGTTCGAATGAAATTAATAAGAAAAATTTCAACATGTAGAATTATCAGAAAGAATTTTTTCGTGGGGGCATTTTGCACACGGCTAGCGGTCAGAAAATTTTGAATAGGCATGTAGATAACGTTTGTGAAATTCCTTTGTGGTTTTTAAGGGGGATCATACACAGTCAATCTCGATCGCGATCGGTGATCAAAATCAATGATCGAGATCCAGATTGATAATGTACGAGTTAGATTGACGGATCTGATCTCAAAATATTTAAATATTTTGAAATCCGGATCGGGATCGAGATTAACTATTTACGTACCTTAGAAATATAACATGATTCATTTACTTACGGAGATGTCTACCGAAATTTCAAAAGTGTGATATATAATAGTTATAACGGATTCTTTTATGAATACTATAAGGTGATATGTAATTGGTAATCAGGCAAACTTTTCTAAAAGAAATTTATTCACGCTACAGTTTCGAGGTTAAGGTTTTCCTCTTCTCCAGGCTAAAAAGACATGGTTAAACATATAAGCATCACAAAAACTTTCAAAACTTACCAGAATGAACAGCAATTAATTGTAAACTAAAAAGCATATAGTATGAACACTAAAAACTTTTCTTAAAAAAATCTTTCTTTATAAATTCAACAATCAAAGAACCTCTATCTGAATTAAAATATCAATTGTCAAAGTAATACAAAGATACACTGTTATGAAGTACAGCGGATCACAGACAACACGTAGAAAACAACACGCATGCTCAAGAATATTAAAAGGTTAACATTTATCAATTAAAGTACAGTATATTTTACTTAAACTCTCTATATCAGATCTACTGTTGACTGTGTTATATTTTTTAATGAAAATCATTTCAGCGAAAAATCTCTTTTTGTAGTTATTTTCTTTATGTAAAATTTCTACGTTATCTATATTTAAGTTGAACCAATGGCCAGTGCTAAGATGATGTTCAACTAATGCTGTCTTATTATCTACTAAATGTTTTACTGAATTTATGTGACCAGCCAATCTAGAAATTAAATGTTGGGACGTAGTACCCACATAGCATTTATCGCAATTTTCACAGTCAATTTTATAAATCAAATGGGATTCCCATTCCTTAGGAATTCTGTCTTTTAGCCTTGTAAAAAATAGCCTGTCAAAATTACACTCATTAACAGTGACAAATTTAACATTAATGCATTTTATTATTGCTTTTAAAGCAATTGTTAGTCTAGTTATAAGAGGAAGCTTCACAAATCTAACTATTTCATTAGCATCGCTTGTCGTATACTGTGTCAATCTTTCACTATTAAGGCTGTTTATCACTCTATTGATTAGTTTTCGTGGGTAATTATTTTTTAATAAATATCTCTTTAATATCTGTATGTTATCAGCGATAAATTCTGGACTACATAGTTTTTTAATTTTTCTGTATCCTTGTTTAATTATGTTTATTTTTTGGTGTGAGGGATGAGAAGAGATATAGTTTATGGTTCTGTTAGTGTTAGTAGGCTTCTTAAACATATTGGTTTTAACAATGTTAGTTACAGAATCTCTGATTGATCATTAGTTGAACATCATCTTAGCACTGGCCATTGGTTCAACTTAAATATAGATAACGTAGAAATTTTACATAAAGAAAATAACTACAAAAAGAGATTTTTCGCTGAAATGATTTTTATTAAAAAATATAACACAGTCAACAGTAGATCTGATATAGAGAGTTTAAGTAAAATATACTGTAATTTAATTGATAAATGTTAACCTTTTAATAATCTTGAGCATGCGTGTTGCGTTGTTGTACTTATCGTTTAGCTCGCTATTTAATACTTACATAAGACCATTATTAATGTGTTGTTTTCTACGTGTTCTCTGTGATCCGCTGTACTTTATAACAGTGTATCTGTGTATTACTTTGACATTGATATTTAAGCTCGCTATTTAATACTCACATAAGACCATTATAAATGTGTTGTTTTCTACGTGTTGTCTGTGATCCGCTGTACTTCATAACAGTGTATCTGTGTATTACTTTGACAATTGATATTTTAATTCAGATAGAGGTTCTTTGATTGTTGAATTTATAAAGAAAGATTTTTTAAGAAAAGTTTTTAGTGTTCATACTATATGCTTTTTAGTTTACAATTAATTGTTGTTCATTCTGGTAAGTTTTGAAAGTTTTTGTGATGCTTATATGTTTAACCATGTCTTTTTAGCCTGAAGAAGAGGAAAATCCTCACCTCGAAACTGTAGCGTGAATAAATTTCTTTTAGAAAAGTTTGCCTGATTACCAATTACATATCACCTTATAATACATTTCTGGCAATTTATGATTCTATATAATTTATGAATACTTTAATTCCTAACTTTTTTATTTAATGAAATAATATCATCTCAGTATTGAAATTCGTATTTTTCTAATAAGTGTTAATTGAAAAATCTTTGATATTTCACCATGTAAATTTTTATTTGTCTACCTTATATAGATATAGATATATATATATATATATATATATATATATATATATATACATATATATATATATATATATATATATATATATATATATATATATATATATATATATATATATATATATATATATATATATATATATATATATATATATATATATATATATATATATATATATATATATATATATATATATATATATATATATAAATAGTTTTACATGGATTTATTCAATATTATCCTAGTATTGAAATTCATATTTTCTAGTAAGTGTTAATTGAAAAATCATTGATATTTACAAATAATAATGAATTTTACCAGTGAATCAGGATACCGTATAATGAAATATATTTATTAGAAAAATGAAGTTGGGGCCAGCAATTTTGTTTTCTCGATGTTGTTTCTATGGAGAAAATTGTTTAGCGAAATAGACATTGTATCGTTCGATTTATTATAACAATATTCCTGGTGATGCAAAAAATTAATTGGGTCTTCAAAAGTTCGTTTGGAAACTTATTTTTCCATTAAAAAAGATATTTTTAATAATCTGGTAGTCACACAAAAATTTATGAACCATTCTACCCCTTAACGAAAGAAAGAACTCTGTTATGACCATGATCAAAGAAGGGTAGAAGAACCCTGTTGTTTTTTCTGAATAACAAATACAAGAGACTGTTTATTTCTCCTTAAATTTCAAATAAGACAAACGATATCCTCTGTAAAAACTTCATCGTTATATTTATAAGTTTTGTATTTTTCTAGAAATTGTTACTCACCCTAGTAGGGTCTCTGAAATAGTTGATATTTCCTTAACATAAATATTATCATGGGATTTCTCAAAAAAGACTGTCAGTTAGAAATTTTGTATAGGAAGAGACTGTTTCTTTTTTCCATTCAAAAATCGTGAAAATCAATGTTGACATGAATGAATTATTCATTGAAAAATACGTAATAACTGTTTATCACACATTTGAAATATGTGAACACACCCTGTACATTATTGAAATGACGTCATTTGATTCTCAACATATAATGAAATTTGAAATTTGTGGACATACCCTATACTTTATATAAATTATTTCATTCAAAAATCTTGAAAATCAATGTTGACATGAATAAATTATTCATTGAAAAATACTTAATAACTGTTTATCACACATAAGTATTCCTACATTTGAAATTTGTGGACACACCTTGTACATTATATAAATTATTCAATGGAAAATACTCAATAACTATACATCTATCACACAATTGAAATTTCATTCGTTGGACCCTGTAACTAAATGGAATTCAGAAAGAATGAATGATTTAATTATATCCTTATTCCGTTCTACAACACGTGTCTCTTATCTCTCCGATTAAATTATATCATTCTGTTCGTTCTAGACCTATTTAATTCGAAATGAAACTTAATTTTTAACACGAAGAATGGTAAAAGTTTCTCATTTGAAAATAACTATTTTTTAAATAACTATGTATGTAATATGATATCCAAATCTACGAAGACAGCCTCCACAAGTCTCCGAAGGAACTCCTATATACCAAAGATCTGGTGCCCCATGAAGAATCCCTGAGGGTCTCATAAAAAATTTCAGCCCGCTGGGAACCCATACGTAATCTCATACACATATTTCAAGTTAGTTGCGTATGCGCAGAAATGACATTTTGGACTTCTGAAGTTGAAAGGCCTAGAACTCTTCTAGTTACACTTCTAACATAATCATTATAGCAATAAGCAAATTTTTAAAATATACGAATTCTTGATGAATATAAATGAATGAAAATCAAAATAATGAATAATAGGCCTCGTAATATTATTCAATAATTTCATATACTATATCTCCATAATGGTAATGGTTTCTTTTTCAAGTAGGTAATATAAAATAATTTTCAATCATACATAAATTCCATAAGTTTCACTCAAAAGCAGGATATCAATGGTTATTTCAAAATATCATAACAGATTTGTGAAAATCACCGAAAGACGTAAACAAATTTATTGAGGGGGACGTTTTTTACGTAAAACTGGACTCCGCCCCTTCAACCCCCTAACCTCCAGAGCTACCGCCCCAAAATTTTTTAATGAGACAAGGGGTCGAGTGATACATCATTTTAAAGGGCTGTTTAATCACTACGTTTTGCCGTCCTACTTTTTGAAATTGACCTCACTGTTGCACAATATCACTCATTTCAATGTTTACAAATGCATTTTTATCACTAAACACACTTGCTTGATTACCTACCTTTTTATGACATTCCAAAACTAATTTGATTATTGCTTTTTAGGGCAACTTTCGCAGTCTTACTGTCACTCTCATGGAAGTCAGAAAAAAGTTATAAAATGCAAGTACATTACCAGCTAAAATAGCCGTAGGACATTGATAATAAACGAGATAATTTTATAACAAATGTGCTTCAGAAAATTTTTGACAGTTCTAAAATTTTTGACAGCCAATTAATTATTGTTTTTTTTTTGCCATGTGACACAAATCATCCAATAATTTTAACATTTTAACTGATAAATACACTCAGGGTCGAGGGGTCAACCGCTGGGAATTGTGGTGTACAAAATCGGGGAATTACTATAAATTTTCGGGAATTATGGGCATTATCGAGGAATTGTAGGAATTGTCGAGGAATTGCGGGAACTGTCAAGGAATTGTGGGAATTAAGCAGGAATTACGGGAATTATGGGGCATTGTTACAAACGTAACGAGGGGGCGTGGCCACGCCGGACCAATGGCACGCAAGTTTTAAACAACGTAACGCGATGACGACCGACGCCATACCACGTTCTAGAATCTAGAATAAGACTTTTCTGGTTATTAGTAGATAGGTTAATATAGGTACATAAATTCTTCAGAAAATGAAAAAACCTTGGAAAAAACAATTAGAAGTGTTAGATTTTTGTACTTTTATTGTTACATAATTATCTACGTTTTGTTCTTTGGGTAGAATGAGTATCTTTAATCAAGTTAAGCAAGAATTGTATAATATTACAAATTAATACTCTTGGCCCCGAGTTTGGCTCGTTTTATCCTTACCTGTGCATCACAGCATTTCGCTTTAATATGAAATATATTTTTCAGTTTGTTTCAGTTTATTCAGACAATTTAGAGTATAGCTGTACATTTTACCTGACTGACTCTTTAAAAGTATTGTCTTTAATATTTGGATTTCTGTTTTAAATATTTTTGATTTATATATATATATATATATATATATATATATATATATATATATATATATATATATATATATATTTATTCGAATTGTTGTTGCCTGTGAACTATTTCTAATCTCTTGATAATTATTAGCAATAACAGGCTTGTTGAATCTTAAAAAACTTGATTTTATTGAAAAGTTGACGTTTCGCCACGACATTCGTGGCTTTATCAAAACTTTTGAGAAAAAATTGAAATTTCTTTGACATTTATTGATTTGAAAAATTTCTATAGAAACAGACTACTGTTTCACTAAAATTTTTTTCGGCTGTGGCCGTTCTTTGCTATTTATTACGTGCTATTCAGTCCAATATTAACATTCAAATTTGTTATTATTAGATGGTAAGGGAAACCACAGAAACCTTTACCCACGTAATGTTCGAAATAGGTCCAAATTATTTTGATTTTGAAGAGTCAAAGAATAATAATAATAGGGTACTATTTATCTTTTTTTCAAAAATTTCTCATTGCGGCTGTGGCCGTCTTCAGTTATTAATTACGTGCTATTCAGTCGAATATCAACAGACAGGTCCGTTGATATTTGTTGGGTCGGGGACCACAGAAACCTTCACCCACGTAATGTACAACATAGGTATAAATTATTTGATTGTAGTCTTTAAAAAGACATTACTTGTGATTTTGGAGATCACATGTTCTAAACTATATTTTTCTTTCCAGAAAAAATTGAAAATTCTAGATGTTTAGATTATGTATAAGAAGATGACTTGTTGTGGTAAGAATTTGATAGTTGAATGAAATCTACGTATTTTGAACATAAATGTTTGATATCTGTTCTATCATTTACGACTTCATTTAAATTTTTTTGAATATGTAACATTTCTAAAATTTCTCTGCGTTTTTGATCTTTTTCTATTTCTAAAATTTTTGTGCTATTAAAGTTGAAAGTATGATTCTCATTGTTTTTATGTTTTATTAGTGCTGTGGTTTGTGTTCTGGTATATTTGTGTGCTTTTAATCTTTCTTCTAAATTTTGAAAAGTTTGTCCTATATATGATTTATTACAATTATTACAGGGTATACTATAAACAACATGAGATTTTTGCAGAAGAGGTGTTTTACTTTTTAATTTAGAATATATTTGTTTAATTTGATTTTGTGCGGTATGGGCTACTTTAATATCGTGTGGATTTAAAATTTGTGAAATTTTATTACTTAAATGAGGAATATATGGAAGAGGAATATATTTTTTGTTTATATTTTCTTTTTTTGATGTTTCTAATGTGTTGTACAGTTTATGAATTCTATTTTTAGTGATTTTCTGTATAAGTTTTATTGGATAATCGTTTTTTATGAGTAATTTATGGACATCTTGTAATGTTTCATGTCTGTGTGTAGGTGAAGTAAGTTTAAGTGCTTTGTCTATATATCCGATTATTAAACTCTTTTTTTGTGACAAATGATGTGTGAAATTCAACGACTTTAATAGAAAATTACAATTTACTCTAGAAAAAGAAACGAACAATACATTAAATTTTCTTGATATTACTCTCATGCACAAAAACAATGAAATTATCACAAAATGGCATAGGAAAGAAATTTTTTCACAAAGAACATTGAACTACAACAGTACACATCATTTGTCACAAAAAAAGAGTTTAATAATCGGATATATAGACAAAGCACTTAAACTTACTTCACCTACACACAGACATGAAACATTACAAGATGTCCATAAATTACTCATAAAAAACGATTATCCAATAAAACTTATACAGAAAATCACTAAAAATAGAATTCATAAACTGTACAACACATTAGAAACATCAAAAAAAGAAAATATAAACAAAAAATATATTCCTCTTCCATATATTCCTCATTTAAGTAATAAAATTTCACAAATTTTAAATCCACACGATATTAAAGTAGCCCATACCGCACAAAATCAAATTAAACAAATATATTCTAAATTAAAAAGTAAAACACCTCTTCTGCAAAAATCTCATGTTGTTTATAGTATACCCTGTAATAATTGTAATAAATCATATATAGGACAAACTTTTCAAAATTTAGAAGAAAGATTAAAAGCACACAAATATACCAGAACACAAACCACAGCACTAATAAAACATAAAAACAATGAGAATCATACTTTCAACTTTAATAGCACAAAAATTTTAGAAATAGAAAAAGATCAAAAAACGCAGAGAAATTTTAGAAATGTTACATATTCAAAAAAATTTAAATGAAGTCGTAAATGATAGAACAGATATCAAACATTTAAGTTCAATATACGCAGATTTAATTCAACAAACAAATTCTAACCACAACAACTCATCTTCTTAGACAAAATCTAAACATCTAGAATTTTCAATTTTTCTGGAAAGAAAATATAGTTTAGAACATGTGATCTCCAAAATCACAAGTAATGTCTTTTTAAAGACAACAATCAAATATTTTAAACCTATTTTGTACATTACGTGGGTGAAGGTTTCTGTGGTTCCCTTCCCATCTAATATCAACGGACCTGTCTGTTGATATTCGACTGAATAGCACGTAATTAATAACTGAAGACGGCCACAGCCGCAATGAAAAATTTTTGAAAAAAAGATAAATAGTACCCTATTATTATTATTCTTTGACTCTTCAAAATCAAAATAATTTGGACCTATTTCGAACATTACGTGGGTAAAGGTTTCTGTGGTTTCCCATACCATCTAATAATAACAAATTTGAATGTTAATATTGGACTGAATAGCACGTAATAAATAGCAAAGAACGGCCACAGCCGAAAAAAATTTTAGTGAAACAGTAGTCTGTTTCTATAGAAATTTTTCAAATCAATAAATGTCAAAGAAATTTCAATTTTTTCTCAAAAGTTTTGATAAAGCCACGAATGTCGTGGCGAAACGTCAACTTTTCAATAGAATCAAGTTTTTTAAGATTCAACAAGCCTGTTATTGCTAATAATTATCAAGAGATTATTTATATATATATATATATATATATATATATATATATATATATATATATATATATATATATTGGACTGTTTCCTGTATAGAATGAATTTATAGAAGAAACTAAATACAGTTTTCTTTTGGAACAGCATTTATTCATTTGCTTGTAAATTCCCACCTGAATAGGACAAAGTTAGGAAAACCAGCAGAAATAAAATTATGCGCATTGTTGCCTTGTCGTATTTTTAAATTCAATATCCAGAAGTGATCATTTTGAATCGTTATGAGTTCAAAACGTATGTTTCCATTACAAAAAAAATTGACTAAACTGAGAACAAAATAGCTCGAGAAACAATTCTTTAGGTTAAAAGTACAATACACTGTACATGTGACAAGTTCTCTGCTTCCGCCACTCCATGATTCTCTTGGTGCATTTTTCATTTGGTAACCTGTAGGTGGTCGTAAGTTCCATATCCGGATCGAAATCCCGCTTGTTCTGGGGGCTGATAGAAGTCGTTTTTTTCAAGGCGTTTAGTTATGATTTTAGAGAATAGTTTACATAGATGTGAAAGTAAGCTGATTGGCCTGTAGTTGTTCAGGTTAGCAATGTTTTTTTTGTGCATAACAACAATGACGTTATTCCAGTCTGTAGGTGTTGTTGCTTCTATAAGACATTTATTGAATAGGTTTGTTATGGCTCTTAGTAGTACATCTCCACTTTCCTTGATTGCCTCAACCACAATATCATATTCTCCGGGTGCTCTACCGTTCCTCATCTCCGATAGTGATTTCAAAACTTCTGCTTTAGTTATATCCGGTAGTTCCTTCGATCCTTAATTTAGAATTTTGGGTATAGCCCGGGGATTGTCCTCATCTGCTTGTTCCCTTTCACCATACAAGTTCAACTAAAAGACTCTCAGTCTCTTGTTTCTTTGTAGTGAGCTGTCCGCTTGTATTTTTCAGTTTAGTGATATCGGTTTTTCCTATTGTGAGTTAATTCGTGAGTACTTTCATGCTTTTATTGTCCTCGACTATTTTCCTTATCCATTCGGTGTTATAGTCTCTTGAATCCTTTCGAACGGCTTTACATATGTCTTGGTTTATATGTTTCAGCTTGTGTCCACCCCTTGGGGACCTCTGTAGTATTTCTCGCCTCCACTTTATAAGATGTCGTGTATTTGCTGAGAGTTTTTCTTCTCTGTTATTTATTCTTGGACAATGTGCTTCAAGTATAGAATCAACTATAGTAGCATTCAGTGTTTCTAAATCCATTGCATATGTATTTCTTAGATGTTCGTTTATGGATTGTTGATATTCTTCATTTTTAATAACTGAGATTGAATTCTCGCACATCACTTACTGAAACATCATAAAGAATAAAGTATAAACTTTAAAATAAAATCAATTGGCTTATGTTTCACAATATAAAAAATATTTAGATACTGTATTTAGCAGTAACGAAAAGTCGACATGTTTCGAGTTATGAACTCATTATCAAGACTGACTACAGGAGAGTATTACATCCTAATTTATAAAACTGACAAAAGCAAAGGTGATACCTGAAAATCAATTTGTTCGTTTACACGGGGTAATTGACTATTATGGGCGGAACTTATTTCGAGAATTTCAAGAAGGTCAAGGCGTTTTCCTTTGTTACCTGAATGTAACAATTTGGTTTTGTTGAAATCCAGGAAGTGATTGAATTTTATACAATGTTCAGAGAAGCCAGTGATATTTTTGTTTTGTAAAATTGACTTTTTATGTTCTTCAACACGAATATTTATATTCCTTCCTGTCTGTCCAATATAGAAAGCAGGACATTCGTCGCAAAATATTTTGTAAATAAGAAATTACCCACCTTAATTCAATTCAATCCGGAGTATAGCATTAAAAGTTCTATTCAGTTAGTTAATCATCTTAAGAATATCAAAATTCCTTTAAATTCTAAATTAATTTCATTTGACGTTATCAACTTATTTCCTTCCACGCCAACTCAAGAAGTTAAAAATATTGTTAAGCGATATCTAGAGATGAACCCAAATTTAACAACTCAAGCAGTCAACGAAACAATGTCTGCCTTGAACTTATGTTTGAAACAGAGTTATTTCAAATTTAATAATATAATATACAAACAAGAAGACGGATTGCCCATGGGATCACCGTTATCGCCTTTGTTCAGTTAAATTTTCATGAATAACTTAGAAGAAAAAATTTTCAATGCTGATAATAATTTAATTACTAACGTTTCATTATGGAGGCGTTATGTAGATGATATTTTTTGTATTTGGACCGGTACAGATAGGCAGTTAGATAATTTTCTTAAATATATAAATACTTTCTACAACTCGATTCAATTTACAAAAGAAGTAGGAAACGAAAACGGTACCTTGAATTTCTTAGACGTTCAGATTGCTAGGAATTTGAATTGTCTTACTTTCAACATTTATAGAAAGCCAACCTTCACAGATACTTTAATTCACAGCGACAGTAACCAACACATTAAAATAAAACTCAGTGCTTTTCATTCGTTTATACATAGGTTGTTCATGATTCCATTATCGGGAACAAATTTTCAAACTGAAGTTATACAGTTTTTTTTTTTTTAATTTAATACAATTAAATTATTATAGCCATCAATAACGGTTACAATGAAAGTCTTATCGACAAGCTCATTGGGAAAAAACGAATAAAGTATCTGTTGCATTCAATATACCCCTCGCAAACTATTAATGAAGAACAAAAATACTTCCCAATAAATTATGTGCCTAATTTGAGTAGCAAAATTTGTAATAGACTATCGAAAGATAACGTTAAAACAATTTGTACAAATAAAAGAAACTTGAAGTCATTCTTGGTCAATAATAAAGAAAAATCTAACATCGGAGATAACAGTGGTATTTACAAAATATTTTGCGACGAATGTCCTGCTTTCTATATTGGACAGACAGGAAGGAATATAAATATTCGTGTTGAAGAACATAAAAAGTCAATTTTACAAAACAAAAATATCACTGGCTTCTCTGAACATTGTATAAAATTCAATCACTTCCTGGATTTCAACAAAACCAAATTGTTACATTCAGGTAACAAAGGAAAACGCCTTGACCTTCTTGAAATTCTCGAAATAAGTTCCGCCCATAATAGTCAATTACCCCTTGTAAACGAACAAACTGATTTTCAGGTATCACCTTTGCTTTTGTCAGTTTTATAAATTAGGATGTAATACTCTCCTGTAGTCAGTCTTGATAATGAGTTCATAACTCGAAACATGTCGACTTTTCGTTACTGCTAAATACAGTATCTAAATATTTTTTATATTGTGAAACATAAGCCAAGTGTTTTTATTTTAAAGTTTATACTTTATTCTTCATTTTTGTTACTGTGGTCCATATCCTGTTAACACATACTCGGTGATAATTGCATATCATCATAGACTCGGTGTATAATATACTATTTTATTATGTTGTACAAATTGTTTAGTAGTTAGGTACTGTTGTGAGTTTACAGTTTATTGCTGTTATCGCTTTGCCATATGTTCTATGTAAAAAGTGACCTGGCGATCGTATTGAAATTAATAAATCAGTCTATCTACACACTTCAATGTAGTCGTTTCATTTTCACTAATATTAACTAATTAAGAACCTACAAATTAATAAATATATAACATGGCGCAGTCTGAGGATTATTAGTGAATTTAAATTGAATAATTGAACATAACTGAGATACATTTGAAGTGAAATTGGAAAACAGAATATGGAGTCCAGAGCATTAGAACCAATGGTTATGAAATGAAATTTAGCACAAAACTGGAAGGTATGGAAACAAAAATTTTTAAATTACTTGATTGCAACTGAATTCATCGAAAAACCAGAAGCTGTACAGTGTGCGAAACTTATCTATTTCATTGGCGATGAGGACCTTGAAATATATAATACTTTCACATTTACCGATAATGAGAAAGATAAAATTAAACCTTTAATTGAAATGTTTGAGCAGTATTTTGTGCCTAAGAAAAATATCGATTTTGAACGATATAAATTCTTCACATTGAGACAACATCATGAAACAATTGAACAATTTGTTTCTATTTTGATAAATACTGCCAAGAATTGTGAATTTCATGCATTGGACTTATAAAAACTATGTGATCGGTGTGAAAAGTGAATCATTGGGAGAAAAATTACTGCAAAATTTGGATTCAAAATTGAATAAAGCAATCGAACTGTGTTTAGTGAATGAAAGTACAAAAACGCAGTGCGAATTAACGAAGAAGGGAAATAATATTATAGTATCCACTCACATCCGATAAATAATTGTCCAGCATATAAAAAAAATTGCAAATGTGGAAAATTTAATCATTTTGCTGCACGTTGCAAAAATAAAAATATTGATGTAGTTAATAATTTGAATATGGTAGAAAATGAATTTATTATAAATTGTATTGATGAATTACATCACAATAATTGTAGTATGAAAGATTGGACTATTTCTATGCGAGAGGAAAACACGATTATAAAACTTAAAATTGATACGGGGGATTAAATATAATTAATTATAAGGACTTTTTAGATATTAAGAAGAACCGTAATAACATACAAATGACTAGGACTGATCATAATTTGATTTCTTATACAAGCAATAAAATTCCTGTTGTTGGTAAATGTTTACTAAATATAAATTTTAAAAATAAAATGTATAATTTAGATTTTAAAGTTGTTAAGGGTGATCAGTATCGTGCAATCATAGGTTTAGACACATGTTTGAAATTGAATTTGATTACAAAAGTTGAAAGTGTTGAAAATTATCACTCTGAAAATAATGAATATGCTAAATTGATAAACAAATTTGAGGATATTTTTAAAGGAATTGGTAAAATAAATAAACCTTATCATATAGAACTAAAAGATGATGCAATGCCTCGGGTACACCCTGTTCGAAAAGTTCCTTTTGCAATCGAATCAAAATATAAAGAAACTTTAGAACAATTAGTTGAGCAGAAAATTATTGAGCCAGTGGAAGGAGGATCCTCATGGGTTAATCCAGTAGTTATAGTGCGAAAAAAAATGGTGATAGTAGAAGAACAGAGGGGCTTCTGGCTCATAAAGTGGGTAGGTCAGCCCATAGGTGAACTGGGGTAACATAGAAAGATGTCTATTCAAGATGGCGTCCATCCAAGATGGTGTCCGAGGGTCCCTCCAGATGAAATGGGGTAACCTAGAAAGATGTCTATTCAAGATGGTTTCCTGGGGGGCCTCCAAGATGGCGTCCGTCGAAGCGGTGAGATGGGGTAACCTAGATGTCTCTATTCAAGATGGGGGCCCCCTCAAGATGACGTCCTGAGAGGGACCTTCTAAGATGGGGCCCCTTTCATCCAAGATGGCGCTAGTTGGGATGTGGGACCCTAGCTGAAATAATGATAAATGAAAAAATCATGTCGTGGGATTCGATCCCTAGCGGTGTAGTACCACAGTCCAGCGCTCTATCGTCGAAGCTACGCTGCCTTCCAATGGATGTAAGCAAAAACGTTGGTGATATATGCGACGATATATGAGTAGGTTCAGTTCGTTATAATAATAATAAATGAAAAAATCCTGTCGTGGGATTCGATCCCTAGCGGTCTAGTACCAGAGTCCAGCTATATAAGAGGGTGAAATAAATATCAATATTTTTTATTATATAAAAATTTCCATATTTAATAAGCTGAGAAGCTAAAAGAAGTTCATTGTCAATGACCAGAAGAGGTAGTAGGAAATTCTTCGTATGAAAGAAGTAACGTGTATGAGAAAGAAGAAGAAGAAAAATGGCTGTAATTAGTGCCGTAAATGCTTTCTAGAAAGAGCGTACGTATCAGGATATCAGGAGTGCGAAGAGGTATCGGTCATGAATTTCTGCTTCCATAATATATGCCACATAATATATTCCATATAAGAAGGTTCAGTTCAGTTTAGTTTAGTTAGTAGTAAAGCGTCAGCGTTTCATGAATAATGTTCTATTTACCGCTCCTTCTTGTGCTTTTCCTACCCCTAGTTAGAGGGCAGGGATTTGATATTACTAATGCTACGGAATATTTGGAAAGTTATGGTTTTATCACTGAAAATAATGATTTATGTACCTTAGGAACGAGTCCAGTCGACAATAAAACTTTGATTCAGGGCTTAATTCAATTTCAAGAATTTTTTCATATTGATGGAAATGGCACGTTGGACAATAACACTGTGTCATTCATGAAACAAGAGCGTAGATGTAATTTTCCTGATATTTTACCAAATTTTCGTAAACACGTACGGAAATGAAATAAAAATCGTTTAGGTTGGAGATTCTATGTAGGAACTTCTTCTCAAAAATATACAGCCTCAAAAGCCTTTGAAGCATGGTCAAAATACTCAAACTTAGAATTTCACGAAGATTATAACAAACCTGATATTTCGATTACTTTTAGCCGATATCGAAAACATAACTATAGTAATAAATGTATGGGAAGTGGTCCATGTCCTCAAGATTCCGACGGTAAAGGACAAGCTTTGGGGCATGCTACGTTACCTGATCCACAGTTCTATAAGTGTATTGAAATTCATCTTGATTCTGATGAACAATGGGTTTCAGACTATCCTCCTAAAAATATACCTTGGAGATCTACTTCGTTATATTTTACTCTAATTCATGAAATTGGTCATTCTTAAGGGATTTTACACTCTGGTGATAAGGGTGCTATAATGTTTCCTTATTACAACGATCAAAGATCTTTGGATTTAGGTCAAGATGATATAAATGCCGTTCAATCTCTCTATGGTACTGAAATACCAACAGCAACAACAGCAGCAACAACAACAACAACAACAACAAAAACAACAACACCCCGACCGCCACAACTGAGACATTTCACGTGTTCTTTGTCGAATAGAAACTTACTGCTCGGACATAGAGCATTTTTCATCGACTTCAACAATTTAATAATCAGAAAAAACAGTAACGTAGTAATTACGTAAACGAATATGAAAATATATTTTACTATTACTTCGTTAATCAACTCCTCCATGGTTGTTGTTGAGCACGAAATGAACTATAAGAGTTTGTAACATTAACTTTTAAACTCATTAGTATGTTAACTTTTCGAGAGGGAGGAGGCTTAGTTGATACTCTTATCAATAAGTTACCTATTGAACTTCACATACCTGGCTATAACTTTTGTGGTCCAGGGACGAACTTGGAGAAACGTCTGAGCGAGGGTCAACGGGGCGTCAATTCTCTCGACGAAAGTTGTAGGAAACACGATATTTTCTATTCGCAACATAGTGACCTTTCGTTAAATCTAGTGACACGTTAAATCTAAAGACGCTAAATTCGGTCAAAGATCTGCCGCCCTTATTGTTACAGGCGCAATGAAAGCCAAACGAAAATTTGGAATGGGCGGTAAAAAATCGTTCAGAAGTAGTCTTTTAAGTCCCATAACGAAAGCGTTGAAGAAATCTCCCAATAGTGATGTGAAAAAAAACATCAATTATCGCACTTAGAGCGGCACGAGCGGCCATAAATAAAGCCGGTGGTAGGAAAAATATCCGAGTACCCCGTATTATTCCCTTCAAGTCGGGAGGAATTCTACCATTGATACCAATTCTGGCAGGTCTAAGTTCCTTGGGTAGTTTACTCGTTGGTGGAAGCGCCGTCGCCAAGACTTTCATCGATGCTAAGAACGCTACAAAAAAACTATCTGAACAGGAGCGTCACAACAAGGCGATGGAAACTAAAGGACATGGACTTTATGTGAAAAGGTACAGGAAGGGATATGGACTGTATGTGAAGAGACAAAAAAACTAGATTCGTTGCTACCCAATAGAGCGTTATTCGATTATGAGATTGAAAATTACGTGAAAAAGTTGAAAATACCCACATTCAGAGAGGTATTTATGCGTGATGAATTCTCCGGACTACGTCCATGGGTAAATTAATGTGGTATTATAAATTTGGATTTTTCAGAAGGTCCTGGAACGCATTGGGTAGCATATAGTAAAAAAAGGCAGAATACCGAATATTTTGATTCTTTTGGAGATCTGAAGCAGTAGTTAATACTAAGAGAGAACTGACTCAAGATGGCGGCCATCGAGGTGGGGGGACCATTCCGTCTACGTCAAATCGATATTCAAGATGGATGCTATGACGTCATGGGGCCTGGGGGCCCTCTGTCGTCTAATATAGACGCTCCTTCTCCTCGATCCTGGCCTGGGGGGCCCTGGCTTGGGGCTCTCGACTGAGGGGCCCTGACTCTCTCTTACACCTACTCCTTCTCATCGATCCTACCCGGGGGGCCCTAGCTGAAATATTAATAAATGAAAAAAGCTGTGTCGATGTCTGGGATTCGAACCGCAGAATTTCTGCACCAGAGTCTAGTACTCAGACCGGTCATCCGTCAACCTATTGTTACAATTAGGATTAAGCGAGTGATATAACTAACTTGCGCAGATGTCATCTTGAATCATAGATATCTCAGATCTGTCATACGTCATCCGATCCGTTATTCGTAACTGTCAAATGTCATCTTGAATCATAGATATCTCTGAGCATAGAACTGTAATATTTTTCATGGGGGCACCGATCCCCACGGAGTCTTCATGTGGGCCCCCAGGAGTCTTCATGTAGGTTCAGGAGATTGAAATTATATGATATATATATATATATATATATGTATATATATATATATATATATAGATTGAAATTATATGATTCCCAGGTCCGCCGGGAACTGAAATTTTTAGGTATATAAGAGGCCGTCTTCGTAGATTTGGATATCAGATTACATACATAGTTATTTAAAAAATAGTTATTTTCAAATAGTTTGTATCATTTTTAAATATAACACTTACTAGAAAAAATATGATTTTCAATACTAGAATAATATTGAATAAATCAAACATGAGAAACTATGTATTTATATACCTATATATATATATATATATATATATATATATATATATATATATATATATATATACACACACAAATATATATATATATATATATAAAATTTTTTTTATTTCTCTCTGTATTTTTTTTTTTCATATATATATATATATATATATATATATATATATATATATATATATATATATTTATATATATATATATATATATGATATCACCCTGTAATTTTCTGTCATATATATATATATATATATATATATATATATATATATATATATATATATATATATATATATATATATATATGATATTTCACCCTGTAATTTTTCTGTCATATATATATATATATATATATATATATATATATATATATATATATATATATATATTTAGGTTCGGAATTAAATTATTCATAAAAGAATACGTTATAACCATTATATATCACAATTTTATTAGGTGGAAATCTCCGTAAGTAAATGAATTAATTAGATACAAGGTCATTTATTCAGTTCGAATGCGAATGAAGAATTTCAGCATCAGCGTTTTATGAATCAAGTTACTTCTAAAGGGGTCCATACATAGTCAATCTCGATCCCGATCAGGATTTCATCATTTTGAGACCAGATCCGTCAATCTAACTAGTACATTATCAATCTGAATCACCGATCTCGATCGAGATTGACTGTGTACGATCTCCCTTAAAAATCAACAAAGGAATTTCAACATGCTTATTCAACATTTTTGGGTAGTGTGCAAAATCCCTCCACTAAAAACTTCCTTCTAATAATTCTATATGTTGAAATTTTTCTTATTAATTTCATTCCACCTTCAACTTCATTCGAAGGAGCATCGTTAAACTTTCGATCTAACCGTTTGGGTGTGTCTTCCTGGCTTAGTGAAAATCAAGTAAGTTTTTTTTGAGTTATACCTCAGAAAGTTATTTAATATTTTTTATATTTGTTTGAGAGACTGATTTATTAGGAAAATTGAACAAAGTTTCATTCCTAGAGAGGAAACCAAAGAAGAAGCTACCCGATCTGATTATCGAGGAGCGCTACAGAATATACGAGGCAAAAATAATTACGTCTCAGTTCGGAGATTCAGTACTTCTAGACTTGGGTGACTACAATATCTTTTTACCGAAGAGAGTGATTGAAGAATACAGGTCTCATATAGAGGAGAATATTTCATCGTATCCAAGGGAACATTGGAAACCTGAAAAAACAATCCAGCTCCAATATTTAAACTTATTAAAAACTAGGTAAATATTATTCAATTTTCTATAATATTTTTTCTCTCTGTCTGTGAGAATTATACAAAAATGAATTTCACTGGTAAATTAACTAAAATAGATGAAACTCTCAAATTAATTCAACAAAATTATTCTCTTTCAAATTCTAAAACATGGCAAAAAATGATTTTTTCACATATTCGTACGTGTTATAGAGCTTTGAAACGAATAAATTTTACTATAGGTGAAAAACGTAAAATATATTCCAAAATCGTTCAGCTCAAACGTATGAGCTGTTTTATTAAATATTTCCCCCAACAACAACAACACAGTGGCGGAGGTTTACCGAAAAAACGTAATGATAGAATTCGGTGGAGGAATATTAATGCTATTTATAAAAATAGAGTTAGGACTGGATTTATTATTAATTTACGTCATTTAGATGTCCGACCATTCTTAGATGATTCTCTAGTTCTTTTCAAGAATAAAATCAGTAAAATTCTCAAGGATTTTAGTACTTTAAAAGTGAACACAACTTTCTGGGGTGATTTCGTTAAAGTTTCGAATGACTGTGAAATTATAGAACGAAAATATTTCGGTACACCGAATGCTATAATCGATATATCGACAGATTTATCAATGTGGTTCAAAGAAAATGTCTCAAACAAAATTTTACATTATTTAGAAGAGAAGAGCTTTAAAGGTAGTGGTTGGGCTCTCTCGAAAGTTGTCTTATTGGAAGTAGCTATTAATAAATTTGAAATGGGTGCAGGCGGTTCATCTTACATCAATTTACCTCAGGAAATAATTAACAAAAAAGCTTGCGTTAACGTTGTGAACAACGATAATGCATGCTTTTTCTGGAGCGTAGTCAGTTGTCTTTATCCAGCGGCTAGAAATTCATGTCGTACGTCATCATATCCTTTATACTCTGAAGTTTTGAGAACCACAGGTTTGGAATTCCCTATGGAACTTACACAAATCACGAAATTTGAAAAAATGAATGATATTTCGGTTAATGTTTATGCTTTGGAATTAACCGAGAGTGAAAATAAATCTTTTTATTCAGTGATACCCATCAGGTTGAGTCAACAACAACACCGACTTCCTAATCGTCACGTTAATTTACTATTAGTTCAAAATATATACTATCCTAAATTAAATGAATATGACCCGGTCATAGAAGATCCTGAAGATAGCGATGACGACAACGAAATCAGATATCATTATTGCTGGATAAAAAATCTCTCTAGACTCGTATCAGGTCAAATTTCCAAGAGAAACGGAAAAAAATTCATTTGTGATAGATGTTTGAATTATTTTAGCGCTCAAAGTAAATTGAATGAACATGAAGCGTTATGTCGTGATTTGAACCATTCTAAAGTTCCTTTTCCGAAATATGACTATGTAGAATTCAGAAATCACTCTTTTAAGCAAAAATGTCCCTTTGTGATTTATGCAGATTTCGAAGCTATTTTAGAAAAGTGTAATGAAAAAATTAGTGCCAAGACAACTAAATATCAAGAACACAAACCCTACAGTGTAGGATATTACCTAAAATGCTCCTATGACGATAATCTCTCACGTTACGCTAGTTTTCGCGGAGAAAATTGTCTAGATTGGTTCTCCGATGAAATCGATAAATTTATTTATTCAAAAATTAAACACATTGAACCTATGACGGAGGTACCTGATGAAGTGACCACTCATTGTCATATTTGCGAAAAACCCTTCACAAATAAGGAGATAATTGTTAGAGATCACGATCATTTTTCCGGGGAATTTAGGGGGTGGGCTCATCAGAACTGTAATTTAAATTTTAAAAAACTTTTTATTGTCTCAATATGCGCCCACAACCTCTCAAATTACGATGGTCACTACATCGTAAAGTCACTTCTTCAACGAGGACCAATCAACCCCCTAGCCCTCAATAAAGAACGATACATTTCATTCACCTATTATCACAAGGAAACTAAACTTAGATTCAGATTTATAGACTCATTTAGATTTATGGGAGCCAGCTTGGACGAACTAGTTTCAACCCTGATTCTAGGTAATTTCAAAAATCTGAAAAAAGAGTACCCCGATCTAGTCGATGAGGAATTTGAGCTTCTAACCCAAAAAGGTGTCTTTCCTTACGACTATATAACCGATTTCGATAAACTTAACGATCCAACACTTCCTACCATCGAAAAATTCTACAATAAACTCACCGATTCTCATATTAGCGAGAAAAGTTACCGCCATGCTCAAAAAGTGTGGAAAACCTTTAATATTCAAACACTAGGCGAGTACAGTGACCTCTATATGAAAACCGATATAATGTTGCTCGCAGATGTAATGGAAAATTTTAGGGAAACGGCTACAAAAACCTATAATCTCGATCCAATTTGGTTCAATACTTTACCTTCATACACATGGTCCTGTATGCTTAAATATACGAAATGTCGCTTAGAACTTCTAAAAGACATAGATATGATTATGTTTATCGAGAGAGGTATACGTGGGGGTATTTCGTGTTGCATGAATAGATTTTCAGAAGCTAATAATCCTCGTATGAATGAGTTTGATCCAAGTAAACCTACAAAATATATCTTTTACATCGATATGAATAATTTATATGGGTATACCATGGGACAATTTTTACCATATGGAGGGTTCGAATGGTGTGAAAATACCGATATAGATGTAACTAAAATACCTGACGATTCTCCCGAAGGTTATATACTAGAGGTAGACATGGATTATCCCCCAAAATTACACGATCTTCATAAAGATCTACCATTTTGCTGTGAACACCTCACCCCTCCAGAAGGAGGAGAACATAAAAAGCTATTGTGTACCCTGTTCAATAAGAGAAATTACGTGATTCACTATAGGAATCTCAAACAGGCATTAAAAGCAGGTTTGATTCTTTTAAAGGTTCACAAGGCGCTGAAATTCAAACAGAGTCCATGGCTGAAACCCTATATAGATCTGAATACGGATCTAAGAACAAAAGCTACCACTACGTTCCAGAAAAATCAATTTAAACTTGCTAATAATGCCGTTTTTGGTAAAACGATGGAGAACATTCGATTACACAGGGTAATTCGGTTAGTAAATAAATATGAGGGTCGTTACGGAGCTAGAAATCTCATTTCCTCCCCCCGATTTCATAATCGACTTGTTTTTGGAGAGGATATGATGGCAATCGAAATGAAAAAGTCCGAATTACTCTTCAATAAACCTCTGTATATCGGCATGACTATTTTAGATATTTCGAAAACTTTTATGTACGATTTTCATTATGATTTTATGTTGTCGAAAGCACCCCCAGGGGGTTGTAAAATCCAATATGTAGACACGGATGCATTTATATATGAGCTAAACTGTGATCCGTACAAAATTATTAAAGAAAACTGTCATACTCATTTCGATACTTCTGACTATGCTCCAGACAACCCCTATCAAATTCCTTTGCTAAACAAAAAAGTCCCTGGTCTAATGAAAGATGAAGTGAACGGTAAAATAATTACTCATTTTGCAGGCCTCCGATCCAAAATGTACAGTTTCAAAGTTCAGGGGGGTAAAATAACGAAAAAATCTAAGGGTGTTAGATCGTATGTTGTTAGAAATAAGATAACTTTCGAGGATTATGTACGTTGTTTGCGAGAGAAGGACGAAAAAGTCATTAATCAAAATTCAATCAGATCCTACTCCCATACACTGTATTCCATAGAACAAAGTAAAATAGGGTTAAGTCCCCACGACGATAAACGTTATTTAATTCCATCGTCGTTCGATACTTTACCATGGGGTCACTATTCACTTTAATTATTTTTTTGTTCTAGAGAGAGAGACTATGGATCATCAAGACCAAAGCATACCTCTAATTTCTCTTCAAGAATTTTCCATTCAAAAAATTATCGAAAATATCAAGTCTTTTTGTGACATACTTAAATTAGGTCTTCCAAAACTCCTAACTTTAGAGTTATTAGAAAAATTCAGTTCAATTAAATGGAAATTCATTGTAAAAGAGAATGAGAAAGATAAAAGTAGATTTTTTAGAAAACGTGGTAGGGATGATATCTATGTCCAAGAGTGGTATTATGTTTTCTACAACTATTACAGAATTGGGGATTTTAATTTAACTATATGCGGAAACTGTTACAAAAAATTATTAATTTGGTTCAAACACTATAACTTTAGTACAAAATTCAAAATAATGAAGAGTCAGTATGATTTATTTATGCCGCCTGGAGATATATTCTTCTTATATCAAGTGAAAGATTTTTGGTGTCAGGCGGAATACAATCATAAAGTTTTTAGGATATACAAAAATGAAGAGGGTAAAAAACTGAAACTTTCCATAGACAGATTAATTGATTCCGATGACGAAAACAGCGATATTGATTTACATACAGGCTAGAGAGAGATATGTGGAAAATTTAATAATATTTTTTTGTATGTCTTGATGAGTAAAATTATATTGTTTTATCTATACTGTATTAATGTTTTGTTTATATATATATATATATATATATATATATATATATATATATATATATATATATATATATATATATATATATATTAAATATATACTATGGTAGAAAAAAGTGTTTGTAAAATATATCGATCTTTATTTCTTGATTCAACAAAATAGGAAAGGTACCTAATTTATGCAACCAACAATACACCTTCATGAATTTAGATCAGTAAACAGATTCATAATGTGTGTATATATATATATATATATATATATATATATATATATATATATATATATATATATATATATATAAGCAGGAGAACCTCTGTTATTTTTCTGTCTAACAAGTGTCTCTAAAATTTCATATAAGTCAAACGCTTTGATATTTTACCCTGTAGTGACAAGGGAGTAACTGTTTTATTTTTTCCTTAAATTTCGTATAAGTCAAACGATTACTCTTGGAACATGACTAACGTTCGTAGATTTCAATCATGAAAAAATTTATATATATATATATATATATATATATATATATATATATATATATATATATATATATATATATATATATATATATATATATATATATATATATATATATATATATATATATATATATATATTAAAAAGTTGAATCATTGGTGCAGGTGTGACGACATAACTTACAAATCGTAACCTCTATAAACTAAAGAATTCCTCCTTCACTCTGTATGTCAGTCATCTTCCAAGATGGCTGATTATCGTAATTAGAAACCTGACCGATAGGGGACCAGCTCCATGAACTGAATTATGACTAGATTATCGTAATTAGAAACCTGACCGATAGGGAAGCGTTTCAAGATGACGGAACACGGTATTATTGTAATTCGGAACCCTACCAACAGAGAGCGTTCTGACAGATCACAGATTCACAACGGCTATCCAACGTCTTCGATGAGAACGAGGGTTCCCGAAGGGGTTGGAACCCCCCGTTCCCATCGAAATCGTTAACGACATTCAACGACTTTCGAACGGCTTTCAACGACTTTCGAACGACTTTCGAACGACTTTCATCGAAGCCGTTAACGGCTTCGATGAAAGTCGTTCGACTTCGTTGAGAACGAGGGTTCCAACCTCGTTCTCATCGGAAGTCGTTAACGACATTCAACGACTTTCGAATGGCTTTCAACGACTTTCGAACGACTTTCGAACGACTTTCATCGAAGCCGTTAACGACTTCGATGAAAGTCGTTCGACTTCGTTGAGAACGAGGGTTTCAATCCTAGTTCTCATCGAAGACGTTCGGTAGCCGTTGTGGATGACTTGTTCAAAAACCAACTGGGAACGCCCTCTGTTGATCAGGTTCCGAATTACAATACCGTGTTTCGCTATCTTGAATATATATATATATATATATATATATATATATATATATATATATATATATATATATATATATATATATATATATATAGGTAGGAGAACTCTTGTTATTTTTTCTGTAAGTCAAGCGCTTTGATATTTCACCTGTAGTGACAAGGGAGTAACTGTTTTATTTTTTCCTTAATTTTCGTATGAGTTCAACGATATCCTCACTTTTGAAACATGACTCACGTTCGCAGATTTCAATCATGAAAAAATATCTTATATATATATATATATATATATATATATATATATATATATATATATATATATATATATATATATATATATTTGTGAGAGAAAAAAATCATGAAAAATAAATGAGTGGTTTCAACAATTTTGACAAGTCTCGACTTGTATAATATTTTGAATGTAGATTAGTCATAATCTGTTATTTCTTTAGTTGAAAAACATAAGAGAGGAGATAAGGTTTTTGGTTAGAGGGTTGAGGGGGGAGAGAGTGGATAAGGAACAGGATCTTCACTCTACGAATAAACTACAAGTTCACAGTTGAGTATTGAAGTTTGAAGTATCATAATGTCTCAAGACAGTGGTTTTATCGATGACTATGATGACGACGTTGATGGAATTTTCGATGCTGAACTGAATCGTATAGTGAAGATGTACGATGAGGATATCAAGAATGAGACGAATTTTCTGTTAAATGGACACTTCCAAATCGAAATAAATTGTGGTCTTGGACCGAGTATTCTACATATTGACTGTGGTATAAGTTCAGTCCGAAACTTTATACCTTCAATCAAGTTCACCTGTAACGAAGCTGTAATTTCCTTCGATAACTGGGAATGGGATACCTTCATTTCAAAACTTCAAAATGAGGATGCCAATAATAATTCTGGTGTTGAAATAGTGCGATCATGGGATAATTCAACGTTGAGCATATCCAAGTGGGGTAATTTTCTATTCTTCAGTAACGATGACGTAGAGAAAATCATTCAATTGAACGATATAATCTCTAGTAGAATCGAAATGTTAAAAAATCAAAAGTTTCCATACTACTATAGGAATTTTCTGGAAGTAATCAGGGAAGCATCTAGGAACGGAAGTGATAAATCATCTGAAGAACTCATAACTGAATTCTGTAAAATTAGTTCTTCAGTGAACAGTTACATCATATTAGAATGTTTGTTGTATAACAAGAATAAAATATTAAATGATATAGACAAGGAAAATTTTGTATAATAAATAAATGTATATGAAATTGATATTTATTTCACTCTATTTTGAACACCTCTCATGAATTAAGTATATATATATATATATATATATATATATATATATATATATATATATATATATATATATATATATATATATATATATATAGCTTATATTTCACCAGGTTATTTTTTCTAAGAATTTTTGTATAAGAAATACAAGAGACTGTTAATTTTTTTTTTAAATTTTATATTAATCAAACGATATGTATAATAGTGGTAGGAAAAATCCTATGCTCGATTTCTTTAATAATTATCATGAGAAAGTTTTTACACTGTTCAAATTCACACTATTTTTTCAGGTACATAGTTAAATTAATATGATGAAATAAGCATGTATATAACGTGTGAGTAATTGACCTTGTTCTAATTTATGTACTATTCTAATGAACAATAGGATATTTTATTATGAGATATTCAGCAGAATAATTTTTAGTACATATGAATGAAGATAACATTAAATCTCAATCTTATATAAGAATCATTGAGAGGGAAAACGAAACATTATTAATTGAAACCCATGAGTTTAAAAAAATTTATTAATCGTACTTGTAAGTAACAGGGTTCTTGTTTTAGATTTCATTGAACAAGAAATCTATTTAAAAAATATTTACCTAGTTTTTAATAAGTTTAAATATTGTAGCTGGATGGGTTTTTCCGGTTTCCAATGTTCCCTTGGATACGATGGAATATTCTCCTGTTGTAATCTCCCCTATATAAGGTCTGTATTCTTCAGTCACTCTCTTCGGTAAAAAGACATTGTATTCACCCAAGTCTAGAAGTACTGAATCTCCGAACTGAGACGTAATTATTTTTGCCTCGTATATTCTGTAGGGCTCCTCGATAATCAGATCGGATAGCTTCTTCTTTGGTTTCCTCTCTAGGAATGAAACTTTGTTCAATTTTCCTAATAAATCCATCTCTAAAACAAATTAAAAAATATTAAATAACGTTCTGAAGTATAACTCAAAAATAAAAACTTACTTGATTTTCACTAAGCCAGGAAGACACACCCAAACGGTTAGATCGAAAGTTTAACGATGCTGCTTCGAATGAATTTGAAGTTGGAATGAAATTAATAAGAAAAATTTCAACATATAGAATTATTAGAAGGAAGTTTTTAGTGGAGGAGGGATTTTGCACACGGCTAACGGTTGAAAAATGTTTAATAAGCATGTAGAAATTCCTTTGTTGTTCTTAAGGGAGATCGTACACAGTCAATCTCGATCGAGATCGGTGATTCAGATTGATAATGTACTAGTTAGATTGACAGATCTGGTCTCAAAATGATTAAATCCTGAACGCGATCGAGATTGACTATGTATGGACCCCCTTACATGATTCATAAAACGCTGATGCTGAAATTCTATAGAACGAAATATTGACCTATATCTAATTAATTCATTTACTAGGAATTCGCTGACACCGACTTCAATTCTACGAAGACGGTCTCCTATATACACAGTTTCCGTCTCCCAGCTGATATGACTCATTCCGTTTTCGTTCGAACGCGATTATATTTTATATATATCAAAATGGAAATGAATTTCTAAGAAAATAACTATTTTGTATGTATGTAATTTGATATCCAAATCTACGAAGACGGTCTCCTATTTACCAAAAAATTTCTGTTCCCCTACGGTCCTATATATCATATAATTTCAATCTACTGAACACACATGAAGACTCCTGGGGGCCCGGTGCCTCCATGGGGGGACCTCCTGTGACCCCATGAAGACACCCGAGGGGCCCTCCATTCCTATATATATATATATATATATATATATATATATATATATATATATATATATATATATATATATATATATATATATATATATATATATATATATCATATAATTTCAATGTCCTGAACCTACATGAAGACTCCTGGGGGCCCTCATGAAGACTCCGCGGTGCTCGGTGCCCCTATGAAGAATATTACAGTTCTATGCTCTGAGATATCTATGATTCAAGATGACATTTGACAGTTACGAATAACGGATCGGATGACGTATGACAGATCCGAGATATCTATGATTCAAGATGACATCTGCGCAAGTTAGTTATATCACTCGCTTAATCCTAATTGTAACAATAGGTTGACGGATGACCGGTCTGAGTACTAGACTCTGGTGCAGAAATTCTGCGGTTCGAATCCCAGACATCGACACAGCTTTTTTCATTTATTAATATTTCAGCTAGGGCCCCCCGGGTAGGATCGATGAGAAGGAGTAGGTGTAAGAGAGAGTCAGGGCCCCTCAGTCGAGAGCCCCAAGCCAGGGCCCCCCAGGCCAGGATCGAGGAGAAGGAGCGTCTATATTAGACGACAGAGGGCCCCCAGGCCCCATGACGTCATAGCATCCATCTTGAATATCGATTTGACGTAGACGGAATGGTCCCCCCACCTCGATGGCCGCCATCTTGAGTCAGTTCTCTCTTAGTATTAACTACTTGAAGCCACCGAAGGAATTGGTTAACTATCTAGGGGGAGGAGTAGAAATAATTTATAATAGAGATAAATATCAGACTTATAATACTCAAAATTGTGGTAAATTATGTGTTGAATTTTTATTCAATAAAATGGAATAAATATATAAATATTCGTCAGTCATGTCTGTACTATTCACATTGAAAGGACGTAGTTCGACTCTGGCAACAGATTTCGTCCCACCTATCGAGCTAGATCCCAACGAACAGTACGCTATCGGTCTAGTCGGCTTTACAATACTATACCGAACATTGATGAAAATACATATCTTTATTATTCTGCGGGAGGTGAAAAGGAGGAGAAAAAGCTTAAAATCCCTATTGGTATATACGAAATAACCGATATTGAGAATTATCTGAGAAAGCATTTGATTGCCGGAGGGGAGGATAGTGAAGAGCAGAAAGATCAGGTGTTTTATTTGAGACCCAACAATAACACTTTAAAGTGTGAATTATTTCATCGTTCAATTCACATAAACTTCAAAAAAAGTACCGAACTAGTACGTCTGTTGGGATTCTCTCCGAAGATTTTGGTATCAGATGTTGAACATCAATCCGATTTACCTGTAGATATTGTTCCAGGTCATACAATTCATCTGGATTGTAACATTGTCGAAGGATCGTTTCACAACGATAAACTAACCCACACACTGTTCGAATTTTCGGTAGGGGTTGATCCAGGTTTCGCTATAGACCTAACACCGCTACACTTGATCTTTCTACCTGTAACCAGGAGGAAAATTGATAATATCACATTGAATATACTCGATCAGGATTTCCAGCCTGTTAATTTCAGAGGCGAAGATATTATTGTACGTTTAGAACTAAAGAAATTGTCCTAATTTTCAAACAACCCTATAAATATTTGTCCCGGAGGACAAGGAGGCCATTAGTGAAACGTCTCCGATTAGGGAAGGACCAAAAACGTTTATCATTGAGAGATAAATCGTTTCTTGAATCGCTCGGCTATGTTATCCGCTCAGGCATTTGATATTTATCAACCGATAAATAATGATGACTCCATAGTTCGTCAGGAGGTTCGTACCTACCTACCCTACGTATCCTCATTCAAACCTAACGATAGTATTGAATTTGCTATGAATCATGGAGATGTATGGTATTGGATGCGTGACGCTGCAATCTTCATACGAGGGAAAGTCAAAAAGACTTCAGGTACTGGAACTATAAACTTGGTGAACAACTATGGTACTTTTCTTTTCGACTCGATAACATATGAATTATGTTGTACGGAAGTGGAAACGGTTAAGAATCCGGTTATAGTATCATTGATGCGCGGTTTTTTATGTTACGAGAAAGAGGAGAATAATGAATTGACAGGAGCCGGATGGAATTTTCCAAGTGGGCCATTACAAAATTCTGATGGTAATTTCACTTTACGTATTCATCTCAAACATGTTCTCAATGTGTTCAACGATTATCCCAAGGCGATATGTGGTAAACAATTGATTCGATTGGTTAGAGCTCGTAATTATAGTAATGCTATCATGATAAGCGCTGGCGCAGGAGAACAAACGGGCGTTACGAATGGGGAAATTTCAATCACTGACATGGAGTTGAGGGTGAAACACGTCTATCCAAATGATGTGATAAAACTAGACTTACTTTCGTCTATAAAATCGGATAAACCTATCCTTATTCCCTTCAGGAAATGGGAAATTCATGAACTTCCGATGCTTACTACGGGGGCTACTCAAGAATTATGGAGTGTTAAGACCGGGTCAGCTGTTGAATGCCCTCGTTTTGTTATATGTTGTTTTCAGACAGACCGAAAAGATAATCCAACCAAAGATCCTAATTACTTCGATAATATAGATATTTCCGATATACGTGTCCTGATCAACGGTGAATATTATCCTCAAGAGAGGTTAAGATTGAATTCTGAACTGAACGAATTCACAGAAGGTCATTACAATTACTGCGAATTCGCTACTAATTATAACGATAGACCATCAAGTACGGCCGCTCTCGATTATACCAGTTACAAGTCACGCTGTCTTTTTGTCATCGATCGTTTCAAGCGAGATGAAACCTTCAAATCATCCACTGTAGATATCAAATTGGAGATTGAATCGAGAAAAGGTTTCCCCGACAAAATCCGAGCCTATTGTGTCATCGTTCACGATAACGTCATTGAGTATCATCCGCTCAGTGAGATAATAAGGAAAATGACTAGCTTTTGAGCTGGAGTCAGTTCTGATCGGATGACAGTAGGAGTAACAACGATGTCTTCGACAGTGGTGTTGAACGAATTTCTCCAAAAATTCATACATTGAAAACCGACATTGACTACTATGAAGACGGTAAAAAATTACGTCATCAATTTGAAAGACTGTCCCTGGCGGAGCCTCGACGACGAGATTGGTCATCTAACAAAACAAACTGGGAATCTAAAGTTTTCAATGATAAATCCCGATTTGAAATGTTGAAATGTAATACTAGAAAAAGGGTTGTATTAAATAAAATATACTGAATTTATAAATATTTAAATCCTACCCCTAAGCCTGTTAGAAGTAATCAAGATGCGAATTGAACAACATCACAGTGTTTTACCTGTGGAAAATTTAGATATTTTTGAAGATCAAGTAAAATTCAATAGAAACGGTGATTTGTTTCCTCACAGTTGTAGATTTTTAATTATCGGTCCTAGTGGTTGTGGAAAATCAAATGCCCTTTTGTCATTACTTTTTCATCCCAACGGCCTAACATTCGAACACGTGTACATATTTTCTAAGAGTCTATATCAACCGAAATATCAGCTACTTGAAGAAGTTTTAAGGGGGGTCAAAGGTATAGGTTATCACAGCTATAGGGAAAATGACGATATTATAGATCCTACGGAAGCTAGTGAAAATTCAATATTCATATTCGATGATATATGTAACAGTAAACAGGATAAGATCAAATCCTTCTACTCTATGGGCCGACATAAAAATATAGATGTCGCTTTTCTCTGTCAAACATACGTGTCTATGAATAAACACTTGATTCGAGATAATGGAAATATAATTGTTGTGTTCAGAAGTGACGATGTGAATCTACGTCACATTTTCAATGAACACATAACGCCCGATATAAGCTATGAAAAATTCAAAGAAATTTGTTCGTTCTGTTGGAACGACGATAAATATGGGTTTTTGATGGTTGTAAAAGACTTTGAACTGAACGGAGGCCGCTATCGGCACGGTTTTGATAAATTCATTAGTATAAGGGATGAATAGTCATTGTATAGCCAACATGCCCCGTGAACAGTCGTTGCTGTTAAATCGGAAACTAAAAGTGCGACAACTCATCAGAGATGTTAGGAAAATTTATCTGGCCTTCAAGTTGGGTCGATCTGAACAGGATGATTCGTTGAATAGATTAGTTTCTCCTATAACCCAACGTCTTGATAAGATGACTGAACAAAAGGATCCATTAACCCAACGTCTTGATAAGATGATTGAACAAAAGGATCCATTAATCCTTCTTAAACCTAAAATTCTTATATCGTCATCATCTTCCCCCATAATTACTGCTCCTAAAGTTGTTACACACTCCCCTGAATATACTCCTTCACCGTTTGCGAAAACAATGAGATTTTCGAAAATTCCTCCTCCTTCTCGCCTCTTTAGTAGTGTTAGAAAGACAACAACAAGAGACCGACCATACTCTCCTTATATTGAAACTCCTGTAACGAAATTAAAGGGTGATGAGGAGGAGAGGGAGGAATATGGTGACGATACTGAGGTAGTTAAAGTTTCACAACGAGAAGAAGAAGAAAAACAGAAAGAAGATGAAGCTAACGCAACGAAAAGAATTTACAAGGAAATGCGTAGATCGGGCATTCTTGAACAATACATGGAAGCATACCCAAAAAATGTTCACAGCTTCATTCAACAATCATTGAACAGGGAACCGAATATAGATTTCACCTATGGCCCCAAATATAATCACATAACCTCTAAATGGAGTATTGGATCTACCTCGCTTAATTTTGATGTGAAAAATGGAGATGTTATCATCGATGATCAATATCGTTTTCCCGGTAGCGAGGGTCTTCTCAAGTTAATATTCCACAAAGAACCTCTAGGATATAAATTGAGCGATGAGGAAAATTACCACAAAATATTGACCCTCTCCAACGTACATAAACGAGGCTTCGATCCGTCGAAACAAGTAAAGTCACACAGAGGACATAAATATATGGAGGTCATAAAGAAACTCGGAAGGGGTATGGTTCATTACAACGATAAACCTATTAGGTATCGTTATTGGGATAACGTTAGTGAATTCATTGATCGATTAAGATTATTGTATTCGTCAAAGTACGCCGGCAACACCTCAAACGATAACGAAATTGAGGCGATCGTTGAAGAATTACGTGAAGCAGGAGTTGTATATTAAGGTGAAGCCTTTGGACTCAGAATCATTCAATCTACGACAATGGATAAATTTGGTAGGACTAAAGGTGGCTCTCAGAGAAGCGAAGTGAAACGAATGCGAAGTGAAACGAATGCGAACTGAATATGCTTTCCCCATGAACAGTGGCGGAGACTACGATTTTAGCGGACGTAAATTGTGTAATATTAAAGATCCTACAACGAGTTCCGATGGCGCTAGCAAGAATTATGTTGATTTTAACGATAGAAAAATAGTTGAGAATTTGGACGTTAGCTTTTACAGTTTCAAAGCGACCGCCGAAGAGAAAAACGTTGAAATCAAAAGGAGCATAATATAAATAGAAAAAAGTTGTGTTAAAAAGATAAAAGCTGTTGAAGCCAAGGTCAGTAATATTAACTCGAGACTAAATCAAATAGAATTAGGTTTGAAGCCGGATTTCGAAAATTCTATCAAATCTATGGAAAAAAAGTTTGTAACCAAACCTACTATAACCAAACCTACTAACAGAAAAGGAAAAGAGATGCAGAGACAGCAGCAGCAGCAGACCCGTTCCAAGGAAATGCTTCAAGTAATTAATGAACTCCATCGGCCGGCACGGAAAAATTTTCCTCGTAGAAGAACTATCATTAAGGGTCTAGATGACCTATGGCAATGTGATTTAGGCCTGCTTGATCGTCTCAGTACGGTCAATAAAGGATATAAATTTATTCTCGTTGTAATAGATTGCTTTTCGAAGTTTGTATGGGCCAGAGCAGTGAAAAAAAAACGGGCGAAGAAGTGAGTCGAGCATTTAATAATATCCTACAAAAGGGAGGACGAGTACCAAAAAACTTACAATCAGATCAAGGAAAAGAATTTTTCAACCGAAATTTTCAAGAACTTATGAAAAAACATCACATTACTCATTATAATACGTACAGCGATAAGAAAGCGGCTATAGTTGAGAGTTATAAGGACGCTGAAAGAAATGCTCTACAAGAAATTGAGTTCACAGGGAAATTATCGCTGGATTGATGTCCTTCAAGATGTGGTAGATGAATATAATAATCACAGGCATCGAACTATCGGTATGAAACCAAGTGATGTCAATAAGAAAAAGGAGGAAGATGTATATCAATCCTCCTATAGTCACGTGAAAATAGCTGGACCACATAAATTCAATAAAGGTGACGTGGTACGGATAAGTAAGGTTAAACACGTTTTCTCTAAAGGATATCTACCCAATTGGACGACTGAACTATTTAAAATCACAAAAGTTCAAATCACCAATCCTGTGACTTACTTGATTGAAGACTCTACCGGTAGACCGATAAGTGGAGCCTTCTATCAAGAGGAGCTCCAAAAAACAAAACAGCCGGATGTTTATTTAGTAGAAAAAGTATTACGTAAGAGAGGGGATAAGCTTTTAGATGGTTGGGGATGGATAAGGAACATGATTCATGGATTAAGTCTACGAATAAACTCTGAGTTCAGTTGACTACCGAAGTTTGAAGAATCAAGATGTCGCAAGAGAGTGGTTTTATCGATGATAATAGTGATGAAATTATTTTCGATGCAGAATTGAATCGTATACTGAATATGTACGATGAGAATATTAAGAATGAGAAGAATTTTCTGTTAAATGGACTTTTCCAAATTGATATAGAATGTGGTCTAGGACCGAGCATTCTACATATTGACTGTGGCATAGGTCCGGCCAGAAACTTTAAACCTGCAATCAAGTTCACCTGTAACGAAGCTGTAATTTCCTTTGATAACTGTCAATGGGACTCTTTTATTTCAAAACTTCAGAACGAGAATGCTAATAATGAATCAGATGTCGAAATAATGTGGTCATGTGAGAATTCAACTTTGAGCATTTCCAAGTGGGGTGATTTTATATTCTTCAGTGATGATGACGTCGAGAAAATCATTCAAATGAATGATATAATCTCTAACAGAATTGAAATGTTGAAAAATCTGGACTTTTCATACTACTATCAAATTTTTCTGGAAATCATTAGGGATGCATCCTTGAACGGAAGTAACAAATCGACTGAAGAACTCATAATTACATTCTGTAAAATTAGTCCATCAGTGAACAGTTATACTATATTAGAATTTCTGTACTACAGCAGAAATAAAATATTAAATGATGTAGATATGGAAATTTTTATATAATAAAAAATATATATGAAATTGATATTTATTTCACCCTCTCATATAGCTGGACTTTGGTACTGGACCGCTAGGGATCGAATCTCACGACAGGATTTTTTCATTTATTATTATAACGAACTGAACTCTGAACCTACTCATATATCGTCGCATATATCACCAACATTTTTGTCGAAGATTTTCCTACTACCTCTTCTGGTCATTGACAATGAACTTCTTTTAGCTCTTCAGCTTATTAAATATGGAAATTTTTATATAACAAAAAATATTGATATTTATTTCACCCTCTCATATAGCTGGACTTTGGTACTAGACCGCTAGGGATCGAATCCCACGACAGGATTTTTTCATTAATTATTATTATAACGAACTGAACCTACTCATATATCGTCGCATATATCACCAACATTTTTGCTTACATCGATTGGAAGGCAGCGTAGCTTCGACGATAGAGTGCTGGACTGTGGTACTACACCGCTAGGGATCGAATCCCACGACAGGATTTTTTCATTCATCATTATTTCAGCTAGGGTCCCCCATCCCAACTAGCGCCATCTTGGATGAAAGGGGCCCCATCTTAGAAGGTCCCTCTCAGGACGTCATCTTGAGGCCCCCATCTTGAATAGACATCTTTAGGTTACCCCAGTTCACCTATGGGCTGACCTACCCACTTTGTGAGCCAGAAGCCCCCCTGTTATTCTACTGGTGATTTACGCATATGTTTGGATCCTCAGGATTTAAATAGAGCCATTGAAAGAGAATATTTCTATTTGCCAACTATTGACGAATTAATTTCAAAATTAAATGGAGCCTGTTATTTTTCGGTTTTAGACGCATTAAGCGGATTCTGGAATATACCATTGGACAAAGAGGGTAGCGAATTGTGTACATTCGGTACACTTTTCGGTCGGTATCGTTTTCTGAGAATGCCGTACGGAATAAAATCAGCGCCGGAAGTTTTTTCAAAGAAATTTTTGACGGAAAAGGTACTGAAATATATATCGATGACATATTGATTTTCGGAAGAACTAAAACAGAGCATGATTCAAGATTAGAAAATGTGTTGAGAACGGCTCGTAAGCACGGCATTAAATTCAATTTAAATAAATGTAGATTTGGTTTACGTCAAGTTAAATATGTAGAAAATGTATTTAGTTCGCGTGGAATTGAAATGGCTCCGGAAAAAAAAATTGAAGCAATTAGGGAAATGCAGGTTCTCACAGACAAAAAAGGTGTGCAGAGACTGTTAGGTCTAGTTACGTATGTAGGAAGATTTATTAAAAACCTGTCTGAAATTACGCATCCACTTCGGGAGTTATTGAAAAATAATGTAGTATTTCAGTGGAATTCGGAGCAAGATAAAGCTTTTGAAAAATTGAAAAATGAAATAATTAGAGGTACAACATTACAGTATTTTAATCCAAAATTGCCTGTAACGGTTTCAGTTGATGCAAATCAATCTGGTTTAGGGGTGTATTAATGCAGGAAGGTAAACCGTGCGCATACGCGTCAAGGTCATTAACTGAAACTCAAAAACGATATGCTCAAATTGAAAAAGAACTGTTAGGAATATGTTTTGGAATAGAAAAATTTCATCAGTATGTGTATGGTCAAAAATTTATCGCGGAAACAGATCACAAGCCGTTATTACCTATTTTCAAAAAACATTTAAACTCATGTCCTATCCGTTTGCTTTTGACTTTGCAAAAATATGATTTCGAATTATTATAGTGTGTCGCATTTAAGATGAAGACACCCCCATATTTCAGTTATTCAAAGGAATGTCGATTTGAATTTTCTCAGAGTCATAAAAACAGTGGTGGCACATATTTTTTAAGATATTTAACTGAATTCTGAATTTTAAACTCGGCCTACTACGATTTGACAAATAGGGCCGATTCTCAATATTTTGTTTCGCATTAGAGAAATTTTTTTCAGGCCCATATACCAATTTTCATGACAAAATTCGCATTTTTAATTTTTTCAATATTTTGGTATCCAAATTATTAGTTTTATTTTTTCAATTTTATACTTAGTGTGCCATGGAAAATAATAAAATTGACAGAAGTGTCAAATAATAGTTAGTTTCAAGTATTGCGTTAAGTTATATTTAGTGAATAAGTGATCAAAAATGCCATTAACTTACTACGTGAAAAATCGAAATAATTCGTTTGTTTGGTGATCATTCTCGTAGCAGCAGACAAGTTGCTGCAGAGTTTAACTTGAGACACCCCGAACGTGCTTTTGTTACTCATGGAAAAGCAGCCGCTTTTTTCAATGAAACTGGCAGTGTTGTTAAAATTTATCAGAATTGTCAACAGGTCGAATACACCCGCATCTTGAGGATAACGATATATTGGCGGCAAATCGAGCAAATCCATACATGAGCCTCCGAGATTTATCATCTCAACTTAATATTGGCAAGGATAAAATTAGAAGATCATACGTCACAAAATTAAAAATAATGTTAAAAAACAAGGTCTATAAAACACGACCAAGAAATCGAGATAAACTTTGTGAGAAAATAAGACAAGCATGTCAAGAAATCAGCATCCCTGAACTTAGACGAGTAGCTAGACAGAATAGAAAAAGAGTTGCAAAATGTATTCGAATAGAAGGAGATCTAGTTGAGAAAGACCTCATCTAATCACAGTTAATTAATTATTTTGTATCAGAAAAATTATTGTTTTATAAATCTTCTCTAAATATAATCAGTTATAGGAATAAAATAATTATTATAAAATAAAATTCTCATTCCTTTGATATCTCTAACGCGAAACAAAATATTGAGAATAGGCCCTATTTGTCAATTCGTAGTAGGTCGAGTTTGAAATTCAGAATTCAGTTAAGTATCTTAAAATATATGACCCATCACCGTTTATGACTGTACGAAAATTCAAATCTGTGTTTCTTCAGATAACCATCATATGGGGGTGTCTTCATCTTAAATGCGACACACTGTAAACCTGGAAAAGATTTAGTTATTGCTGATGCATTGTCAAGAGCATATGTAAGTAAACCGTATGCTAATGAACTAGATCTCGAGGAACAAATCTGCTTAGTTGAAAGTCAAATTAATATAACTGATGATAGAAAAACACAATGAATTGAAGAGACACATATTGATGATGAATTGAGGCCGAATTCACGAAACCGTGTTCATTCTTTAGTTAAAAACTATTATAACTTCAGAAAAGAAATCACTGAAGCAAATGGTTTAATTTATAAAAGACAAAAATTGATAATTCCGAAAAAAATGATTCTTGAGAAAATACATGTTGGCCACTTGGGAATAATTAAATGTCAAAAGAGAGCTAATTCAGTAATTTATTGGCCAAACATGAATGCAGAAATTGAATTAATTATAAATAAATGTCGTATATGTCAAAAATATGATAATTCAAATACTAGAGAACCTTCAATTTCACAAGAAATACCGATACAACCATGGTCAAAATTGAGTATTGATATTTTTGAAATAAATGGAATAAGATTTTTAGCTGTAGTAGATTATTACTCAAAATTTTTTGAAATTGAATGTCTCGATAAATGTACGACCGCCGATACAGTAGTAGTAAGTAAGTTGAAGCGAATATTTAGAACACACGGAATCCCATTTACCATTGTATCCGATGGTGGTACTCAGTTCACTGGTACAGTTTTTTCAAAATTTGTATTTGATTGGAATATAAATCACCTTATAGTTGCTCCGCATCATCAACAATCAAATGAAATGGCAGAACGCATGATACAGGCCGTGAAAAAACAATTAAAAAATCAATTGAAAATGGAGATGATCTAGATTTGGCATTGCTTGTGTTGAAAAATACTCCAATCTATATTATTTTACATTATATACAATCTATAACATTTCTCCCTCTGAGATATTGATGTCAAGGCGTTTACGCGATAACCTGCCTATTAATGAAAATATTTTACAGCCTAAAAACGTAATTATCAATAATAAAATTAAAACAGATCATTTTAAATCAAAAAGTTATTATGATAAAAAATCAATCAATTTACTCGAATTGAGCCTGTTTGAAAATGTAAAATATCAACAATACCCTAAGTCTAAGTCAACGTGGAAATTTGCCAAAGTAATCGAAAAATTAAGAAATAGGACTTATAGAATACAAAAAGAAGACGGATCAACTCTAATTAGAAATCGAGTACATTTAAAACCTACTTCCATTCAGCCAATGAGCAAACATTCTGAATCTGTTAGCGGTGATATTTTCGATAAAACTCTTATTGATAAACTATTGGAAGAGGGTAATAGTAATCATAATAATTCGAACACCTTAAACGAGGAAGGAAATGAACATTGTACAAAAAATATTTCTGACGCTGAAAGTGAAAATGTTAGCACATCAGCAAGGAAACTATGTTAAATGAAAATCGTAATGTAACAAGATATGGTAGAGTAATAAAAGCACCCAATTTCTATGTTTAGCTATTATAAATATGCGACTGTTCATGGTTGTCATTTATATGTTTTTGGGTGTTAAATATTTTAGAATAACTTTCAGTTTGTCTAGATTTAGAGTGCAAGCTATTAGAACAAATCTGTTATTTTTTAGTTTGCTTCTGTCAATTTTGTTTAAGGATATTCTTTAGTTTCAAAAAGGAAGATGTTGTGAGTTCACAGTTCATTGCTGTTATCGCTATGCCATATGTTATATGTAAAAAGTGACCTGGCGATCGTATTGAAATTAATAAATCAGTCTAACTACACACTTCGATGTAGTCGTTTCATTTTCACTAATATTAACTAATTAAGAACCTACAAATTAAAAAATATATAACAGGTACCTAGAAAACTTTATTTCTGTATGCACCATTCGGTATTATTAATATTTATATGTGCCACTATCGGTATTTTTGAGAAATTATTGACAGGTATCAATGGGAATTATGGGCATTGCTGGAATTGGGAATTGTTGGGCATCGCTAAGGAATTGCGGGCATTGTAAGCATTGTAGTGTACAACAATTGTGTCGGCGGTTTACCCCTCGCTCAGAGTAGTTTTCAATCACTATGACACCAAGACCTGTTTACCAACAAATCTTAACAAATATCTCTCGGACATTGACAAATACCTCATAATTTTATTTCAAATTTCTAAAGCACGTTCATTATAAAATCCCGTCCATAATCAATGTCCTAGGAATATTGTAGCTGATAAAGTACTTGCATTTTATAACTTTTTTCTGACTTCCACGACAGTGACAGTGAGATTGGGGAACCGGTAACTAGTACTTGTCCTAAAAAGTGACAATCAAATTAGTTTTGGAATGTCATAAAAAGGTAGGTAATCAAGCAGGTGTGTTAAGTGATAAAAATGCATTTGTAAACATTGAAATGGGTGATCTTCTGCAACAGTGAGGTCAAATTCAAAAAGTAGGACGACAAAATGTAGAGATTAAACAGCCCTTCAAAATGATGTATCACTCGACCCCTTGTCTCATTTAAAAATTTTAAGGTGGTAGTCCAGTTTTACGTAAAAAACGTTCTCCCTCTTTGATTTTGTTGACATGTTTCGGCGATTTACACAAATCTCTCTTAACGTTGGTGGCAAGTTTTTAAATGAAGCTCTGTATATATATATATATATATATATATATATATATATATATATATATATATATATATATATATATATATATATATATATATATATATATATATATATATATATATATGTATATATGTATGTATGTACGTAGTTATGTATGTATGTATGTATGTATGTATGTATGTATGTATGTATGTATGTATGTATGTATGTATGTATATATGTGTATATATATATATATATATATATATATATATATATATATATATATATATATATATATATATATATATATATATATATATATATATATATATATATATATATATATATATATATATATATATATATATATATATATATATATATATATATATATATATATATATATATATATATATATATATATATATCGAACTGTAGGTTGAATTCAAGAGACTTTTAACATTGTTCTCATGTCTGATTTTTCATCCATATTTTTCATAGGCATCTTTCTTTGTTATTAACAATTGTCAATTTTAAATTATGTACGTTTTCTTCGATGTGTTTATGTTAATTTCACTTTATGATGTTTACAACGTCTCAATATATTTGTTGGTTAACTGATATTGAGAGTAAGTATTAAAAAGACATTTGGTCTTACCATATATCGATTTTATATTATATTTTTAGTACCCTGAAGATGGACATGCAAATGACCGAAAGCTTGGTAATTCTTCAATAAAGAGTTTTACCGGAGTTCAAGTTTTGTGACTTATATCCTGATTAAACCATTTCACTCATTTAAGTTAAAGTATTTGAATATACACAGTGTTTTAAGAATGAGTACAATTTTTGTTAGAAGATTTTTAATAACTAATATTGACGTACAGTATGTTTTTATTATGACAACTCCGATCAATTATTTTAAGGAGAGACATTCTAGATATTTCATGACAATACATTACAATAATATTTAAACCATAACACCCTCCCTTAAATAATATTTTCTTTTCCATTGACCACACCAAGTAAAAACTCTGCATTTTTCAAATCTAACTCGGCACAAAGATTTTGTCAATACATCAGCAATCTGATCTTTTCCTGCTATATGTTTAACTTCAAAAACTCCTTCACTTACCCGATCTCTGATGAAATGATAGCGAACATCAATGTGCTCAGACCGCTGATGGAATTCAGGATTATAAGCAAGTTTCACAGTACTATTATTATCCAACCATAAAATTGGAATAGTCTTTGTTTCTGAAATTTCTTAAAGTAATCTTTGGATCCCATCTACTTCTTTTGCAGCTTCACTTGCAGCTATATATTCAGCTACCATGGTAGATAAAGCTACAATTCTGTTTTTGTGAAAACCAGGTTACAGCTCCTTTACCTAGTTTACAAACAAATCCAGAGCAAGATCTTCGTGAAATATTATCATTTGCGTAGTCGGCATCACTATATGCTTGTAGTTGAGGCATTTTACCACCAAAAAGAATGCCAAATTCTGTTGTTCCTTGAAGATATTTTAGAATTCTTTTTACCAAATTCTAATCTTGATAGTTTGACTTTGAAAGTTTCTGTGAGATGGAATGCACTGAGAATGTAATATCTGGCCATGTCGCAACAGATAGATATATAAGACTTCCGACAGCAGATCTAAAAGGCACATTTTCTTCTAAATCTTTTGATCTACTTTCTTCTAACACCAAACCTTTGTCCATGGGAGTAGAAGCTGAATTTGATTCTTCCATTTTATATTTCTGTAATATCTTCTTTATATAGTTGCACTGATTTATAAAAATATAACCATTTTTAAGAAAATAAATCTCAATACCCAGATACATTCTTGGTGATCCTACTGTAACTTTAAATTCATTTGTTAATTTCTCTAAACATTCTTCATTCGTTTCTTCGACAGCACCAGCTACAAGACCATCATCGACATATAACATAACAATTAATTTCTTTGAATGACATCTAACAAACAAACATGAATCAGCAGAGCTCTGACGTAGACCATACTCTTGAAGAAAATTTGTAAACCTTGAGTTCCAGCATCTTGGTGCTTGCTTTAAGCCGTAAAGACTTTTCTTTAATTTGCAAACAATATCTGTATCATCTTCAAAGTTTTTCGGTTGCTCCATAAATATTTCCTCGTCTAAAATACCATAAAGAAAAGCTGTTTTCACATCAAATTGTGGAAGCCTTCAGCTGCTGAAACCGCCAACACAATTCTTATGGTATCAAATCTGGCTACAGGTGCAAATGTTTCTTTGTAATATATTCCAGCCTCTTGCGAAAACTCTTCTGCGAATAATCTAGCTTTGAATATTACTTCACCCTAAAGATTTTCTTTAATTTTAAATATCCATTTATTTTTCACAAGTTTTCTTTGAGCAGGTAATTCTGTCATTTCTCAAGTTTAATTTTCTATCAAAGACTTCATTTCTTCAACCCATTTTTCAGAGGATTCAAAAGAAATTGCTTCTTCGAAAGTATCTGGCTCCTCTATTGCTAAAGTAGCGCAAGCATTACTGTTAGAAGATTCAGGTAACATAAAATTATAGGTTATGATCAATCAGTATCCATCAATAGATCATCATGAGGAATGGTCGAAGGCACCTTATAATGCCCCCAAGGAAGCGTCTCATCTGTTCCAGGTATTAAATATCTTTTATCGTCTTCAGGGCTGAGTGCAATTTTCTGTTGTGTGATGAAATATACCTTATGCTTATCGGCTCTAATCAAGTTTTGGGTTATGGTAACCTCCTTCCATGTATCAAGACATTTCTCATAATCTTCAAAAGTAATCTTCGTTCTCACAACTGACTATTTGACTCCATTTACTTTCTTCATAGCGCCTGCATTTTTAATAATATCATTTATCTCATCATCATCGTATCCTTCATCAGCCCATTGCTTCTTTTCTTTTTCTATATCTTCACGAGTCTTTAATACTTTCGTAGTGTATAATTTTGAACGAAGTCCCACAAAATTTGTTATAGGAGTTCCATTGTTCTCATATTTGATCATACCCAATACTTTCATATTCACTTGAGGAATTCCATAAGTATTATCTGATAGATAATCTGACGTGTCAAAAAGGGCATGACAATCACGTTTCATAACCTCATATGGATCTTTATGAATGCAGTCGCCCCTAACTCGTTTTTCATATAATCATAATGAAAAGCATAAATGGTTGTTTTGGCCAAGTCGGTATTGCCTGTCCAACATATATAAGTTTATTTAAGAAGACTTCCATTTTTCTCAATTCAATAGCAACAAGATTTTCGTTGAATATCGTACAGTTCTTGAATTCAGGTTTAGCAATATATGCCTCGGCACCATACCGTCCAGACCATTTAGTTAGAAGGCGCACGTTGACACGTTTACGTATATTCTCTATAGTTTCACCGAAAACAGCATTATTCATAAGTTTGAATAAATTTTTCTCAAACTTGTTTTTCGCATTCTTTCGAAGTTCAGTGTTCAAATCGATATAACTTTTAAGCCAAGGTGCTTGCTTGAACTTTAGTGCTTTATGAATTTTTTTAAGTACCAAGCCATGTTTAATCGCCTGCTTCAATGCTTGATAATGAATAATATATTTTTTTTATGATGTAGTGTGGCCATCAATTTTGAAGGTTTCTTTCCAGTCTTACGAGGTTTACCAGTCTTTGGATTAATATGTTCAGAACAAAATGGAATATCTTTATGGAGATCGTGTAATTCTTGAGGATACTCAAGATCCACCTCTAGCATATATCCTGTATCTGCGTCATCCGGAATGGAGGTGACATCAATATCGGTATTTTCACACCATTCGAACCCTCCGTATGGGAGATATTGACTCATGGCCCAACCATATTGATTATTTATATATCAATACCTTGAAAGTTTCGTCGGATCATAATTGTTACAATAAACGTTGTTTGCAGTAGCTCTTCTAAGACTACAAACTTGACTGAGACCTCCACGTATGCCTCGTTCAACGAAGAGAAACATATCTGGATCTGTGAGAAGCTCCAATTCTTGCTTCGTATATTTTAACATCGCATCCCACGTGAATCCAGGTAATGTGAAATAATGAGCAGGATCAAGCTTATAGGTTTCAAGACAGCTCGATCGAAATTGTTCGAATACATCTGTCAGAAGAAGAATATCAGTCTTCATGTATAGATCAACGTATTCGCCCAAGTTATTACAATTGAATTCATTCCAAACTCGTTGTGCCCTACGATACAATCTTTGAGGGCAGGGTTTATTATCGAGATTATTATAGAAAGCCTCAATAGATGGTAAACTTGTTTCACCAAATCTCGAAAATGCATCAAGGTAATCATATGGCATAACCCCCTTCTTTGTTAGTAGTTTGAAGCGATTCTCATCTAATTCAGAAAACTGCGATCTCAGAGTTGGATATTCAGTTAAGTATGTTGCTAGGTTATCTAGTGAGGAGTTCATAAATCGAAATGAATCAATGAAACGGAACTGAATTGGTGTTTCATCAATGTGTTTAGTGAATGAAATATACTTTTCTTTAGTTATAGGTAGTAAATCAACTTTTCCTTGTATCCTTGTTGCAACATCCTCAATAATGAAATTAGCATCATATCCACAGAGGTTATGAAACACCACAGAGATCACACGGCTAACTTGATAGTTTATATTGCATGATTCATGAGCAGCACCTCTATAATTGTTTTCAGGAATCAAATGGTTATGGTCTCGCACTTTCTTATCGTCCAGAGAGCAAGCATGATCACATATATGACACTTCATAGCATTTCTAAATTCAGTTTCGTCCTGAGGAGTCATATTAATATTATACGAACACCAAAAGACAGTAGACATATCTTCTGCTAGCTGTTTCATTTCATCTGCAAACCACTGCATACAATCCTCTCCACGATGAGCTTTATAAAAACTTAGAGAATCATCATAGGAAATTTCAGATAATATCCTACAGCTGCAGGTACATGATGTTGCAGCTTTCTATTATCATTGGTCGTTTTCAAAATGCTTTCTAGATCTGCGTAAATAATGAATGGCGCTTTTTCTTTATTCTAATGATTTTTGAATTTAAGAATATTTTGATCTTCTTGAGGCATCTTAATAGCAGTCTCATTCATCATAAGGCAGATTTTGGTATGTTCCTTCAGCTTATCAAGAGACTGGTGATAGTGGAGACATCTGTCGCAAATATACTTTTTTATCTTTTTTTTACTTAACTGTTTTCGATACCAGACGAGATAAATTTTTGATTAAAACATAATGGTATTTTATTTCCACCTCAGCATTAATTCCATTATCATTATTATTTTCAGTCAACATGATTGCTGCACTGTTGAATAAGATACGGGCACTGCTGTGTTTCCTGAAAATAAGCAATGATGAACAGATGGTTAATGATGGACTTAAAGAGTGTTCATTGGCTCTTCGGAGGATTAACAAGAAATTAAAATCGGTGAAGATGATTGGAGAAAAGCAGAATCTAACAATGAAATTGGGACAACTGAAGAGTATGCGCAGCCAGTTGAAAATTTTGAAGAAGCAGGGAGCTGGTATAACGGGTCGACTAGAAACAGCAAGGGACAGAGTTCGCTGGGATGATTTAACTACAGCTTTTGATTGTATTAGAACAGGGGTTATTTCAAACCTCAGACATATGGATCCTCTAGAGTTGTTAGCTGATTGTCGTGCGATATTCAGACTTCGGCTACTCAATAACTTGAAAAAAACTGAAACTGTCAAGGTCAACGCAGTTTTCGGTGGGGAGTTTGAAATTGTGAGCGGTAGTCGTGTATTGAGTGAATACAAATAGTTCACAACATCTAATAAGCCTATATATAGAGATACTGATCTTAACTCATGGTTCGATGAGAACGTTAAAGAACCTTTACTGAGAAAGTTGGAAGAGTTTCAAGAGCGAGACTCTGGATGGGCCTTGAAGCAAGTTGTTAATTTGGTTGTTAATATTAATAAATTCACCCCTCAATTGGGATCATCATACATTGAACTACCAGAAGAAATAAAGAAAAAACATGCCTGCATTAATTTGAAGAATAATGATAACGCTTGTTTTGCTTGGGCTGTAGTGGCTGCGTTGTTTCCTGTTGAAGAAAAAGATCAGAAGCATGCTGATAGAATAACAAAGTATCCACATTATTCGGAAGTACTTAAACTGAAAGGAATTCAGTTTCCTATGACTATGAAGCAGATTCCGTCATTTGAAAAATAGAACGAAGTATCTATCAATGTTTACATCCTCAAGAAAAAAACAAATAGATTCATCACTCCTCCACTATACTTGACTAAAAACTGTGTTGATAAACATATAAATCTTTTATTTGTTCAGAATATCTATTTTTCTGAAAATAATAATGATAATGGAAATAATGCTGAGGTGGAAATAAAATACCATTATGTTTTAATCAAAAATTTACCTCGTCTGGTATCAAAACAGTTAAGTAAAAAAAAGATAAAAAAGTATATTTGCGACAGATGTCTCCACTATCACCAGTCTCTTGATAAGCTGAAGGAACATACCAAAATCTGCCTTATGATGAATGAGACTGCAATTAAGATGCCTCAAGAAGATCAAAATATTCTTAAATTCAAAAATCATTAGAATAAAGAAAAAGCGCCATTCATTATTTACGCAGCTCTAGACAGCATTTTGAAACCGACCAATGATAATAGAAAGCTGCAACATCATGTACCTGCAGCTGTAGGATATTATCTGAAATGTTCCTATGATGATTCTCTAAGTTTTTATAAAGCTCATCGTGAAGAGGATTGTATGCAGTGGTTTGCAGATGAAATGAAACAGCTAGCAGAAGATATGTCTACTGTCTTTTGGTGTTCGTATAATGCTATGAAGTGTCATATATGTGATCATGCTTGCTCTCTGGGCGATAAGAAAGTGCGAGACCATAACCATTTGATTCCTGAAAACAATTATAGAGGTGCTGCTCATATATCATGCAATATAAACTATCAAGTTAGCCGTGTGATCTCTGTGGTGTTTCATAAACTCTGTGGATATGATGCTAATTTCATTATTGAGGATGTTGCAACAAGGATACAAGGAAAAGTTGATTTACTACCTATAACTAAAGAAAAGTATATTTCATTCACTAAACACATTGATGAAACACCAATTCAGTTCCGTTTCATTGATTCATTTCGATTTATGAACTCCTCACTAGATAACCTAGCAACATACTTAACTGAATATCCAAATCTGAGATCGCAGTTTTCTGAATTAGATGAGAATCGCTTCAAACTACTAACAAAGAAGGGGGTTATGCCATATGATTACCTTGATGCATTTTCGAGATTTGGTGAAACAAGTTTACCATCTATTGAGGCTTTCTATAATAATCTCCATAATAAACCCTGCCCTCAAAGATTGTATCGTAGGGCACAACGATTTGGAATGAATTCAATTGTAATAACTTGGGCGAATACGTTGATCTATACATGAAGACTGATATTCTTCTTCTGACAGATGTATTCGAACAATTTCGATCGAGCTGTCTTGAAACCTATAAGCTTGATCCTGCTCATTATTTCACATTACCTGGATTCACTTGGGATGCGATGTTAAAATATACGAAGCAAGAATTGGAGCTTCTCACAGATCCAGATATGTTTCTCTTCGTTGAACGAGGCATACGTGGAGGTCTCAGTCAAGTTTGTAGTCTTAGAAGAGCTACTGCAAACAACGTTTATTGTAACAATTATGATCCGACAAAACTTTCAAGGTATTGATATATAAATAATCAATATGGTTGGGCCATGAGTCAATATCTCCCATACGGAGGGTTCGAATGGTGTGAAAATACCGATATTGATGTCACCTCCATTCCGGATGACGCAGATACAGGATATATGCTAGAGGTGGATCTTGAGTATCCTCAAGAATTACACGATCTCCATAAAGATATTCCATTTTGTTCTGAACATATTAATCCAAAGACTGGTAAACCTCGTAAGACTGGAAAGGAACCTTCAAAATTGATGGCCACACTACATCATAAAAAAAATATATTATTCATTATCAATCATTGAAGCAGGCGATTAAACATGGCTTGGTACTTAAAAAAATTCATAAAGCACTAAAGTTCAAGCAAGCACCTTGGCTTAAAAGTTATATCGATTTGAACACTGAACTTCGAAAGAATGCGAAGAACAAGTTTGAGAAAAATTTATTCAAACTTATGAATAATGCTGTTTTCGGTAAAACTATGGAGAATATACGTAAACGTGTCAACGTGTGCCTTCTAACTAAATGGTCTGGACGGTATGGTGCCGAGGCATATATTGCTAAACCTGAATTCAAGAACTGTACGATATTCAACGAAAATCCTGTTGCTATTGAATCGAGAAAAATGGAAGTCTTCTTAAATAATTCTATATATGTTGGACAGGCAATACTCGACTTGGCCAAAACAACCATTTATGCTTTTCATTATGATTATATGAAAAACGAGTTTGGGGCGACTGCAACGCCATCTATACGGACACTGACAGTTTAATCTACGAGCTTCATAAAGATCCATATGAGGTTATGAAACGTGATTGTCATGCCCGTTTTGACACGTCAGATTATCTATCTGATAATACTTATGGAATTCCTCAAGTGAATATGAAAGTATTGGGTATGATGAAATATGAGAACAATGGAACTCCTATATGTATATGTATATATATATATACATTATATATATATATATATATATATATATATATATATATATATATATATATATATATATATATATATATATATATATACCTATATATATATATATATATATATATATATATATATATATATATATATATATATATATATATATACCTATATATATATATATATATATATATATATATATATAATATATATATATATATATATATATATATATATATATATATATATATATATATATATATATATATATACATTGCAATCCAGTAATACTATTGTTAGTTATTAGAGCAAGGTATATCCAAGAAGTTATTGGCGTCCGAAATTAATATCGTAGCGCTGGAACGGCTAATATCGGTACTAGAGCATGGGCCATTAGCTGTTTGTTTACATTGATTGGTAATGGTATTTACGCTCATTTCATTTTGAGTTTACGAACGTTTAGCTTCGTAATTTGTGTTTTTTTGGACTTCGTATTTTCTAGTGGTTCATTGTGTTTCGATTGAGGACAATATTATCTCTGTTCAACAGTAGATAACCTACCTACATCAAGTTGAAATTTACACTGAGTTTTTATCATTGAACATGAAAATCAATAATAAAATAAAGTAGAGGACGAATAAATTAATTGGTTGAAGGGACTATGTATACCTCATGAAAAGGCTGTATGATAGAACTCCTATTTATTTAAAAAATAAAAAAACTTTCAAAAGTTTCAAGAAAACATCTCTGACATGTCTACTTTCACTACGAACTGAAGAATTTATGAGTATTATGGACAAAACTAAGTACTTACCAGCAAAACTGAAAGAAACAACATGAAATAAAAGAAGAATTAATATGAATACTCAGCTTGAATAGTTTGAACGTAATGAGTTATTATATTTTTTGAATTTTCCAGACGTATAACAGCTCTCCTAAAAGTACGGTGGACTTCTGAGAGTCTGGTTTTTCTTGATAGAATCTCTGTTTTCCTGATTATATAATTGGATATTTCAGTTTTTACCTAGCTATAGAGTCAAGATTTATTTCATATTCTTGATGTCATGATAAACTGTTATTTTGGTTGTGCAAATAAACATCATTTGTTATTATTATTTAAATAGTATCTCTGGTTGTTACATGAAAGAAAATACAATTATCTAGAATCTCTGGATGATGGCCCAGATTCAGATTCCGATAAAAGTGGAGCACTTTTCGTTGGAATAGCATTGGACTTCAAAAACTCTACGTTTTCGGTTAGCTGAAAATTGCACATCATTAGTTGGTATAATTCTATATGAAAAAATCCACAAACTTACTGCAGGGAAAATAATTATTCTCAGTAAACTGTAAAGAACAACTATCTTATGTTCAGAAATTTTTTTCAATCTTCAACTTATAAATCCATACCTTTCTTCTGTCCATCATTTCCTTGTTTCCCAACTTTGTTTGGAATGCAACTTTTAATTGTCCAGCTTTCGGAAAGGTATGTAAGCTATATTCGGGTTTTTTTGCCCAAGATGAACAATAGGATACACAACAATAGTGATTCATCTCTTCTGAACGTTTGTAGACGATCCAAAACACAATTGAAACTCAACAACTTCTCATATAAAATACACGTAAACAAATGTAAACAAAGCAATCTATCGCCCATGCTCTAGTAATATTCGACACCGGTAGGGGGCGAATCGCTTATTACCAATTGTGTTGAAGATTGTGGAATGCTTGAATATAGGTCCACAATAGCATTTAGTGCAGGCGCTGAGAAACATTCCATTTGCAAAAACCGATGACCTCATTCTGATTGATGATTTGAGTTAAGGAAGACTTAATAAATGATATTGTGGAGGTGGCCGGGCGGAATTATGGTCCAATTTTTTTTTCGGCCCTATAATAGGACCTTTCGATTCCATCGCTGTAGCTGTGGAAAAAAAAGTTGGATCCGATGCAAAAACCATTGACCTTTATTTCTCAACTGGAATATCTCCGTAAGACCTTCACATACCTGGAAGTGAAGGTTGCCTGACAAGCCAGGTGTCAGTTTTATTGTAAACCCCCTCCACAGCGACACATACCTGTTCTCGAATTTTGTAGCGGTCCGTGCTGTTCTCAACCGTTTATAACGCTTCAATTATAACTAAACGTCATTCCTGTACGCATCGATTATTATTACAAGTACATTTTTCAATTTTTATAGTAGCAGTACTCAGAATTTTGATTCTTCCTTTCATAGTGAGTTGAGTAAAGCACGAATAGCAAAGGACGAACAAAACATTCAAAGTTTGATTTTGTCGTTAACAGGTTGCAACATATTTAATATCGATGTAGATCTCGGTCTGCGCAATATTTACAGCAAAGCTGTTGCAGATGAAAACACTGCAAAATGTTTGCTAAATATAGAAGAAACTACGAAACGGAACGGTTTGAATTGAAAAAGAGATACGTTTTTGACCCACTTGTAAGAAAACCATTTCATAATTTCAATTACAAGCCCACCAAAGAGAAACAATCTCGAGGTAATGAGGAAAAAGTAGAAAAGATAAATGATAAAACTAAATTACAACAATTATTTATGATCGCATCACAATGTGAACTGACCTGAGACAGTTCTTTTAGCATGAAATACTCGATTACCCCACGTACCTCTTTGACCATGAAGGGTTCTACAGGAAAAGTACGAAGTCAGCTTTACTAATCGAAATTCAATGACATTCCATCGAATATACAAACTTTCGAAAAATTAGAATTTATTATTTGCTGAAAAGTGTTGTATTCGCATGCAATTACCTTTTGAATTTCGATTAGTAAAGCTGACTCCTACATAAAATTCAATTGAAAAAAACACTGCATTTTTTGAGCGTATACAGAATCTTTCATGCCAGGGTTCTATCAAAAGAATTGACGTCATCTTCGATAGATAGGATGACGTTTCTATCAAGTACGTTGAATCGCAATTACGATCGAAAGGAACGAAACCGGAGCAAATGTTCATATCAAGTCCTTCAACCAAAATCCCAGCCGACTGCAAAGGTTTTCTTTCTTGTTCGCAAAACAAGAAACAGAACTTTTCATTACCGGTGGATGTGAAGACTCCAAAAAATGCTCCAAGGTAATAGGTTAACCGAAGTGCTAGACTTGAAGTCCAATCACCTAGGAGCAGATTGTAGAATGTTCAGTCATATTTTTCATGCTGTTCGTGGAGGGATTGTACAAGTAATTATTAATTGTGCAGATACCGATGTCTTCGTACTCAGCGTCCACTTTTGGCATAAGCTATGGAATATTGGTTGTCGAGGGATTTGGTTTGAAGGATCGAACAAAAAAAATCTTTTAAGCTGTCATTCAGTAGCTGAATCACTTGGCAAAAAAATTTGTAATATTTTACCCGCGCTACATGCTTTAACGGGTTGCGAAGAAGCAATGTCTAAGCGCTGCATCCGAAGAATTCGTATAGGATGCTCTATCCATTTTTGCAAATAACTCTGTAACTCCGATATATTTTAATGATATTGAAAAAGTTTGCACTTATTTATTTACTAAACAAAAATCTACAGTAGGTAGATGAACTGCGTTTCAAGCTAATTAATCATAATATCGGGTTCAATTTAAATTTATCTAAAGTTATTTGCACTTCTGACGCTTTGTATTTACATTGCTTGAAGGCTGCAGCACAAACATATTAGTGGACAAATTCCTCATAACCAATACATGAGCCACTCGACTTTCTTCAATTTGGTTATGAAAGACGAGATGAAAAGCTATACCCGGTGCAAATGGCAATACCGCCTTTGCCAAATTCTTTTATCTGGCCTTGCAAATGTAATGCTGATTGCAGGACAATGTCCTGCAGTTGCAAAAAAAGTGGAATTAATTGTATCTACCTTTGCAAGTGCATCGGCAATAATTGTCAAAACTGCATATTAACAATTTTTTGTTTGTTATTTTTCAATACTTATTAATATAATTAAACTTTTTTTTTAATGATTAAATTTGTATTGTATTATGATCATACCGTTTTTTATTTCTTTCCTTACCCAAAGAACATTTTAATAGCCAAGAACGTTTTTTCCACAGTTACAGCGATGGAAAGCGAAAGGTTCTATTATAGGGCCGGAAAAAAAAATTGCAATCTCCACAATATCATTTTTTAAGTCTTTCTTAACTCAAATCACCAATCAGAATGAGGTCATCGATTTTTGCAAACGGAATGTTTCCCTGCGCCCGGTCTAATTGATAAGAATATGAAAAAAAATTCAATAGGTTTCAATTTGCTATGATGATTTCATAGTTTGATACCACCTAGATATTCACACAAAAATGAATCAGTATTGAGCATTTCACTCTGCATATCTCCTAAAATAAGGGACAATACCCACCTTTAATCAGTATTATTAAGCTAAGCAGAATTGAATCATTCACAAATTGAAGCTAACTTCAATATCCAACACATAATAGTATTCAATATTCAGCTAAAATTTGCTTGAATGTTTCTATTTCAAGATTTATTCAAATGCAAATAAATTACTCACACTGAGGATGGAGCAGTAACATAGAAAGCACTACTTTGAGTAGATGAATGATGTCTAACATGAATAGTTAGCCCTGTTGATTGTCTTAGCCTGGATAATAACCAAAGCAAAACAGAATCCTGAGTGCCCTGAGGAAAAACAATAACAACATCGCAGTTAGGTGTAGATATTCGTTTCAGCCAAAGTCTTTTTGGTGACAAGAAATGACCAGCACAAGGAATTTTCTCCTTAATCAATGTGGAAACTGCAAAAAGTTTTAACATTTTATCAACTTCTCAAACTCATGCCAATGGATATACCTTGATCAATACTATCTTGTGCTCTTTTAAGTATTCTTCGCCTCAACACGTTCGCCGAGTAGTTCAGATCGCGTTCACGTTGCGTATGCATTCTTATATTATTGAAATGATATGAGATATAAATTTTATTTTCTGTTCCTTTCAAGTTAAGAATTTTGTTTTAATAATAGAACATTCAAAATTATATTTATTTCTTACGCCTAGATCTGTCAAATTCCCTAATGAAGGCAGTGTTGCCAACTACACATTTCAAAAAGTCGTTAACGGACGTTGGAAAAGTCGCTAGATGTCGCTACCTATGGACAAAGATCAAAAGTCGCTAGAAGTCGCTAAATATCAGATGATCCCAGTAGACGAGAGCAATTTTTTTCAAGTACCTTTAATTCTATAGTGTTTCACACAGAAATGAGACACAGTTTTTTGGTCTATTGATATAAAAGAAAATAAGTTGATTTACTTACAAAGAATTATAATTGTAATCCGTATAAAACAATTGAGAATTATAAAAACAATTACTCAACAAACGAAAAATCAAGAAATTGATACCAAAAATAAAATAAAACATGAAATGTTATTTATTGCCGCCAAATGAAAAAATAATTATTTCACAAATAAAAAGTCAAAAACATAATACTAAAAATGATGAAAAACTTTCTTCATTCATCATCATAACTATCGCTAATAACCTGAAATGGATAATGTAGCCGTTTTGGAACTGGAATTAATACGTGAAGTGGATGGCTGAGGGTGCGATGTACATTTGCCAAATGAATTGGTCCCAATTTTGTTTAGCTCATCAATTGGTATTTCATAATCATAGCAGCTTTAATTGGTTCTTCTTAAAAATATTTAATCATTAAAATAGAGTTTGATGACTGCAGACTGAATGCAGCATTCGAATGTGGTACAAAAATACTTTTTTATTTAAACTTTAGAAGTCGTTAGAATAGTCGCTAGATTTTTTTGTTGCTAGAAACTTAATTTAAGCCGCTGTAGACAATGAAATGTTGCTAGATCTAGCGACAAAGTCGCTAAATTGGCAACACTGAATGAAGGAAGGTAACACTAACAAACATGGTAAAGGGTAACAAAATTTTGATTACCGATAAGGTTTTGTGTACCAGTATTAGAGAGCAGTAATCTTCAAACTTTTCAGACTAAGTAGGCCAAGATACTTTTTTTCTGCAATTTTCTACAGAACGGATTTTTTTTGGAGAAGGTTCAGGGGTGCCATCTAAATGTAAATCCAAATTGGTGGGACGCGTGGGCGTGTGGTTCGGCAGCCATTTTCTCGTTAACTATGCATCGTACGACAATAATAGTAGTACTTGTTTTCATAGGCAATCATATTTCCTATCACTTTTATTGGAAACTTTTTTATGTATAATACATACGTTTTTATTTATATATATTCTGCATACCGCGAAAGTAAGACTTGTCTCTCCGTCTCTCTACAAAGTGGTTCAAAAGTCTAATTTTCGCACCATATATTTGCTGATTATGATAGTGAGTACTACAAATGGACAGTGTTGAGTTGCAAATATTCGATTTGGTGATTATTACTTTCAAAAGGGGAGGTATTATCAATTTTGGTATTTCAATCAATTTTCTATAAACAGAGATGGGACTAACACGGCTGCAAGTGGACGATATCAACTCGGTTGTAAAAACTCATCTCAATGATTCATATTTTATTGACACACTTGCAGATAAAATTGCAGAAATAGTCTTGAAGATTATGAAAGATAAACTTCATAAATAAGAAGAAAAAACGGAACAGATACAAACGGATATGTGTGTACGAAGGAAAGAAAATAAAGAATGGTAAAAACAAGCTGATTAACTTTAACAAAAGAGTAAAGAGAAAACACTTCGATTAGAGTGATAACGAGGATGCAGCTCAACTGGTCAATAATATTCTTAAACGAAAAATTGGTCTTGATATGGAGGATCATGGATTGGAAAACTAATATCATAACAACGTGGGTGCTAATAGTAATAGGCAAGTTAATTTCAGCAACGTTATTGAGTCACTTTGGTTTCAGACACGTTATCGGTGACGGTTTAGTTTCCAGCTCGGTAGAGGTTTTCGACATGAGTAATGATAGGAAAAATTTTGATCATTTCGTAGTATCGTGCATATGTGGTGTAGATAATGTAGAGGAAACTCCAGAGAGTGTAAAGTTTAGAAATTTCAAGTTTATCGATCGTGATCTGTTTCATAATCACTTGAGGCTTACACCTTTTCAGCGTATTTTTTTGTCACTGATATTGATAATAAGGTTGGACTGTTTAACGAGCTCATTTTGATCCTGTTTAACACTCATGCACCAATGAAAACAGTGGTTATGAGGAGGCAGCATAGGCCGTGGTTGACCGATAAAAGAGATGATAAAACATCGTGAAACTTGGAAAGTCAAGACTGAGATTTTTATAAATCTATAAGAAATTTAACAAATTCAACAGTGAAGGTTGAGAAGAAGCAATACCTAAAATATATATTGGATAAACAAAACTCTAAACTGATATGGAACAGCCTGAATACATTGCAGATACGTAGCAAGTGGAACTCAGAATTACCAGAGGAAATTGATAAACTAGATGAAATAAATGATTATTTGTTCCAACCCAAGCCGACCGGCTCCGGCTCTTTTTCAGTTTCATCAAAATAATTTGAAGAATCTCTTATCTATCTATAATCTAATGTTATTTATCAAAAATTATCATCAATAAAATCAAATGCTTTGAGAGTTGATGGTATTTCGATCACGATGTTGTTGATGTGTTGTCCCTTCTATTGACGTTTCTTGTTCATATCATAAATACATGTATTACAAGTTCCGTTTACCCGGAGGTATGAAAATCCAGCTGAGTTCTGCCTCTCCCGAAGGTGGTTGGAGTTTAGAGTTCAGCGAATTGCGTGGAATAAGTATTTTACCCACACTATCCAAGGTTATGGAGAGGGTTATGCACGATCAGATACAGATTCACTTAGGGAGATGCAGTATTTTGCCTGTCAATCAGTCCGGGTTCAGAAAAGACTATGGGTGTGCTACTGCTCTTCTCGACTTCACTGACGATGTAGTTAAAGCAATTGATTGTAAATACACGATGGCATTGATTTTGATCGATCACTCTCGAGTCTTTGACATGACTGTTTATAAGTTAATGAAGTCTATCTTGCATTACTGTGGTTTCTCCAATGAAGCCATTAAATTTGTTTCATCTTATCTGCAAGGAAGAGGACAATGTGTGCAGACTAAGACAGGAGAATCTCAGGTGAAGGAAGTTAAACGCGGAGTTCCTCAATGTTCCATATTGGTACCACTTCTGTTCAGCATCTATACAAATTTTCTGACAAAAGATGTAACAGCATGTAAGTGTCATATATACATATATATATATATATATATATATATATATATATATATATATATATATATATATATATATATATATATATATATATATATATATATATATATATATATATATATATATAATATATATATATATATATATATATATATATATATATATATATATATATATATATATATATATATATATATATATATATATATATATTTATATATATATATATATATATATATATATATATATATATATATATATATATATATATATATATATATATATATATATATATATATATATATATATATATATATATATATATATATATATATATATATATATATATATATATATATATATATATATATATATATATATATATGTATATATGACACTTACATGCTGTTACATCTTTTGTCAGAAAATTTGTATAGATGCTGAACAGAAGTGGTACCAATATGGAACATTGAGGAACTCCGCGTTTAACTTCCTATATATATATATATATATATATATATATATATATATATATATATATATATATATATATATATATATATATATATATATATATATATATATATATATATATATATATATATATATATTTATATATATATATATATATATATATATATTTATATATATATATATATATATATATATATATATATATATATATATATATATATATATATATATATATATATATATATATGGCTCAACGTGCATTGCTAGATTTTCTGATGACCATCCGTCTTTAGCTGGACATATTACATGCTGCAAAACAATGTCGTATACCTTCTTGATAACGGGTTTTGACAAAAATTGAAAACTCATAATCATTATGTGTAATTTGAAGGTTTTTATCTATACTCATTGCAAAACTATACTCATTTCTGCTATGTTCAGGGAATTCAATTACACTTTTCCTCGATATTGAAAAAAGAATTACCCTTCCATAATTATATTTTCATTTTACCAACTAAAACTATTATAATTCAATGTTCGGAAACTATCTGAAAGAAAAATCAACCTTAAGTTTAACAATCAATGTGGGAACATCTGTATTTGTTTGGAACCCAATTATATTTTCAGAGCATTAACAAATCGCCTAATATAAGATGCTGTTCCAAGAAATACACCATTTCTCATTTGCCATGATCAGTTAATCCTACGAGAAACGGCCGATAACTCGAGTACAAAAAAAACTAGAGTTGAAAAACCAATACAAAATTGAAGTAACGTTACAGAAAACAACTGAATGGGCGATTTTTTACGAAGTCTTTTTTTCAGAATGAGCAAATTGGGCAAGTTTGGTCATTGAGAGTGAATACTCAAAACACATAACATAAAAATTTCAGATAGGGAGGGACATACGGTATTTATTTGGAATGAGTAATTATACTACAAACAAATAGATGAATATCAAATATTATGCAGAAAAGATATACTTCAGAATAAAAGAGCTTTTAAGATAAGTCTCCTGTTGAGTTAAATATTTCTTCCAACATTATTATGATGCGTATCAGTTCATTCAAAATAAATTCAGAGCCAATACTAGAAATATAGAAAAAGGATAATGAATACACCTAACAAATTATTTGAGAGAAAGTGCAAAACACTCATTTCAACTACAGATGGATAGCATTAAACAGCATTCTAAGTTCATAATAGATATGATGCAGACGTTAAATCAAACTTTGCCAAGGATATAGAGGTTTACAAAAAGTGTTTGAAAAATGCGCGAAAATAAAAAAAAAACCTCAGCAATAGCATATTAAATTGCAGGAAATTTATATCAGCGCTGTAGATATTTTTCAAGTTGGTTGCATGGGATAACATAAAAAATCTGAAAAATTCCAAATTGTATATATTGTTTAAGAGTAGTATAGGATAAGAGATGTAGTTGAAATTTTTTTTTTAATTATTGAAATCAACAGTTTCATTTTGGAAATGAGTGAAGGGAGATGTTAGGGTTTTTAATTTATGATTATTGATGATAGAGACAAGCGGTTTTCGCGAACCTGTAACACTTTTTTGTGAAACTTATAAAGCCACAAATAGAAATATCCCAAATACTATTGTTCCTGAAATTAATTGAAAATTAGGATGTGATACATCAATGTATTCAAAAAAAATTGCAAAAATTTGACGTTAAAATATACAGGGTGTACCATTTAAAAAATATCAAGTTTGTTCCCAATCTTGAAAACAGTGTAAACTGTAAAATACGAAAATTTTGAAACGAGTTCTCTCAGTACCTTATAGTCCAGTCAATTTAAACCAAATAACGAGAGTGTAGTTACATAATTATGTTGGGAAATTTCTAACAAGCTGAAAGTTAGTAAAATTGTTCAGAACATAATTATGAATAAAATTTTATTGTTCGTATTATTCTCCTGTATGGAAAAAAAATTACTCAAGTTCAAAGGTCAAAAAATTAGTTTTTCGCAATTTTGAGCAAAACGGTGAGTTTCATCATAAAATTTTTTCAGACAAAAATTGTAGATCATAAAATTATCTATAAAATATGTATATATTTTCTTCCTAAGAGCCAGAGTCTCTGAAATATAACGATTCAAAAATTTATAAAAATTGTAATCGTCATAATATGTATGAGTTTGCCACTTACTTTTAACTATTTCTTTAAACGTATTCGAGGAAGGAATTGCAGTACAAATTCAACATTTTGTATTTTCGTTTTAGAGTACCTACATGAACTCAAATTTTTAAATATTTTCAAGCGGAATCTACTTCCGGTTCAACCGGAAACGAATGTAACACCCTGTATATTCATACATATTTGAATTCTTCGTTTAATTCTGCATTGATTCAATGTATGATCTGCGCAACTACTTCAAGCGGTTGTAGAGCTATAGCCTGATTGTCAATTTTTTTGACAGGAAGATTATCACAAGTGTTTCTATCTCCAAAGTCTCTCATTGTGAGAATTTCTTTTTGCAACAGTGAGACAAGAGCTAGCACGCTGATACTGCTTCTTGTATAACTTATGAGGAAATATTATTAAACCTGAAACAGGGCTTCAAAGTGAGCCTAAATAAAACCATGAAACCTCATTTTTTTCAAATGGTAACCATGTAAGTCTATAATGTAATTCCGATCGATTGCTCGCCAAAAACTATTTAGAGCGTGCAAAACATTTCATGCTATTAAAATCAGTAGATTTGCCGTTATCGAATAGAATTCGAATATCACGACTGAAGCCAGGTTTCGCTCAGTCAAATTCATTGGTGTGCTCGTCTATTTTAAAGTAGGCTATGTAATGAATTGTCATTCCTACTTATTTTCATTGATCCAGCACCATGCAGAACATGCAATAATAATTAGGTACACCAGAATTATATATTAAAAGTATGTTCTTTATTTGCGGCGAATGTGTCAAATAAACAAAGCAGATAATGAATGATGACTAAATAAAAAAATCTTAGTTCAAAACTATCACAAAAATTTTCTTAACAACAAAAAACTTTGACAGAAATTTAATCTGAACTAAAAGAAATAACAAAAGCATCGGAAAATTGGAAAAAGATAGGAAAATAGCACTACTCAAGACAAAGAAAATGCATGACAATAACAAAGCTCGATTCGATAAACACAAAATCAATTACAACATTTTGAATTAGAAGAAATGGTTTATGTGACAAAATAGACTAAATAGAAGCCAAATGGATGAAATCAGGATAGATTCGTTTGAGATAGAACATAAAATATCGGACTCAGTGTATAAGATCAAAGCAAGACAAGGAAGTCGTTCAATGGGTATGTACCACGTCACAAAGCTTATTCCTGTATCTTTTGATGATTGATGCTTAATTTGATGAACTAAGCATTTCAAAGGGGGGAGGTGTAAGCTTGTGTACGTGACATCACTGGATGGCCATGAGAAATATTTTAATTTTGACATATGAAGTTTGTGAATTGTTGAATTCTTAAAATATTAATTTATTGAGAAGCTTATTGAAGAATATAGTGAAGCATAGGCATTTAATTGTCGATTCACTATTTTCAGGTTTGTTAATTTCGCTGAATTTGCTGGAACTTGTAAATAATTAAAGATCACTGTTTTTGTTGAATATTGATAGATGTCATTGTTGATTGAATCATTAGAGTAGGCTTTCGTGTGCAGGACATGACAAGCGTTGAAAAGACAGATTTGAAAAAATAAATGAATTAATGTATTGTTAGAATTGTGAAGAGTATTGTATTTATTTTTCAATAAATAATTCACAAAATCCAACTATAATAAAATCATTATAAAAGTTTTCAGGTGAATCAATTTGTGTTTTTGATTCAAGAAACTCAATTCCGAATCTTATATGAATAATCTGAAAAACTCTCATATGTGTACTGAGAAATAATAGGTACATATTTCATATAATTAAAACTTTTTTGGATACTCAGCTACACCAGTGAAACCCTTCCTACATATCTTCAATTTTATTGGCTTTGTACATCGTATTTTCTGCATGTAATAAAACTGATGATACATTATGTAGATAGAAGCGCACTTTGCTGGACAATATAGTCTTTCCGAACGTCAACAGCTGGACATGATGCATCATTGTTGACGCCATGACGTCCAGCAATGACCAATACATTTCTTGCATTTTAGGTGTTCATGAAAGTTAAATGCGTAAGTCAATCAAAACATACTGTGTACCAAATTATAATTTCAAATACAATCAGTCACAAATATTGAAAAAAGTGCTAAAATGCTGCTGCATCAACGTAACGTTGCAAGGGATCACATAAAATATCTCAATATATTCAAGAAATCACACTCATTTCGTTAGGATTTCAATCTTATGATTATTTCTCAAGTCGCTTTTGTACATATGTATTTTATCTGATTTATGAATATGTACTTGAATAAACCAGCACCCTCAACAGGCCTTTGATTAATCATCAAGTTCTTTGAAAACGCAATACATTTGTAGGGTACAACCATATCGATACAACACGAAAATTTTAAGACGTGTTTTTTCAGTTTGAGCTTGTTCGATTGAAGAATATTCTTTTGATTAAGATCAATTCATGTATGAGTTAACTGGAAAATAAAAATGTCGTTATACCTAGAAAATATGAAGGAATAGATCAAATCGATATTTATGATAAATATTATATTATATTGTAGTAGCCTGGTTTGAAGAGGTAATTTTTCATCGACCTGTTTATTAAATGAACTAATTGTCAAAAAATAGATACTTTTATTGCGAATATGATGATTTAGGGTTGCCTGCGAATTAGGGTTGCCGAAAGTTTTAGGCATGTAAGCAGTTATTCGTTTAATGAAATGGAAAGGTTACATGAAAGTTAATAAAATTTTTTCACATTTACTGCACCTTATATACAGGCTGTTAAAAACGGCACCAAAAGATTTCAGGTGGTATTTCCTTGGCCAAAAATAGATCTAGTTTGTTTTATAAAACTTTTTCGATTTCTCACTCCTTTCTGAGTTATAACCCCCAAGGGGTTGAACCCTGAAATCCTGTATTCAATATAATTTCGAGTTTGTGTCGGAAATTCAGGGTAATAACTTAGAAAGAGAAAGAAATTGAAATTGAGTAATTTAAAAAATTAATCATATTACTGTGAAAAAAAAACGTTCGGTGTGAAATACCACATTTCGATGATATATTATAATAGAGGATCGGACAATGATCGGATTAATATCTAAAATGTACTTAGATAAAATAAATATACTGTTTTACAATTATTTATCGAATAATAAATCAATATAATTCATCTGAATATTTTTAAATGAATAAATAAAATGTTGTTATTTACAATATTTTGAATCCGTATTGAAACACCAATCACAGCGCGTGACGTCATCTGTGGGCAACCATTTAATGCACGGGTACTAACTACTTATAGCGTTCTCCATTGGTAAAACTAGTGCGGCACTGGAACTCGATTAGTTCTGTCACAAAGCTACCCTAGGGCAATCCCAATGGATCACAAATTTTACAAATTCCGTTTCGGGTTTCGGTAACACTCAGCTGTTTGAGGTTATGTGAGTTAAGTTCCGTTTTTTTATTTTTAATCGTAAAATTGAAGTTTTTCTTTGATTATGGAATGTAAAAAAATTACGCAAGAAATAAACCTTCAATTTGAAATTAATAACGAATTAGTAACCCTTTGTGTCCATATTGATGACTGGGATACGCTGTTTAACAACTGAGTATTTTTATTTAAACTTTTTCTGACCAGAGTGCTTCTTGGGAGAGTGTGCTTTGATTACAGATGACAATGAATTTACCTGTTCTTACGTTATTGATTTAATAAATATTGGTATGGTTTCATTGAAAGAACCTCTACCAAATATTTATAGAATGGAAGGTTTTGACAGGTAGCTTGTATGCTAAGGTAACCATGCAGTCAGTAATTTACCTTATATGAAGTGTATTGATTCACTGAATAAGATTTTTTTCTAATTTTGATCTGTAAAACTTTATATTAGTAATTATAAAATGCAAGATATTTCCTATAAGGTGATGAAATTAACTATTATTATAATATGTTAATTGAAAAACCTGGCAAAACAACTAATTAATATTATAACTCTTGAAGTATATACATTTATTCTCTAAAATTTGGTTCAAGTAACTATATAAAGTTTAAATCATTCAATACCAATTTTCTGGCTTATTTGCACACAACAAAATATATATTTCATTATATTTAACCGTCACGAAGCAATTAGGTATTAAAAGTACAGGAATAATTTTTTATTAGATCATGGTAAAACTTTATAAAATTATTAATTTAAAGTTCTCAATATTAAGTTTTCAGTTATTCATTCAAATCAAATAACAGCACTGTCCCCGGTCTCGTGCCAAAAAACATGCACTCAGTTCAATTTCTACTGCATTAGTTTCCCAATGGATCAAGAACCCTCACACTAAGCTCTCCAATGGAGCATAAAAATTGCACTCAGTGCGCACTGGTTCTACCAATGGAGAACGCTATTTTAGTTGACCGTTGACCCAGTTATTTCCATAATTTTGTTGAAATTCTAAAAGTTGCTAAAAGATTACTGATAAATTAGGATACAGTAATCGATTTAAAAACTGTCACGTGGTGTTTCTCCAGTTTTTCATATCGGAAACAGGATTTACGAAAGCCGACAATCGAAATCTTCCCAGAGTAGATATGTTTATGATTTGCAATTTCTTTGCAAGTAATTCAGGGTAATTATTGAGTTTACAACAGACTGCCCCGATTTTCTTGAAATTTCGGATTTTAGCTTATTTTGGCCTGAAAAAGCCGAATATGAAGTCAGATTTTGTCGCTCGGTCATCTTTTTTTTTCAAAAACTTGAGCTGACCTGACTTTTTCTAACCTTACTAACCTAACCTCCGAGTTCATAAAAGCATAGAATGTGAAATATATGAATTTAATTATAAAAAAGACAATGTTTTTGATAATAAAATTCATCTATAACATGAATTCTATACTTTTATGAACTCGGATGTTAGGTTAGTAAGGTTAGAAAGTCAGGTCAGCTCAAGTTTTTGAAAAAAAAAGATGACCCAGCGACAAAATCTGACTTCATATTCGGCTTTTTCAGGCCAAATTATGCTAAAATCCGAAATTTCAAGAAAATCGGGGCAGTCTGTTGTAAACTCAATAATTACCATATATTATTTACCACCTATAGACACTTGAAAAAATACTATTGAAAAACAAACCAAACAAACATAACCTTAAAAGTATAAACTTCAGAGAATATTACATCTTTTTTGGCACGTCTGAGGAATAATGTATTTTACTTTCACTTTTTTTCAGATCAGTAAGACAATCATACGGCGACGATGCTATAGGATATGTACAACTTCGGCGTGATTCCGACTTATGTTACATTAAATGCAAGGTATGTCCAGAACACAGTTTGTTCACAATCGTATGCAGCGACTATGATAGTAGATGAAAAAGAAGGTAAAGTCGTAAGCGTCCAGTGTCATGATTGTGCTGCATCTACAGACGGTTGGAAACATTCAGTAGCTTTCCTGATGTGGGTCCACAGAAGAAGCGAAGAACCATCATGTACAGAAATTCAGTGTTACTGGAAGAAATCAAAACTGGCTCAAGTTGGTACCAATATTAAATACATGACTGCCAAAGATCTGTCCACTGTTAAAATACGACAAGCTACACGGACTTCATCGCAAAGTGATTTTCTGTCACAATTTCTCCAAGAATTTCAAACCGAGGTGTAACTAACTGTGGGTTATTCAACTACAATAATAATAGAACAATTGAGATTGAGAAGTTTTCACTAGATTATTTAATTTTAGAAAATTGTGATGAAAGTGACTGTGGTTCATTTTTGAACAAAATATCCAAGTATTTTTCAGAAGAATATATTAAAATTATTGAAGAGAATACTCGGGCACAACATAAAAGCAAGTTGTGGCATGAGTTAAGGTACTGCTGATGGATCATTGGTGGCTGTGATATCATGGGAGCCAAAACTCCAGACACGAAAGCCATGAAGAGAGGTCGGATATTGGGAAGCAAAGTAAGAGTAGCAGTGGAAAAGAAATTAGGCAAAAAAATAAAAGAATGTTGCTTATTTATTTCCCTACACAATCCTTTCCTGGCTGGTACACCTGATGGTATTTGTGACAGCGAGATTTGCATTGACATAAAATGCCCCTCTAGTGAAAAAACTTATAAACATTATATTTAAGATGGAAAAGTTACCCCAAAATACATGGCTCAATTGCCATGTATGTAACAAATTTGAAAATAGCTTATTTTTGTGTTGCGGACTATAATTTTGAAGACACAAATAATGTGGAAATACTGTTAGTTAGATATGATGAAAATTTGATTACTGATTACATTTCCAGTGTACAAATTTTGGGAGAAAAATATATATATATCCAAATTATACAACAGCAGGAAATAAAATACATTATGGCTTCATATACTTATTTGTTTTATTTATTAATCTTGATTAATTGAATGCATTACAATAATTACATAGAAAATATAATAATAATGTAGACTTTATTTTAGGAATCCTAATATACAATATATAGTAAATATACTAGTGAGAGGCTCCCCCGCCTATTAAATAGATCCGTGAAAACTATAGATCGATGAAAATATAGTTTCCCGAACCACGATGAGTGCAAAGCCTGTCCCTGCCTCTGTCGAACGGTACGCGATTGAACCGAACGCATCCTTTATCTATGGTACGTGACGCGTCAAGTGCTGAGCTCGTCCCTGCCACTGTCGAACGGGCGCGCCATCTGCTGCTCACTGTCGATAGTGTCAATCTGTAGTTTGTGCGAAATCGGTAGAAAACTACTTTACTCGTTGGGCCTCGCGGTGGCGATGCTTCTCGATAGAATTCGACCCGTCCAACTGTCGGCTCGAGAGGCGGTCACGTGAATGCTAGTTGGATTCAAGCGAAAATGGTTCTTAAGCGTCGGAAATGCTGCCGTTTTCACGAATTCCGGAGAAACGTCAAACTTTAAACGTTCGATATCGAAAATCGGCGTCTCGGATCGAGGCGAGACGTAGCCTTAGCACTACGGAAAGGACGCGGGCGATCGACGGGGCCCTTCGGGCCCCGCGATTCGGAGCCGATCTCTTTATCTCGGCTTTGTAAGTTTGCCAAAATGCGGCCTTCGGCCGCCTGCATTTTGGGAGGTCCAAAATGGCGAAGCAATTATTTATTTAGTATTATATATAAATGACTTATACAAACATAAATAATTTCACAGTACGTCATGCCTTACAACTTGATATATTCTAATAATAAGCTTCCAAACACTTTTAAGGAACTTACATTTTTTATTCTATCAGGTATCTTATTAAAGCTAGCTAGACATTTAAAGAACAACGCATGCATTCCTCTCTTGTAATTTATTCGTGATATATAAAATGTATTACATGTTCTTGTGTTATATAAATGAAAATCACTATTTTGTACTAAATATCTGCTAAGATTTTGTAAATAAAAATCGTGCTCAAATAATACAGTCTCTTATGTACCGGCTGCTACTGTAGGGTATTTAACATAGAATCAATAGGGGTATATTGGTTGCATTTGAAAATAATTCTCATACCTCGATTTTGTAATTTCTATATTTGTCCTATTTGATTTCAGCCAAATAGATACATCAATGTGGCACAGTAGTCAAAGTGTGGCCTTATTATACAATTGTGACATGTTAAGCTAGCAAAGGTTGATAAAGATTTTGAAATTCTAGAGAAAAAATACATTTATTTTACAAATCTTTCTAATAGTATATTCTGCATGCTTATTCAAAGTTAACTGATGGTCTATAATAAATCCTAAGCATTTAATTTCATTTACAATTGCGAGTTGGCTATTAAATATGCTGATACAAACATAATAGAAAAAGTGCAATACTAAACAAACTAAAATTTCTATGCCTACTGAATAGATTGTGGGCTGGACTAGAACTAGATTAGTTTATAATGGGGTCCTGTAAATTCATAAGAGCACACGCTATAATGACACATTCATCTAGCACACTAACCAACTTTGAGTTTAACAGAGAATGTGGTTTCAACATAGAGAATTCCTGTATTCTTCGAATAACCCTCTCAATGTGGATCCTTAAGCTTGCAATCTGCTTAGTTTGATGAGCCTCTTTCTTGCTTAATTTAGCCCCTTGAATCACACTTGGGGGTCTTAATAGATAACATTTTTTTTTGAATTAATAGTTGTTCAATTTGTTTAAAACCACGGTCGGCTAAACACAACTGCCAGGCTCTAGTTAGTCAAGAAATTCACAGTTTTCCGTCCTCCATATCCTGATGATATATAATTTACCAAACCATTTGGTGTACTTGATATTAAGTATTTGATAGTATTCCCTTTCTTTTAATCAGAACATGTTAATGCCTGATGTACTGATTTAGAAGGCTTTTCTATTTCAATTTCAAAACAGTTCATGATGCAGTTTACTTTATTGTAGAGATGCCTAAATGCGATTGGAAGGGATGCCTTAATTCTTTTCTTATCTAGTTTTACAATGAAGGATTTAAGAACATCAGAAATCATTGGAATACATTTTTTAAATATTTTGCCAGTATATGATGTAGATATTCCAAACTGATCAGAAATCTCTGATCAGACGATTAACGATTTGACGGAAGGTGATAATTCTTGAAATATTGAATGGCTGCATAGTGATGTGTCACTATCAGATCTATCCACAAGTAAATTCTTGTGGATTTTGGAAGTACTTGGCATAGCTAGCTTTATATGTTCTACTTTGAAGGGTGATGTTAATACAGTTGACGTCCATGTTTTGGATGGTGATGTTGCAATACTATGGGATTTGAATTTTGTTTGCGTTGACTTACTTCTGAAGTATGTACTCTTCACAAAAACTTGAACTCCTTTATCTTGATTTTTTGGCTGATGTTCGACTATGACTTTTACAGGTGAACCTAAAACAAAGATAAAGATAATTATTGTTAATCTGTCTAAATCTTAAAGCGAGTAAATTACACACTCGCAGACAGAAATAGATATATTTTGGTCTGATAAGTACTTACTAGCAGGCAAAGTTGTATATTACTTCTTGGGCATCAATCGCCAATTTACTGTCTTCGAGAGCTTCCTGTACTGAAGCCAATCTTAGTTGGAGTAGTTTTTGATGTGTTTGTACATTGAGGTACTGCACACCAACGATATTTTTTTCATTCCATAACAACAAATCAAGAAGGTACCCCACGAAACGAAACTTCTCACGAACTTATTCTTATGTGTTATGTGGCTGTTCTGTCACAGAACACCCTGTAGATAAGGTGTTCTGTGGTTCTGTTATGAACACGAATGACGCCTCGCGCTCTCAGACGACATAAAGTGGCGTTTTGGCGGGATTTTTAAACAAACAATATTAAAACATGATTTTGAGTACCTAAAAGGCTATAAATAAATAAAATTTTATTTTTTATGGGAATAAGTATCCATAAAGATCATTTTAAAACATTTTCTGAAAATTTGTTCGATCCCCTATTTCAATAATGAACCTACATTAATACCAACCTATAAAATAATTGTAAATTCCAAAAGCAAGATCAAGCACTCTACGCTTTCATACCATAATATGAATTATTTTGTGAAACCTAATAATTATTATTTCTTTCTTCATTGAATAATAATTGATTTTTTAACTTTTCAGTTTTTTGGTACAAACAAACGTATTCATGCTAGTTATAAATTATTAACTGATTGAAACTTATTAGATATACGCATTTTTTTACTACTGACGAAACCACTACTGAGTAATATGAAAAAGGTTTTATTGATAAACTGTTAAAACAGGACATATAAAAATAAAAAATAATATAAAAAACTGTAACAAAAATAAATCTCTGAATCTCTATGCTTTTGGGTATTCAAATAGTCCTCCTTTTTTTAAAATTATTATATATAAATGTTTTGACAGCTGATGGAGATCTCGAACTTAGAGCATCATTTATTTCTATTAGAAACGAGCACTCGCTCAAAGTTGGATAAGTGCCTTCCTCCATATGACGAGCAACTGTTTCTTTCAATACTTCTTGCTCTTCTACAGTGTATCGTTCTCTCTTTGCTGAAAAAATATGATATATTCTGAAGATATCTGGATTATTATGAGATTGTTGAAAAGAGATCGAGAATTTTCAATTATAAAAATATTCCTGAAAAAATGATTTTCATGAAATGAGAGCATTGATGGTTGGTAAGGCATTATTCAGTCCATTTGTTGAAAAATAATAATGATAAAAATAATTTACTATGGCAGAAAGGGTTGAATGACGTTTATCTACTCATATTCATGATAAGTATATTTTATTTTCAATTCACTGAGTTAATGAAATTCATCCTTCTCTGATAGGGGTTAAAAATATAGTAATAATTATTCAAAATTAGATATATCAAAAATTTTTCAAACTTAATTTAATCAGAAAATTTCGTAGGAAATTAGTTAGATCATTCTCATTCCTCTGCATGTAGGCCATGAAAGACAATAGATTCGGTGATTCAGATATTAGCTTGTTTTGCGAATTTAACATTGCTTAATTGAGCTGCAAGTTAATGATGAAAGAATTCCTGTATATGTAAAAAATGAATTTAAATTATGCTTCTGATTATCCTACCCTCGCCACAAAAAAGATTTTCAAAATATTTTCATTTGCTCCCTCAAAATGAGCATCGCGTCTATTGTGGGCCACCCGGTATATACTTTGTAAGATTAGAAAACAAACGTTTATTATCAAGTGATCCGTATTGTCAATCAAAAATCCTCGAGTCCCTAAGTTTTTTTTTTGAATTTGAGACCAAATTGAGATACAAACCCAACAAATTGGGATGAACTAATATGAGTAAAAATCCGCGGGTGTGGCTTTTTTTAAATATGGAACTGATCAAAATAAGTCATTTTAATTGAAATCGTTTGGTAAATGAAATTTAAACCATTAGCTGAGTAAATTGATAACAAAACAAACGTGCGAATCTCAAAATTTCAAGCTCAGATTTGATTCGGAGATACGCAAATACGAAATAATAATGAAGAACATGTTTTCCGCCCGATAACCTGATAACTATGTTCATTCCAACATTGGGGTTCGTCCGACTCAGTCATTGTTGTTGTTTCAGCAATGTTATTGAAAAATCCCGCATTTGGATCAATTTTATTGGAGAGTTTGAGAACTTTCTTATTTTTTCACTACACGGCCTTTCGAATAAGTACGTTTCCTCTCTCACTTTGAACTTCAGAATTCCACTCAGGAATAATCGCCTAATATAATTTGAAAGAGGGTAATACAAATTTGCGAAAATTTCCAGCTCGTAGATCAGATCGCAAAAAAGCAGAACACTGTATTTGCAAGGACATTCTAAAAAAATAAATTGCCGCATCGCGTGTTGATTCCATAGAGATAATACAGATAGAGTAGGCATGCCTATAGGTGGGAGCGTCCTACGGATAAAAAGAGAAAGAGAATCATGTAGGTATGCTATCTCCGTCAAATACTCCGTACAAACGAAACATTTTATTCACGTGCTGACATGAATTAGTCCGACGCGTATGCGCCAGTACACAAGGACAGCATACGTATGTCATTCTCTCTCTCTCTTTCTAAAGGCCGGACGCTCTCGCTTACACACGCGCCTATAGTACGCCTACTCTATCTGTATTATCTCTATGGTTGATTCACTCGTGATTATTAGATAATGAACAGAGAGATGCAATCTCGCATGCAGTTAAGGGTCGCATTAAGGTATTGATGCCCAAGGTTTTTCTACTTTTTTATATTGAATATTTTGTATGAGCAACATAGTTGAAATGATCTAATTTGATGAGTTCTACCACCTGTCAAAGAAAAGCCTCATCCTAAAGAACACTCTATATTTACACTTGTGCCGTCGTGTTCGCTGGAATAGGTGAAATATGTTTTAACTCTCTGAGGACGATCTAACGTAAAAAAACATAATATAAGAATATTACAGACTCAACAAATTATCGAACTCACCTTTCACGTTTTCAAACACCCTCTTCCTTCTCTTCTTCTCTCCTTCGATTCACTGAGTTATTAAATGCGGTGTACGCCTGTTCATTGTTGATTTATTTCTGTTGTAAAACTCTTTGACTTTATATTTTGAGATGTTTTCATTTCCATTTATTTCTGCTTCAAATGCATCTTTTACGAGTTCTATTTCTTCTTTACTCCATGCTACACGTTTCGAATTATTTCCTAGAACAAAATTAAGTTCTGCTTGGGAAATATTTTCGGGATTTTCCTCCTCGCTTTCCGTGTAACTGGATAGTTCGCAGTCAGATTCCTCTTCCACATTAGATGTTGTTTTTGTTGAACCGAATGGAATATCATTTGAGTTATTAGAGCTGATTGGTAACTTCTTCGCTGATGAAAAGTTTTCCAACAGAGTGGATACTTTCATGATGTCATCTTTTTTTTTGGTCAAGACATAATGGACGTCATGAATTTTTCTGTTGTGAGACATAAAATCCGATAATCTGTTCTCGAGTTTTGTATCAATATTATTTGACGCCGTTTCCGTTGCTAAATGTTGCCTCAGCAATCTGGTTCTCATCAATTCGCTGTTCGGGATTCCTGATTCTTCAGAAAGTCTTCTTATCAAAGAACAAGCTTGAAATGTTTTTTGTTTATGGTATTGCGAGGGTTCACCAAATATATACCTATTGGATTCATCTACCCCTGCTTCCCCTCGGTATTTTAGTATTAAATCTATTGCTCTAAATCCCAAGTCCCTGTGAATGAGTAATGCGTTGTCGTTGCCTAACTTTCCTGTAAATTTTATTCGTGCCCATTTTTTGCATTGTTCCTTCGAAATGAGATCTTCATTTTTCATTTCGTTCTCATCAAGCACTTCATAGTGTTTATAATCCTCAATCAGAATTCTTTGCGTTTCTCCAGGACGCTTTCTATTGAAAACAGCCAAATGCACTAATGTGTATTCTGTTAATTTCACCCAGTCCGTCTTGGAGAAGCCTTTTTCGAGTCGGCTTATATAGAATCCAATTTTCGACTCTAAGAAATCCCTAAATTGACCAATGACCTCTGTTTTAGGAAGAATAGTCGTTTTACGACGTTTTATGACTTCCTGAGAGTCTAGGCCTTTTTTATTAATGGTAACATTAAATTCTAATTCAAGAACTGTCATCAAATTTTTCATCCTCTTCAAATTCTCTTTATCTTGCGTTTTTATAAATTCCATTTGAAGTAACTTGCACATTCGTTTCAGCTCTGTTCCGAGTGATGTGGCAGTTGCTGGTGCTCTATATAAACCAGTCTTATGATCTAGACCAGCTATTCTATTGATTGCCACAATAATTAGAGGAACATTGTTAGCATCAAGAAGGTCATACATATTTTCAATGCTCGAATTGATTTCCTTGGCTGCCAATATGAGCTTTCCGAATGCTCTCAAGTGGGCTCTAACTTGAGCTGCGTGATGTTCTGAAGTGTATTTTCTACACAAGTGATTCCCATATTGAATCACTGCCTCATCGTATCTAATAACTTCAACAACAACGTCTTCTCTCATGTAAGGAAAAATTTTATTTCTTAAATCTTCAGACGCTTTGTGATGAAGTCTGTTCTCCAACTTCCTGCACTCAGGTTGAATATTTATTCTACTTTTCTTCGTGCAGAATTTTTCAGGGTCACAACGGCGAAGGTGAATTCGGAGACTATATTTGCTATAAAATCCTTTACAGTTTGGACAACATACTGTCCTGATTGGGTCTTCACCTTTTTTACATACAATGTTTGAATCATTCTCACTTTTTGTTGAGTTGTAAAGGTAATCGCCTCGTTTTCTCAGGTTGTTCAGCAATGTCAAACGATTGGGTGCTTTTTTCGGAAGTAATGCTATATCTCTCACTTCTTTTTCTTCTTTATGGACTGTCAAGTAGTGCCTATAGATTTTAAAGACATTTTTATGGCAGAACACACAGCTATGTTTCTTTTGTTTTCCTCTGACATTCTGTTTTACTGGAATAGGAATAAATTGGTTAGTGTCAAATATTTTATGCAAGCATAATATTCCGATCATTTGGTAGTTTCACCTTGAAAATTTCTGGGAATGGTTGGTTCCCATAGGTTGCGTATCCTCTTCCGAATTTAGACCTTGTTACCTCGTATCTTGTCTGATCTCGCCGCTTTCTTGTAAAAATTGTTCCAAAATCAATTCTCGAACAATATCACGTTTCCGGCCCACTAAACAATATACTTACAAAAAAAAGGGCGCGAAATTCTCTTCAGAAATAAATAGAATTTGTTGATAGAACAAGTAATTGTGAAAATTAGATCGAGCTTTTTGGTTGCCGCGGCGTTGCGTCTGCGTGAACGAATGTGGCCATACAGAACTCAGGACGCACGCCGCGGCAACAAGAAAACTCAATCTGATGTTTCAGATACTAGTTATATAAATAAATTCTATTCTACCTTTTTTGTAGAGACTTTTGCGTTCTTTTTTTTTAAGTATATTTTATAGCCGTTAGACTGACAGCAACGAGGATATTCGCAAAAACCCGAGCACAATTTTTGTTTTCTGTTTTTGCACACAACCAAATATCGGGGATTTTTCACACCTTATTTAAAGGCCTGAAAGGTAAATGTATATCAATATTCAGCTTGGTTAGACTTTTTCCGAAGATGAGCCCATTTTTTGCCCAACGGTCCTGATCTACTATAAAATTGAACTAGAAAATATATTCGACTATTAACTTCCAAATCTTTCTTTATATTAGTTTAAGCGTACGGGTGCACTTGAACTCAAGGTTTTCGATTTTCCTGTGCAACAGTTGTCATACCACGATTCGATTAATCGATTTCTATTTTCTGGTATCAAATGAAATTGAATTGATGGTATGCAGACGGATAGTTGAATTCTATAAATCTTTGCCGTTCGAAAAGACACTTTTTATGCGCGAGAGGACAAGATACGAAGTGTCAAAGTTGAAATTAGAAACGGACATACCAAATCTACTAAAACCTCCAAGTTTAAAATCTTCCCAGACAAGTTTCAGGTAACCCCCGTTTTTAAATCCGAATGACTGGACCATTATTGATAATACACTATTATCAATGATTTTATGCAACACATGACAGTTATGATTGTCATTATTGATTTCATTTTAGATAAGTAAACTATCAAATAACACACTAGTGTGTTATGGATTATAACTCACGTTCATATTTAAAGAGGTATTCTATTTATTTATCACTATTACAAGTAGAATTCACATTGATATTGAAATTAAGGTTAAACGCTAATGGTTCATTCGAATTCGAAGTAATTGTTAAATTCATTGGTTCATTGGAACCAGACGCTCACATATCGGTACAGCTGCTGATAGTGCTGGAACACGTCGATGCATTGCAACCTTGTAATTTTTATTTTGTTATGCACTGATTATTCTAAATATCCTACTGCTACGGACGGTCGAGCACTTCCATGCTCAGTGACGCTTCGAAGTAGTCATGATAGCCCCTGAATTGGCCACAAGGGTCCTCGAAGACCTTCTCAGGCAGTGACCAATTTGAAGTATGGTGGAACTTCTTGATTTCAGTGTTTGCCAAAACTACGTGAAAATATTTCCTTTTGTCTTGAATGTTTTCTATTTTCAAATTGACCAATTCATTGCATCTACAAGCAACGCTAATCCCCATTATCAAAGCCACTTTCATCAACAGGTACTCGTCGTCAGGGGTTTCGTTCAAAAACTTCTCTATTTCAGATCGTTCTAACGTCATGGACTTCTTCGGTTTGTATCCCTGTGATTTGCGTTTAAAATGGCTTGTTGGATAAAACATTGTATGCAACTGGCGTGTTATAAATCTTGTTATGTGACTTATTTTCAACATAACACACTAGTACCATAAACAACTATTAATTATACTAAGATCAATATTTTAAAAGATTCACGACATTACCAACTTCTGGGACAGTAGTTACTACTACAGGGATTCTAACTCAAGATGGTGGCCATCGAGGTGGGGGACCATTCCGTCTACGTCAAATCGATATTCAAGATGGATGCTATGACGTCATGGGGCCTGGGGGCCCTCTGTCATCTAAGATGGGGCTCCTTCTCCTCGATCCTGGCCTGGGGGGCCTGACTTGGGACCCCTGACTATCTCTCTCTCTCATGGGGGTCCTCTCACTCCTTCTCATCGATCCTAGCCCTAGCTGAAATATTAATAAATGAAAAAAGCTGTGTCGGTGTCTGGGATTCGAACCGCAGAATTACTACACCAGAGTCTAGTACTCAGACAGGTCGTCCATCAATCCATAGTTATAATTAGGATTAAGCGAGTGATATAACTAACTTGCGCAGAGGATTCCGTAACTTGAATCATAGATACCTTAGGTCTGTCATACGTCATCCGATCTGTTATTCGTAACTGTCAAATGTCATCTTGAATCATAGATATCTCAGAGCATAGAACTGTAATATTCTTCATGGGGGCCCCGCGGAGTCTTCATGTGGGCCCCGCGGAGTCTTCATGTAGGTTCAGGAGATTGAAATTATATGATATATATAGGAATGGGGGCCCTCGGGTGTCTTCCTGGGGACACCAGAGGCCCCAGGATTCTTCATGGGGGGCCCTAGGAGTCTTCATGTGTGTTCAGTAGATTATATGATATATAGGACCGTAGGGGAACAGAAATTCTTTTGGTATATAGGAGGCCGTCTTCGTAGATTTGGATATTAAATTACAAACATAGTTACATACATACAAAATAGTTATTTTCTTAAAAATTCATTTCCATTTTGATATATAAAATATAATCGCGTTCGAACGAAAACAGAATGGGTCAATATCAGCTGATCGACGAACGTAGAATTGAAGCCGGCAGAAACATCACATCAGCGAATTCCTCTGTTTGACATTGAGCCACATCTCGATGTCCCTCTAGGTCGAGTCGAACGTAGGAATTTTGCTGATATACAATATTCATATTAGTACAAAGTATTCATTCAACTCGTTAAATAGTTATTACATATTTTTGAATAAAATAATTTATATAATATACAGGATGTGTACACAAATTTCAAATGTAGGTTTATATATATATATATATATATATATATATATATATATATATATATATATATATATATATATATATATGCTTAGAATTATATGAAGTCATTTCATTATCATGTTAACTTTCGTAGGAGATGGACTTGTCAACACACTAATAAATAAATTACCCATTGAGTTACATTTACCAGGTTATTCGTATTGCGGACCTGGTACCAAGTTAGAAGAACGTCTTCGTAGAGGTGATCCAGGGATTAATAAACTCGACGAAGCTTGTAAAGAACACGATATCGCATACTCGAAAAGCAAAGAGCTAGCTGTTAGACATAAAGCCGATCAAATTCTCGAAGATAGAGCTTGGGAACGAGTTAAGTCAAGGGACGCTAAATTCAAGGAAAAATCTCACGCTCTTATGGTTACTGGAATTATGAAAGCTAAACGTAAACTCGGAATGGGACATAAAAAGTCGTTCAAAATGACTGTTGTTGACCCTGTTGCCAAAATGTTGAAAAAAGAAGGTACTGAAGGAAATCTGAAAAAGTCTTCCATTAAGGCACTTAAAGCAGCAAGGCTCGCTATCAAGAAAGCAGGCGGTCGTAAAAACATACGAGTACCCCGCATTATTCCATTCGAATCAAAATCAGGGGGTCTTCTACCGTTAGTTCCGATATTCGCGGGACTATCTGCTCTAGGAATGTTGTTGAATGGAGGTAGCGCTGTTGTCAAAACTGTAGTTGACGCTAAGAATGCTACTAAAAAGTTGGAAGAGGAACATCGTCATAACAAGGCGATGGAATCCATAGGTAAAGGGCTCTACGTGAGAAAATCGAAACGAGGATATGGACTTTACTTGAAAAAACAAAAAAACTATTAACTAAGCTGCCCAATAGAGCTCTATACGATTATGAGATTGAAAATTATGCTAAAAATATACCTCACTTCAGGGGCGTATTTATGCGAGATAATTTACCTAAAAAATCGTTGAAAAAGGAATGTGGGGTGATCAACTTGGATTCTTCACAGGGACCTGGTAGTCATTGGACAGCTTACACGAAAAACGAAAATGTTGCAGAATACTTTGATAGTTTTGGAAATTTGAAGCCTCCGAAAGAGTAGGTGAAATACTTGAACGTTAAAATACTATATAATAGAGATCAATATCAGACCTATAATACGGAAAATTGTGGAAAATTGTGTTTAGAATTTTTACAGAATAAAATGTTATAAATATCAACTGTTAGCTTTATTTTCATCAGTCATGTCTGTGATATTCACACTGAAGAGTCGAACTTCAACATTATCCATTGATTTCGTTCCTCCAATCGAATTGGAAGAGAATTGTCAGTACGGGCTTGCATTGATCGGATTCTATTCATATAATACAATACCGAATATAGACGATAATACAAAGTTTTACTATTTTGACAAGGAGCAAGCAAGCCTAACTATACCTACTGGTACATATGAGATAACCGATATCGAAGATTATTTGAAAAAACATTTACTATCTGAAGAAGAACATAAGAAGGATACTTCCAAAGAAATATTTTTCCTGAGACCCAATAATAATACTTTAAGAAGCGAGATATTTCACAAGTCATATTCTATCGATTTTACGAAGAAAAATTCCCTAGGAAGTCTATTGGGATTCTCCGAGAAGATTTTAGAAGCTGGAAAGGTTCATGAGTCAGATTTACCCGTGAAAATAGTTAAAGTTAGAACTATACATATAGATAGTAATATCAGCGAGGGAGCATTTTACAACGATAGACCTTCACATACGATATACGAATTTTCGGTGAACTCAGACCCAGGTTACGCGATAGACGAAACACCTAGAAATTTAATATACCTTCCTGTAGTGAAGAAAAAGATATATAATATAACTTTGAATATTCGAGATCAGGATTTTGAACTGGTCAATTTTAGAGGTGAAGAAATTATAGTTAGATTGGAGCTTAAAAAATGGTCTTGATTTTTCCCTCCAAGTATAAAGATACAAGAATAAGAGTACCGAAACCATTAGTCGTTCAACAGTCATCCAGATCACCATTGACGTTAGAAAATTTACAATCTATATGTCATGTTATCAGGCCAGACTTTCGATCTCTACCGCCCCCTTGTCAACGACGATTCAATCGTCAAAGTTGAAAGTCGGACATATTTACCTTTTATTAAATCCTTTGACAATAACGACACCATCGAGATTGGTATCAATAGACCGGATGTTTGGCTTCTCATGAACGATGCAGCTGTCATTATCAGAGGAAAATTGACTAAAACTGCGGGTGAAGGAGATGTTTCATTGGTGAATAACGCAGGTGCTTTCCTTTTCGATTCCATATCTTACGAACTGTGTGGAAGCGAGATAGATACCGTTAAAGATCCAGGACTTGTTAGTACTGTACGAGGATTTTTATGTTATGAGAAAGCTGAAATTCGCGAACTGGCTATTGCAGGATGGAATTATCCAAACGGCGCTATTAAAAATGAAGATGAAAGCTTTTATTTACGAATACCGCTGAGTCATCTCCTGAATATATTCAACGATTATCGAATGGCTATTTGTGGAAAACAGCTGATTCGTTTCGTTCGAGCTCGCAATGACAAGAATTCAATCCTGGTCAGTCCTGCAGAGGGAGAAGCTGTTGGAGTTACCAAAGGAGAAATCACTATCCAGAGTATGGAATTAAGAGTTAAACATATTTATCCATCAGATCCTCTCAAATTAGAACTTCTTCAATCAATAAAAACGGATAGACCCGTTTTAATCCCGTTCAGACGTTAGGAGTTGCATGAACTACCAGTTCTTACACAAGGTTCCACTAAGGAAGTATGGAACGTGAAAACTGGATCAATTATCGAATGTCCTCGATATATAATTTGTTGCTTCCATAGAAACAGAAAAGACAATGATATTAAAGATCCAAATTATCTAGATAACATTGACGTATCAGATGTGAGACTACTTTTGAACGGTGAATATATACCCCAAGAAAACCTGAATTTAGATTTCGAAAGGAATGATTTCGCCGAAGCTCATCATAACTATTCGGAATTTTCATCAAGTTATATGAACGAGAAGAAGGCCGCTCTACTCGATTATGCGCAATTCAAGTCGCGGGCTATATTTGTAATCGACTGCTCTAGACGTGATGAAAGCTTCAAATCTTCTACCGTGGATGTTAAACTGGAAATTCACGCTAGAAATGGATTTCCAGCATCTACAAGAGCATACTGTATAATAATAAACGATTGCGTCATCGAATATCTCCCCCTAAGTGAAACTGTAAAGAAGGTGGCACCTTTCTAATCAGTTGAAGATCATACTCTGAAGATGAAGGTTGTAACGGTAGATATCCAAGGATTCGTCATTGCTGAAGAATTTTGTCTGAAAGAGCTAGCTATAAATAATGGAAATCAAGTCGCTCATTTCATATTCAAACCTCCAAGAAGATATTCCACACTTACCCTAGAAGATAAGAAACAAATCAGATACTTGGAACGATATCATCATGGTCTGAGGTATTCAGAGGGGAATATATTGTACGAAGAAATAGATGCTATTCTCAAAAAGCTACTAACCAATGTAGATATCGTATATGTGAAGGGAAAACAAAAATACGATTTTCTATTGAATAAATTAAATTGTATTGGTCTGACGCTTCTAATAATAAATGTAGAAAATTATGGTTGGACCCCCCCAGAGTTTCAATTGAAACGACCTCTGTGCATGCAGCATGGTAGTGGGGAGCGCATGTGCAGTATGACAAATTCCAAAGATTTGTTTGAATGGGTTTGGAACTTCATAGCGAAATAGAACACCATACAGACATGTCTGCTATAGATCTACATTTAGAAAATATAAAAATACTGAAGAAGAAAATTGCTGCTTATGAGACTAAGAAGAAGATGTTTGATTCATTCAAACGAATGTCCTTGGATCACTGGTTCGATGTTTTCCATAATAAAAATAGATTCAGTAAACTGAAATGTAAACCTAGAAGATGTGTCCAATAAAAAATGTGTGAAGAATTATTGTTTTATTTATTTATAACCACTTCCATCAAATAATATTCAGTATACGTAGAGCATTAACAGAGTAAAGTTGTCTGAAGAGTCACTCTATGAAATAATAGTGAAATATATATTCATATCAACATATCTGCTTATATCTATGTTCGTTCTTGTTTTAATCAGATGTTTCTATAATGTAAAAATAACTTCTCTACCTAAAAAATATATATTTTACGATAATCATGTAAAGTGTACGGGGTGTGGTTTAACCATATATTGCTTAGATAAACCTCTACAAACTGAATGCAACATTTTAGAAGATGAACGACGTTGGAATAAAATTGATGGAAAAATATATTGTTGTCCATTGAAATGTATTGGGAGAGGCCTAGATGAAGACTATGTTGATGGAATAGCTTGCTCAAAATGTCAATCCTTCGGATCTTGTAGATGTGAATGTATTATTTATCAATATTTAAGGAAACACAAAAGTGAATTGTTTTTGAAATAATTATATATATTTATATTGGGATTGTTTTTTATTTACACTAGTATCAAGATGTCTGTCATACAACAAACAACTAAGCTACCGATTGATAATTTAGATATTTTCGAGGATCAGATTGATAAAAGACATGGTGATTTATTCCCAAACAGTTGTAGATTTCTTATAGTTGGTCCTAGTGGGTCAGGAAAATCCAATGCTCTACTCTCATTACTTTTCAATCCGAACGGACTTAGATTTGAAAACGTTTATATTTTCTCGAAAAGTCTCTATCAGCCCAAGTATCGCTTATTGGAGCAAGTTCTCAAGAGTATACCCGATATTGGATATTATCCATACAAGGAAAGTGATGAGATCATTGACCCTTGTGAAGCACGAGAGCATTCAATCTTCATTTTCGATGATATAATGGGTGACAAGCAGAATAAAATTAAGGATTATTATTCTATGGGTCGACATAAGTCCACACGTGACAACGGAAACATAATAGTCCTTTTCAAACAGGATGATATTAACCTACGTCACGTTTATGATGAACATGTTAGCCCAGATATGACGTATGATGAATTCAAGGAATTATGCTCTCTGTGTTGGAACGCAGATAAATATGGGTTTATAGTTATAGTGAAGGATTTCAACTTGAACAAAGGACGTTATCGAATGGGCTTTGATAAATTTATAAAAGTAAAATCATAATAGATTAGTGTTCAGTTGACTTTCAGCATCATGACTCCCAAGAACTTGTCTAAGGAGCACCAACGTAAACTTAAGATTCAACAGCTTTTTAGAGACGCAAGGAAAAAATATGCTTCCTTCAAGATGGGACGATCTGAGGAGGATAAAACGATTCAAAGAATATTTTCTCCAATAACTGAACGTCTTGAACGAATACAGGATAAGCAAGTGGCTTCAATACTCCAACGTGCAACTATTCAACCTCCAACGACTGGGTTGAAAACTACCCCGTTGTTCAACAAGTATGCGTTACAACGATTACGATTTCCATCGACACCGTTATCGAGTGGATCCCAACGAGTGTTTCCCCAACGACTCCGTTCCAATCGACTCCCGTAGGATCCCAACGATTGGGTCCCCGAACGACTCCGTTCCAATCGGCTCCGTTCCAATCGGCTCCGTTCCAATCGGCTCCGTTCCAATCGGCTCCGTTCCAATCGGCTCCGTTCCAATCGGCTCCATTCCAATCGGTTCCGTTCCAATCGGCTCCGTTGAAATATCATCCTCCTCCTCCTTCAATAACAATCAATAAACCTAGCGAAGGTGATAAAGGTAGTTCACCGTTTAAACTGACACGTTCGAAGATAGTTTCTACGCAAAGATTTCTACCTACAGATATAGTAGCTGAATCTAAAATTGAAAAATCTTCCGATGCTGACGACGATGAAGATAAATCTATATTAGTAGGAGAAAATCCCGAAAAATCACAACTACTATTTGACGAGTTGAAAAATTCCGAGCAGTTGAATGAATACTTTTCACAATATCCAGAACCAGTACGTAAATATATCAATCAGGCTTGGAATCAGTCGACACACATTGATCCTACTTTCGGACCAGAATACGACCCAGAGATATCGAAGTGGACCCTGGGTAACCGTGTAATTGATTTCGATAAAAAAAGCGGTAACATTATTATTGAAGGTCGGGAATTTGTCGGTACCCCCGGTCTTTATGAGCTGATTTTCATGAAAGATCCTCAAGAATATACCGATGAAGATACAGAAAATTATAGGAGAATTTTGGAAATAACAAATGTACATAAAAGGGGATTTGACTCCACAAGACAGGTCAGAAGTAGTAAGAGTGATAAATATAGATATATTATCAAGCGATTGTTTCCTTCGCAGTCGAGTGGAAAAGGATTGATGACGTATAATGACAAACCTATGGAGTATGTCTACTGGGATGATGTGAATGAGATCGTAGATCGACTCCGTTTATTATACGCTTCTAAGCTTGCTGGAAATTCCTCTAATGACAATGAAATCGAGTCGATTATCGAGGAGCTTCGTGAAGCTAATGTTATATACTAAAGTAGAGTGAAAAACTATTCAATCTAATCATGTCGATTGATAAGTTTGGTCGTTCGTCTCGTACGTCTCACGTGAAACGTATGAGAATCGGAGGATTCCCCACAAATGCGCAAGGTGACTTTGATTTTGGTGCGCATAAACTCTGTAACGTTAAAATACCAACAAGTGACACGGATGGAGCTACCAAAGAGTACGTAGATTCTAAGAGGAATGAGGTGAAATCTGATATGAAACAACTCGAAAAGAAACTGATGAAAATTTCGGAAACTCATGAATTGAATATGCGAGGTACGATAAATGTTATTGATGATAAACTTACAAATCTTGGAAATGAATTAAAGAAGCTGAGTGACAAAATTGAAGTTAATAATAAATCATCAACAACAACAAATATCAGACGATCACAAGAATATAAGAAGCCTATTGATTGAATTCATGTTAATAAAACATCAACCTCCTCAGACCAATGATGCAACATTCACGAGAAAAAAATCAAGTAGTCAAAGAACTACATAAACCAGCACGAAGAAATTTCGTACGAAGGCGTACAATCATTAAGGGATTAGATGACTTGTGGCAATGTGATTTGGGACAGATGGACATGTATGCTCGCGAAAATAAAGGAAACAAATTTATTCTTGTAGTCATTGATTGTTTCTCAGAGTTTGTGTGGGCTAGGGTATTGAAAACGAAGACCGGTGAAGAAGTCACTCGTGCGTTTTCGGATATACTCGAGAAAAGTGGTAGGAGGCCTAAGAACCTACAGTCGGATCAAGGAAAGGAATTTTTCAATAGAAAATTTCAGAATTTAATGAAAAAATATAATATTAATCACTATAATACGTATAGCATCAAGAAAGCTGCCATTGTTGAACGAGTTATACGCACTCTCAAGGATAAATTGTTTAGATATTTTTCATTGAATGGAACTTACAAGTGGATTGATGTGCTTGAGACTCACGTTGACAAATATAATGATTCTAAACATAGAACGTGGAATGAAACCACGTGACGTCACTAAGAAAAATGAAAAACTCTTACTGAGTACAGTATATTCTCACATAAAGATTGCTGGAAGTAATAAATTGAATGTTGGCGATATGGTACGAATCAGTAAGGCCAAGCATGTGTTTTCAAAAGGATATACACCTAACTGGACTACTGAGCTGTTCAAAATCGCTAAAGTTCAGATAACCAACCCAGTTACTTACCTACTCGAAGATACCGAAGGACATCCCATCAGTGGTGGTTTTTACGAAGAGGAATTACAGAAAGCTAAATACTCTGACGTTTACTTGGTGGAAAAAGTCTTGCGCAGAAAAGGAAATAAAGTGTTTGTTCATTGGTTAGGAATGCCAAAGTCACATGATTCTTGGATATCTGTCAAAAACAAACTATAAGTTCAGTTGAGTATTGAAGTTTGAAGCAGTAAGATGTCCCAAGACAGCGGTTTTATCGACGAAGAATTGGATAGAATTTTGGGTGTCTACGATGAGGCATCAAAAAATGAAAAAAATTTTATTTTAAATTGTGGCTTTAACGCTGGAATATTTCTAGTTGAAAATGGTTTGAGTCCAGCTCGAGACTTCAGTCCTGCCGTGAGAGTTAGCTGTAATGAAGTCGTCATGTCCTTTGATGAATATGAATGGGAATCGTTCGTGAAATTAATTGAGAATAATGGTGTAGGAGAAAACAATAGTGGAGCTGAAGTGTTTTTCGATGAAGTAGAAAAAGTGTTCTCAGTAGCTAAATGGGAAAATTATTTATATTTCACAGCATCTGATGTATCCGAACTTATCAAGTTGAATGATATTTTAAGCAAAAGAATTGAGATGTTACAAAATATCAATTTTCTTTTTTATTATCGTAAATTTGTACTAATTGTTAAAGAAATTACTTGGAATAGCAATAAATCTATTGAGGATGTAATTCATGCCTTCTGTAATATAAATCCAACAATTGAAAGTTATGGAATTTTAGAATGTATGTACTTTAATAAAAATAGAGTTTTAAATGATGTAGAAAGAGACATGTTCAATTTCGTAGGAGAATAAAACATTCAGTTGAATATAGAGTTTTATTTACAAATGTATAGTGTAAAAAAATATAAACCTTTGGTATATATATATATATATATATATATATATATATATATATATATATATATATATATATATATATATATATATATATATAAATAAATAATTAGATAAAGGATTTTCAACATAAAAATTCAAGATCATTCAGATCTAAGATAATGATACCCATGGTACAGTATCGGTTGTATGAGTAATCCTTTTGTTGTCGTTGGCTGATAATGCTATTTTTGATTTGAAAAATCTTTGATATTTCACCCTGTAATTTTTTCTGTCAATCTCGATCGAGATCGGTGATCCAGATTGATAATGTACGAGTTAGATTGGCGGATCTGGTCTCAAAATATTTTAAAATCTGAAACGCGATCGAGATTGACTACGTATGGACCCCCTTACATGATTCGAAAAACGCTGACGCTGAGATTCTTCGTTCGAACGAAATAATGACCTATATCTAATTAATTCATTTACTTACGGAACGTAGGAATTCGCTGATGTGATGTTTCTGCCGGCTTCAATTCTACGTTCGTCGATCAGCTGATATTGACCCATTCTGTTTTCGTTCGAACGCGATTATATTTTATATATCAAAATGGAAATGAATTTTTAAGAAAATAACTATTTTGTATGTATGTAACTATGTTTGTAATTTAATATCCAAATCTACGAAGACGGCCTCCTATATACCAAAAGAATTTCTGTTCCCCTACGGTCCTATATATCATATAATCTACTGAACACACATAAAGACTCCTAGGGCCCCCATGAAGAATCCTGGGGCCTCTGGTGTCCCCAGGAAGACACCCGAGGGCCCCCATTCCTATAAATATCATATAATTTCAATCTCCTGAACCTACATGAAGACTCCAGGGGGCCCACATGAAGACTCCGCGGGGCCCCCCATGAAGAATCCCTCATAAAAAATTTCAGTTCTCTGGGTCCCTATTAATAGCAACATAAAAAAAACTAACGATCTTACACATCACTGTATAATCGTCATTCAGAACCTGACCAACAGATGGTGAATCGTGTATGACAGATCACTGTATTCTCATCATTCAAAATCTCACCAGAGGGGAGGGCGTTGGAATTGTATTCAAAATTCAAATGTTTAACGTATTACAGTTCTATGCTCCGAGATATCTATGATTCAAGATGACATTTGACAGTTATGAATAACAGATCGGATGACGTATGACAGATCTGAGATATCTATGATTCATTAACGTTACGGAATCCTCTGCGCAAGTTAGTTATATCACTTGCTTAATCCTAATTATAACTATGGATTGATGGACGACCGGTCTGAGTACTAGACTCTGGTGTAGTAATTCTGCGGTTCGAATCCCAAACACCGACACAGCTTTTTTCATTTATTAATATTTCAGCTAGGGTTAGGATCGATGAGAAGGAGTGAGAGGACCCCCATGAGAGAGAGAGAGAGATAGTCAGGGGTCCCAAGTCAGGCCCACCAGGCCAGGATCGAGGAGAAGGAGCCCCATCTTAGATGACAGAGGGCCCCCAGGCCCCATGACGTCATAGCATCCATCTTGAATATCGATTTGACGTAGACGGAATGGTCCCCCCACCTCGATGGCCGCCATTGTGAGTTAGAATCCCTGTAGTAGTAACTACAGGGGACTAATACAACAGAAATCATTCAACACTGCATTGAAATTTAATTACGACCTGTTTCACAAAAGTGTTCGTTTTGTGCGAAAATTGTTCACGCTAAATGAATTATTTTGACGAATATAGATAAATAGATCCTTGTCATCCAGCTAGACTGCAAAGACTTCTTGGTGGACTATTGACCTAATTTGCTGAAATATTTCTGTATTTACTCTCAGAATCCGATAACTCAAAAACGATTGGATTGAAAATATTTTAAATATAAAAGAATATACAGCAACTTTGTTGCGTCATAATTTATCGACTTTACTTCTTCATATAAATTAATATAGTTGAGTACGAAACGTCAGACTTTCGTGTGAATGATCAATAGAACGGATACTTGAGGCTGTTCAGACTGAAAATTAAAATTCGATTACCGAGCCATGTGTGATGAATCCTAGAACATTTTTTCACAAAAAAACGTTTCCTTCTGTTATGTCGATATTGTACCTCCCAAGGGTGAAGGAAATGAATGAGCTTTCAGCTTGCCCTCTACATACACCAACTTCTCATTTGAAATATTTTTAAGTATATTGTTTATTTTTTGTGACTTTCAACGGATATAACTAAAAAAAATCACCTAGTATAGGAAAGTCAAAGCTTATAATTGGCTCACTGAAAAGGATCGAGCATTTAGAAGAGAATTAAGCTACAATATATCCGTATTTTACCTACTTATGTCATTCAAAAAATTTTAAACGAAATGTTGAAGAGATTATCCAAGAATGAAATTCTGTCGTTTCGATCACAACTCGCAACAGTTGATTGCTCAAACAACCTCATACTTTTTTCCTGAAGGAAGCAAATAGAGACATTGAGAAATACAGAAAAGCATCGTATTGAATTCGTTCTATACAAGCATAACATTGAAAGAATCCAATGTAACAATAATTCAAGTGTATCCAATTACATCGGAGTTCAAAGATCAGAACTTTATATAACGAAAAGTTACCAATTTGAGATATATTAAAACTGTGTTTACGATAACGAGGCTAGCTATACTGTGGAAATAAACACGCAATTTGAAGAGGTAAATGAAAATATTATAAGACAAAGCTACTTTGAATTTGTTTCATCTGCTTTATTGTTTATCGAAAAAATACTCACCTTGTGGAATATTTCGTAGTTGTGTGTCATTGTCATTATATGTGTGAAGCTGTATATCTTGAAAAATTATAATATTCGGCCCATTGTTATTTTCTATACTACCAGCTTCTATTATTTGAGGTGCTTCTTCTATTCGGTTTTCTTCATTCAGAGTGTTTTGAATTTCATCATCTGATAAAAATATAATATTATTCCTTACTGCTTCTTCTAAAATAGTTTCAAAATTCGACCCTAAGTCCTCTGAATACATGTCATCAATGGTATTACTAACTCTTGTCCCTATAGAGTATATAATGTAAAATATTTTTGAAATTCATTGCGTGTTGACACATAAGTAATCTCTGATTAAATTGGGAATGACGAATTAAAAGTGTATTCTTATTTCATAACTTACCACCTAATTGAATAGACGAAATAATAGAATAAATTACTCACTTTCAACTGATGCTCCAGAAACCATAACTTTCGGCCAACCGAATTTTAAATTAATTTGAACTTCTTTCAGAGTATTGATATCATCCGAAGTACACAATAATGTATTATTAGCAGTGGTTCTACCATTCCTTCTAATAATATAAGAATTATTCTTCTTAACGTGAAATAGGGAATACATGATTAACTCTTAATCCCTTCGACGTCGAAAGCAGACTGAACTAATTCAGAAAATTGGCAGCAAGCAACATGGCAACACAGCAAAATTTTCGAATTTGGGTGGGGGAAAATGATCGTCCAGTTATGCACGCCTAGACATATAAAAATTCATTGTTCATTGCTGGACGTCCAGCAATTGACGAATAAGTAGATGTTTCGGTCCAGCTATGAACGCATCGGCATAAATATATATATATATATATATATATATATATATATATATATATATATATATATATATATATATATATATTTATATATATATATATATATATATATATATATATATATATATATATATATATATATATATATATATATATATTTATATATATATATATATACATATATATATATATATATATATATATATATATACCTATATATATATATATTGCTATGGTTTATTTATTTGCAATATTAAAAATTAAAATATATAGTACAATATAAAATAAAATTGATAAGAAAGAGGGAAAACTTCAATAAAATTAAAGAAAAATTAAGAGATGATTGATTAATTATAAAATATGTATATAATTAATAATATATGAGTAATACTTGTAGAATGCCGAAGACATGAAATGTCAATAATCGTTGGACAGAGATTTCAAGTAATTCAATGTAAATTCATGAAATATTAGAAATATAGGAGACTACAAGTAATAGAATCTTTATAAAGAATAAATAGAAGAAATTAATCCAAGATAACATGCTTAATTTATGTAGAATACATATGATTATGGAAATTTTATGTATCGTAGAATCAACTAAATTTGTATATCAGATAATAAGTAAATTTCAAGTCATTGAAGAGAGTTAATCATATATAAAGGTATTAGAAGAAATTAATCCAAGATAACATGCTTAATTTATGTAGAATACATATGATTATGGAAATTTTATGTATCGTAGAATCAACTAAATTTGTATATCAGATAATAAGTAAATTTCAAGTCATTGAAGAGAGTTAATCATATATAAAGGTATTAGAAGAAATTAGTTAACTGTTTTATATATAAAATTAGTGTAGAATAATGTAATAAGGAAGAATTTCAAGTTAGAATCAAAAACTATATATGTTGAAGTGTCAAATTGTTCAAGAATAAATAATAACAGAATTAATGGACAGAATATTGAAAATTTTAATACAAAATGATCAGAATATACTGTAGATGAGTTTAACTAGATATTTTCAGTCTAAAATATATGTTTTTATTACAAATTTGTTAAAAAACAAATCAAATGTCATTTAATTATTCAAAATAATCAAATTGAAGTACTGAGTTTGAAAAATTTTAAATTATCATAAAGAAGCTGTTATTATTGAAATAATCAATTTCCAAAATTATTGTATATTTAATTAAATAGAATGATATTTAAAAATGTACAGTACCTGTTAGTATAATATTTAAAAATGATCAATAATCATAAAAAGGATATTGAGAATATTCTAGAATATATGCATCAGGCAATTTGATTTTCAAAAATAAAAAGAAGTTATATAGGGAAGTGAATTCCATTTCCGCAGTCAGTTGATCTTTAGCAGCCAAGAGATAAGCATTGTCTTTGTGTACATCGAGTATTCATTTGTTATTGTATCTCCATAGTTCTTCATGGTATAGAAAAGTGAACTGAAATTATAATGATAAATTAATAGATAAAAGTATAAGTTGAAACAGTTTAATTACCTGAAGTGAGTTCCAATCATAAGTGAAATATAAACAACATCAGAGAAGCCATTTATGGATTAATATAACATTCGAGAAGGTGATAAAGAAGAGACCTACTATATCAACAACAACATAGAGCATCGATCATCTCATCACAGAACAGTACATGTGTCAAGTTGAAAACAGTGAGTAAATATATTATTGGCCAAATTTGACAGTTGAAATATTTGCAAATATAAATAAAAACATTTTGGGGAAATCATTAAAATTTAAAAAGGTACCATAAAAAAATTAGTTATTAGGAATAGTTGTTTTGTTTTAAAATTAATATAATATGTTGAAATTGAAGTGTTAATAAAATTGTTAAATTACTAAATC